>CP139506.1:90286630-90636796 GCA_021014915.2 Artemisia tridentata subsp. tridentata
AAACAACTTGTATGAAAAAAAACCCTAAAAACAATCAAAACCCTATGGTTCCAAGATGTCTTGACCCGCTATTAACACTTGTAAAGATCATAATTAACACACAAGGTGATAATATCGATCAATAACAGGGTTAGTAGGTGGCTAGAGATCAAAGAAGTAAAACCTTGTAGATAGGTCCCATTTCTATGCAACGTCCTTCGGAATGACTCCATCGGACTTTACGATCTCCTACACACAAGAAATACACACGTTAGGCTCGCCCCGGGTTTTATCCCAAGACCAACCTCCGGCGTGAGAGTAAGTATCTGATAATTATTGGGAAGTAAACAGTAAATGAGAGTAAATGTAGTAGTTGTCTAATTGAATGCAAATCATAAATGAGGTGTGGGTATTTATACTACCCATACCTACTGTACATTTTTACCTTGGGAGCAAGCGAGTTGACCTACACCTGACCTAGTGGGTAGGTGTCAGACCACGTGGGGGACATAATCCCGGGAAATCTGGGATTGTGGCGGTTGATGGGATTGCTCAGTGTAAATGGCGGCGGTCCTGTCGGAAGCCATGTCCGGAGGTAAGATGTCAGTCCGGATAAAATGTGGCGTCCGGACATGTTAGCAGGTCCGGACGTAGCATGACATCCGGACACACACACCAACATGTCCCCCCCAGTATTGTAGTATCGGCTTTTGAGTCGATAGTGAAATACTTTAACAACATGGGTCTTTCGGTGTTCCTCTGTCCTTGTCGTGCAATCGGGTCATATGAGCGTCGGTTCGGGTAAAGCAGGTGAGGCCCGTTAAACCTTGCTGGGTTGGTTGAGTTCTAGGCCCATGGGCCGAATATAATAATATTTTACCTGTGTGCCAAACAGTTGTACGCCACACGATGTTTTTACCGTGGAGATCCAACGTCTCAGAATCTGCCACGTCAGCAAATGACAGACTGACGTGACGTTTTCGCTTCTTCCTAGGTCTTCCCTATATATACCGCTTTACCCTCTTCATTTTTTCACCTTTTGCTGTGTGTTTATATTCCTTGTCTTCGGATTTTTACATTTTCTACTACCGGACGTTCTTTGTGGTATTTCCGCGAGTTTTCGAGAGGTACGTTTTATTCTTTCTTGTAATTATTTTTCCTACTTAGCCCTCGGCATCTTTTAGTATGACTGCTGAGATGAACGTATCGGAGAATCCTTCCTTATTTAGTAGACTTGACCCTCACTCCGGTAGGGTCGTCCCTAAATTTGATATGCATATACACACTTCTAAAATGTCGCATGAAGAATTAGATCGTGTGGTCGGGGAGTTTGGCATCCCTTTGGATTTACGGCCCACACTTCCTCCGGATGGCATGACTATGGATAAGTTGCCGAATGATAAAATAGGTGTTTACGTTCACCAGTTGAGGACGGGGGGTGTTAGGGTTCCTTTTTCCACATTTTTGCTAGCGGTGATTGGATATTTTCGGGTGCACATCTCTCAGCTGGTTCCGATAGGTTTGAATAGGGTAACTATGTTTGAGATCCGTTGCTATAGTTTGAATGTACGGCCGACCGTTCCCTTGTTCAGGGTTTTCTATAGGCCGTGCAAGCAAGGCCACTGGTTTTCATTTGAAAGCCGAACAGGTAGGAGAGCCAGGAAATGCTTTGAGGAGGTGTTGACTGGGCTAAAACACTGGAAAGATCATTTCTTTTTTATAGACCGGAGGGCAATTCCTTATGTCATGCCGTGGAGGCATAACGATTCTAAGGTTACTGATGATTTTTCGGAGACATATTTTGATAGGGACGCTGAGGTGATTGCTAAGAAAGTGATTCACCTCAGGAAGCCCTCCGCTGCCCTTCTATGGATGACTGGTCTTGGTAAAGCTTTTGAGTATCCTGGATATGAAGGCGCTCTAAAGGATGCCGATGGGCATGGTAATATAATTTTTTCTTGACTTAGCGTTGTGTAGTGTCTGTTTACTTTCGTTTTGACTTTACCCCCTCCTTTTTTTTGTAGTTCTTACGATGTCGGAATATTTGGAGCTTCCGGTAGAGGATGGGGTTGAGGTTAGCAGGGGAGATCCCTTAAGGGAGGAAAGCGAGAGGCCGGTACGAACTACCGAGCCATTGGCACCGGGGAGTTTAATTCCTGAAAAGACTGCTCCCCAGAAGGCAGTTGAGAAACCTGATCCGAACGTGATCGCTGCTAGGGAAGAAAAAGAAAGGAAGAAACAAATTTATGAGCTGGTTGGTAGAAAGAGGGGTGGTGAAGTGCATCTGGCTCACAGAAGAGAAGGAAGAAAAGTAAAAGTAAACCGGGTGAGGGAGATGCACCATCTGACCATACTCTTGACGTTTCCCCCCTTCGTCAAGCTGAGCCGCAGGGGGTTGATAATACCGGAGAGAATCCGGGTGGTGGGGGAAGACCCGAGCCGGAAGTTGAGGAGGGAGCAGTTAATCTGGCAGAGGAGACGGCTGAGACGGAGCACACCGCTGAGACAAACCCAGAGGGGCGACCTGTTCAGGAAACTGAAACTGAAAACCAACAGCCTCCTTCCAATGGTGAGGAATATCCTTTCTTCCGGTTTGTTTTGTTTTTTTTATTATATATATATACATATATATATATATATATATATATATATACACACACACACACACATATATGTCCATCTTTTTTCTTACAGGTCATTCGGCTCATTCAAATCATTGTGTACATTCCGAGCACCCTTCCCATGATTCCAGAGGACCCTCTATAGAACCTCATTCGGCTGGAGGAGGTAATAAAAAATTCGTCTTGCAACATCCCTTGTTATAACCTTCCTTTGGCTAACTTATTTAATCTTGTTGCAGATGAGAGTTTGTCCGGGAGGGAGCGTTTCATTCCAGATTGGTCTCTCCCCAATGATGTTCGGTTGGACTCTTATCGGGCCTGCCGTGAGTTGTTGACACATCTCAGACCTCCTGCCGAGCAGGCTGCGCTGGAAGAGTTATCTACTAGCCAGCTGGTCCACTCGGCCTATGTTCAAGCCGGAGGCGGGATTGCCTTACAGGCTGAGCTGCTACGACGGTTTACTCAGTTGATGACTGAATATAGGGAGTTGGATAACGCTCGCAAGATTGCTATACAGGAGCGCAGTGTGGAGCTTGGTAGGTATGACCGATTGGTGGAAGAGTGTAATGTTCTTAAGCAGGAGCTGAATGATGCGCATTCCGCGACGTCGGTCCAATAGCAGGGTTTGTCCGATCAGTTATATGAGATGGAGAGAGATAGGAATGACTGGAAGAAAACAGCTGATTCTCAGGCTGAAAGGATTAGGAAGCTGGAAGAGGAGATTGGTGAGAGAGACAAGGTCGTTGAGAGGCTGGAGAGGGAGAATAAACAATTGGTTGTGGAGGTGGGCCAGTCGGAAATTATCCGCCATGATGCTGTGAAGGACCTGCTTCCGACCGCTTGCCGCCGGTTGTTTAATAGCTCTGAGTATAAAAAGAGTATGGGGAGGGTTTACAGTTTATCATATACCGCTGGGTTTTTGGACAGTCTCAAGTATGAGCGTAAAGAAGATGATCATAAAAGACTTCTGGGTAAGTTCTGTAATCTTGACATGGAAGCTCCGGCCATCTGGAAGGCGGAGTATCGGAAGTTGTTCGAAACCCAGTACCCGTACATTCAAAAGCTTGCGGATTCTTACCGTCTTCCATTGGGTGATCTCATGAACCTCTTCCCCGACGTAGGTACTCCTAAACCCAAGACCCTAGCAGTGGCTCCCCCTCAGCAGACCAGAACTTCTTCCGGGGTGAGGGATAAGCAGACCGGAACTTCTTTCGGGTTGAAGGACACTACCGATAAACCCTTGATTTTCTTTTACTTTTCTTGTCGGACGAATGTAATAAAAACAATTGCTAGGACCAAATATTGTACGTATCCATTTGTTCGTGACTTATGTTGTCACGGTCTTGTATTGTCTGACGATTTAGTCAACCGGTAGTTTTCTATTTATATTGTTAAAAATGTTGTTTCATTGCTTGTCTTTTTGGCTTCGGAGTGTTATCTCGATCCGCGCATTGGAGCCGGAACATTTTCCAGCGTCCAGTTAATTCCATTTTGACTATTTTTTCGATCCATGCATTGGAGGCGGAGTGTCTTTCATCATCCGCTAAATTTTATTTTGGTGGAGTGTTTTCACAATCCGTTCATTATAGCCGTAGCGTTTTCACAATCTGCTAGGTTTTGCCGACGAAGTGTTTTCCACGATCCGCTCCTTAGAGACGGGGTGTTTTCCACGATCTGTTTGATTTTTCGGACGGAGTGTTTGCCACGATCCGCTCCTTAGAGACGGAGTGTTTTCCACGATCCGTTTGATGTTTCGGACGGAGTGTTTGCCACGATCCGCTCCTTAGAGACGGAGTGTTTTCCACGATCCATTTAATGTTTCGTATGGAGTGTTTGCCACGATCCGCTCCTTAGAGGCGGAGTGTTTTCCACGATCCGTTTAATGTTTCAGACTGAGTGTTTGCCACGATCCGCTCCTTAGAGAAGGAGTGTTTTCCACGATCCGTTTAATGTTTCGGACTGAGTGTTTGCCACGATCCGCTTGTTAGAGACGGGGTGTTTTCCACGATCTGTTTAATGTTTTGGATGGAGTGTTTGCCACGATCCGCTCCTTAGAGACGGAGTGTTTTCCACGATCCGTTTAATGTTTCGGACGAAGTGTTTGCCACGATCCGCTCCTTAGAGACAGAGTGTTTTCCACGATCCGTTTAATGTTTCGGACGGAGTGTTTGCCACGATCCGCTCCTTAGAGACGGAGTGTTTTCCACGATCCGTTTAATGTTTCGGACGGAGTGTTTGCCACGATCCGCTCCTTAGAGACGGGGTGTTTTCCACGATCCGTTTAATGTTTCGGACGGAGTGTTTGCCACGATTCGCTCCTTAGAGACGGGGTGTTTTCCACGATCCGTTTAATATTTCGGACGGAGTGTTTGCCACGATCCGCTCCATAGAGACGGAGTGTTTTCCACGATTCGTTTAATATTTCGGACGGAGTGTTTGCCACGATCCGGATGGAGTGCTTGCCACGATCCGCTCCTTAGAGACGGAGTGTTTTTCACGATCCGTTTAATGTTTCGGACGGAGTGTTTGCCACAATCCGCTCCTTAGAGACGAAGTGTTTTCCACGTTCCGTTTAATTTTGTTCCTTGTGTAATCATAGAATATGCAATACATTTAAATTGGATAATTATTCCCCCGGTCATTGGGGAACTACGGATTGCCATCAATACTAACGAGTTCCGGCTTACAACTTTCACAAAAAACCATTTTGGTAGATTTATTACATTCTAAGTCCGAGGGACTTCTTGGTTCATCGCATGAACTGTTGTGGTAAGATTCGGCTACTCGGTACGGACTTGTCTGACAGTTCCGGCTTTCATCCCGTCATTCTTCATTGTGAGTGCAGGGTTGGAGATCCGAGGAGGGAATCGTACCTGTCTGACAGTTCCGGCTTTCATCCGTTCGTTCAAGTTATGCTTCTTTTGGGTTATGGGTGTGTCTGGAACGTCAATATCCATATGGTATCCGATCAGACTTTGTGGCATTTTCTTTGAGAACCCTATCCCTATACCGTCCGACTATTTGGGGTATGCCGGGTTTACCAAAATTCCCTCCGTCTTACCCATCCTTGGATTAATGATTTCAGCCTCTTGCGGGACGGCCTCAGTCTGTTCTTTCTCTAATCTGCGGTATTCTATCCTCGTGGTCGGTCGTGTCGCCAAGGTTGCTACCCCTTTTGGCATAGGGAATTTGATCATGGAATGTATGGTCGAAGGGATGACTCTTAGTTCTTCCAGACCGGATCTTCCCAATATGACGTCGTAGGGTGATGGAGACCGTACCACACAGAACCTCATGGTTGTCCTCCGGAACATTCCATGATCACCGAAGTATACGCCTAAATCGATCTTCCCCATCGGTCTACTTGCTTCTCCGGAGAAACCTACCAGGGAGATGTTTGTCGTTTTGATTTTGGCTTTTAGCTTTGCACTGAGGTTATCGAAGTAATGTTCGTACATAACGTTTACGGACAATCCTTCATCCACCTATATTCTTCGGACCAAGTACCCTTTGATATCGCCTTCAATGATGAGAGGTTCGTCCGACAAATCCCTTGTCCTGATGGGGGAAAAACTATTGGGACGTTCATCCAAACCTCATCGTGACCTCCGGATCTTTTCTTCTGACTATCTGGTAGGCCCCTTATCATGTTAATTACCTTGGCTTTTCCCGTATCATTTCTTCGTTGATCCTTACCTTTTCCCCCGTCTTGCTGTCTGAAATCTTTCAGAAGATGGTCTAGCTTTCCGGAATCTAGTGCCATCGCTAGCTGTTTCTTTAACTGGAAGCAATCGTCGGTGAGATAGCCTTTTTCCCTATGGTACTCGCAGTATTTATCCATATGTTCTTTTCTCGGCCTACTTCCTGTCGGAGGAGGGGTCGGTAGGTTCAGATGATGTTCCGTGGCTAGGATCTCCCTAGGGGGGTTTTACCAACGATATTAAACCTGCGCGATGATTACCTAGTTTGGGAGCGTCGTTTCGGCGGTATTCCGAAAGGGGGTGGTCATTGCGGTTGTAGTTGTTTTTAGGAGCGACGTAAGGGTGGTACACATCCCTCTGCCGGTAGTCATTTCGGCGTTCTCCTCGCGGCTTATCGTTTCTGAATGCCTGACTTCCCTTCCTGTTTGAATCAAAACCCTCGCCTTTTGGTAATTCCGTACTACGATACGCTTCCTCCGACCTTATGAAATCGTCTACTCTGGTAAACATCTCCGTAACTGTTCGTGGTACTCTATCGGAGAATTTTTTGGCAAGGGCCGGACATTTGTGTGCGCTCATGAAGGCGGAGATCCTCATGATCTCTGGTACACCGCTGATGTAGCTTGCCTCATCTGTCCACCTTTCCTTAAAATCCAGAAGGGACTCATGAGCTCGCCGGACAATTTTTGTAATCTCCGTAGGGTCTTTTATACATTTCTTCCGAAGGGCAAATCTTGTCGAGAATTGCTCTCTTAATTCATTCCAGCTATCAATACTTCCTGGTTCTAAACGTTCAAACCATCCTTCCGCTGCTCCGTCCAGAGTTTGCTGAAACATGCGACACCACACCGGCATTGGCCATTCTCCTTGGTTAGCGGCTCCTGTGAACCTGGTGAGAACCTGGTGAGATGATCATTCGGATCCGTTTATCCATCATAGAACTTCATGTTCAGCGGCATTACATGGCTCAGGCCGGAAATTTCACGATGCGGCGAGTGAACGGTGACCTTGACACCTCTTTAAAAGGTTTGTGTAGGTCATCCTCCTTCTCCTCGCCCACCTTTTCCTTTCCCCGATTCATATTTCCTTCGTCTTCGAAATTGAGTCGTATCTGTTTAAGAGCGCTTCCGCCCCGTGCATTATGTCTTTCGATTAATTTCGTTAGTGACGCTACTTGACCCACGATTAGGTCCTGGAGACTGGAAGAGTCTTCGGCTGAGTTGTCATGCTGGTCCTGATTATTATTATTGGTTTCATACTGGTTGCGAGTGTTACTGGGTTCGTACTGGTTGGGGTTGTTATTGGGTTCGTATTGGTTATGATTGTTATCAGTCTCGTATCGGTTGTGCTTGTTATTGGTCTCGTACCGGTTGTTATTGTTATCGGTTTCATACTGGTTATTGTTGTTGTTGGTTTCATCTTCCACGTCTTCTAGACGTGGGGAATGAAAGGAAGAACCAGCCATTTCAATGTCTTGGTAGATTGAATAGAGGGTCCCACGGATGGCGCCAATTTGTTGAAGTAAAACATTGTAGATAGGTCTCACTTCTATGCAACGTCCTTCAGAATGACTCCTTCGGACTTTACGATCTCCTACACACAAGAAATACACGCGTTAGGCTCGCCCCGGGTTTTATCCCAAGATCAACCTCCGGCATGAGAGTAAGTATCTGATAATTATGGGGAAGTAAACAGTAAATGAGAGTAAATGTAATAGTTGTCTAATTGAATGCAAATCATAAATGAGGTGTAGGTATTTATACTACCCACACCTACTGTACCTGTTTACTTTGGGACCAAGCGAGTTGACCTACGCCTGACCTAGTGGGTAGGTGTCAGACCACGTGGGGGATATAATCCCGGGAAATCTGGGATTGTAGCGGTTGATAGGATTGTTTAGTGTAAATGGCGGCGGTCCTGTCGGAAGCCATGTCCGGAGGTAAGATGTCAGTCCAGACAAAATGTGGCGTCCGGACATGTAAGCAGGTCCGGACGTAGCATGACGTCCAGACACATACGCCAACAGTGGTAGTTCGAATTGGTTCTAGGGTTTGCATGGGAGTCGTATTTTCGCCACACAGAGAGAGTCTATTTGAGTAGAAACTTCGATAACTTAATTATATTATGAGTTACATTCTATAGATATATCAAACTGAAAATATGTAATGAGTTGAAACTCTAACCTAGGAGTCTAGGACATGTGACTACTAACATCTTCCTATTCATCCACTAATTATGGTGTGCCTCCTAAATATTTAGTATTAATTTGGATTAGGGTAGGGTAATGACGTGGGTAAGCTAGTTTACTAAGGTTAATTTGGACGTGGACGTAAAAACAACTAGAGAGTTCTTGCATGACATTAATTTCCTTCTGGAAACCATTATCTTTTTCTTAATTTGTCACATAACACTACTTCCATTTTAGTCATGTATACTTGTTGGCCACTTCACCTAGAAAAGATGAGTGATCTTGGGGACAAAAAGAAGGAATAATTAACAAATGTGATTATTATAATGATTCACCTTTAATTTAGATAATAATGTAAACTTTTTCGAAAATAGCATTTTTGGTCGTTAATAAATTTCTACTTGTTTGCTAGAGAAGATATAAAACATGTCTAAAAGTAGAACCACATGATGTCTTCAAAACTTGTTTAGATGTACTTATATTGCTCATTATCACTCGAAAGGTTAGTTGCGAGAATACGTATGATGCACTAAATTGGTACATACTCTTGCCACAATATTTTATCAATTTATGTCATATAAAGTATAATTCGATCGGTTGAGAAAAAATAATCTCTATTCTAAATTAGGGTTGTGTTATAGCTACGGTAGTCTATGGTCTTTTTCTGCATACCCTCCCTAGTAGGTTGTCATAGTAGCATGCCTTTGTATGGTTTGTCTTGTTGCTGTTTTTTTTGTCCTTAGTAGGCAGTTTTTGTCTTTGTAATTTTTTTTTTTTTTTTTTTTTTACAAATCTTTTTCTTTCTTTTGGTTTTGAAAATGTATTAAGTTTTTTGTTTTTTGACAAAAAGTTTACAAAATCAGTTTTTATTTGTTATGTTTTGGTTTTCAAACTTAATTCGGTATCGGATTATAAAATCGGCTCAGATTTGACGGTTGCAAAGTGATAAAACTTTGCCATCCAGTCGGTTTTTGTAAACCAATCATTATTGCCTAAACCCGACATATAAAATCGGCTCAGATTAAACAAATCATCATTGCCTAAACCCGACAAAATTTACAAGTTACACATTTTACACAAGCCAAACTGCATGATTCTCAAGTTCTCACAAGCCAAATAGTAAGGATTCCCAAGCTACATAACGGGCCAAATGGTAGAGCAGGATATGTATAAACCAAACTGCAGTATTCTCAAGGCCTCAAGGGTACATCAAATAGTAAGGATTCCCAAGGTACATCACGGGCCAAACTGCAGAATTATCAAGGGTACATCAAAAGTTCTCACAAGCCAAATAGTAAGGATTCCCATTCTGGACTATAAACATAGGCACCATCACAAGTTACTAACCACAACTGTGAATCACAAACAACAACGAAGCAACCTGAATCACAAACAACAAAGAAGCAACCACAAAGCAACTGTCAAGTTACTAACCACAAGCCTGAATCACAACAAGTGATAAAACTTTGCCATCCAGTCGGTTTTTGTAAACCAATCATCATTGCCTAAACCCGACATATAAAATCGGCTCAGATTAAACAAATCATCATTGCCTAAACCTGACAAAATTTACAAGTTACACATTTTACACAAGCCAAACTGCATGATTCTCAAGTTCTCACAAGCCAAATAGTAAGGATTCCCAAGCTACATAACGGGCCAAATGGTAGAGCAGGATATGTATAAACCAAACTGCAGTATTCTCAAGGCCTCAAGGGTACATCAAATAGTAAGGATTCCCAAGGTACATCACGGGCCAAACTGCAGAATTATCAAGGGTACATCAAAAGTTCTCACAAGCCAAATAGTAAGGATTCCCATTCTGGACTATAAACATAGGCACCATCACAAGTTACTAACCACAACTGTGAATCACAAACAACAACGAAGCAACCTGAATCACAAACAACAAAGAAGCAACCACAAAGCAACTGTCAAGTTACTAACCACAAGCCTGAATCACAACAAGTGAAACACAACCCAGAATCACAACAAGTGAAACACAAGAAAGCCGCAAGTGAAACACAAGCCTGAATCACAACACGTGAAACACAAGAAAGCCGCAAGTGAAACACTAGCCTGAATCACAACAAGTGAAACACAAGAAAGCCGCAAGTGAAAATGTCGAATTCACCATTTAACACACAAGAGGTAAGGCTCAGATTACATTTTATCATATTGGCTGCAACATCAAAGGTTGCAAATTAAAGTTTTTATTGCCATCCGTTTGGAAATGCCACGCCAAAATCAAGCTTTTATTTTTTTTAAATCATCATCGCCATATCTTTTTTTTTCTAAAACTGCTTAAACAAGCAGTTTCATCACAAACAAAAGGGTTGTGTTATACTTACGGATCACATAAACAATCAGTTTCATCACAAACACAACAAAGGCATGCTACTATGACAACCCCATAGGGAGGGTTTGCAGAAAAAATGTATAGACTACCGTAGCTATAACACTGGGTTGTGTTATACATACGGATCACAAACACGGATCACATAAACAATCTTGATTACCCTCTATTTTTTATACCAACCCTTAAACAAGCAGTTCCAATCGACTGCATCATCACAAACAAAAACAAGCAACCCATCACATAAGCCATCACGTTTACCATAAACAAGCAGTCCCACGTTTCATCACAAACAAAAACATAACTGTTTTTTTTAGATCTAAAACAAGAAAAAAAATATTATCTTTCACAACCCACATAAACCACATAAACCACGGATAACCACATAAACCACATAAACCGCATATTTTTTTTTTTAGATCTAAAAAAAACAGTTATGTTTTTTATCATAACCACATAAACCACGGAAAAAAATAATTTTTTTATCATAACGAGATTGTAAAAAAAATATTTTTTTTAGATCTAAAAAATAACTTTTTTTATCATAACGAGATTGTGAAAGATAATATTTTTTTTTTAGATCTAAAAAATAAAATTTAGATCATAACGAGATCTAAAAACCAACCGATCAAAACTTCTTTTTTTTTTTTTTAGATCTAAAACAAGATCTAAAAACCATCAATTATAATCAACAATCAAACCATCACTTAAAAGTATAAACATCAAGATTTTTAACATAAAAGTCACGGATCACATAAACAATCTTGATGTTATACCCAGAAACCATCACAAACAACCCCGTATTTTATTTTTTTTTAGATCTAAAAAGTTTATCACATAAACATCACCGAAAACCATAAAAACTACCACAGAAACCATCAAACCATCACAGCTACATCTAATTACCATCACAGAAACCATCACAAAACTACCATCAAACCATCACTGAGATTATAGAAAGAGAGAGTGGTCAAAGATAGAGAGGAGTGAGTGTTTAAGAGAGAGAGAGAGAGTGGGTGAGTTGTGAGGGGGTACCGGGTGGGGGGGGGGGGTAATAAAACAAAAAAACGCGTTTTCTTCTTTTTTTTTTTTTTTTTTTTTTTTTTTTTTTTTTTTTTTTTTTTTTTTTTTTACTTTAAATTTGTAAAAAAGTTTTGTAAAAAGTTTGTAATAAGTTTGTAAAAAAAAAGTTTGTAAAAAGTTTGTAATAAGTTTGTAAAAAAAAAGTTTGTAATAAAAAGTTTGTAAAAAAAAAAAGTTACATTTGATCTTTTTCAGGTGTTCGGTTCTCACGAGCAATTAACGGATTGGGTGCAAAACATAGCTCGGGAACTCGGTTTTGTCATTATTAAAATAAGAACGAAATCAAAAAATGGTTGTTTGAACGAAATCAATTATGGGTGTTCAAAAAGTGGGATTTATGAACCTGGAGGTACTGGAAAACGGAATACCAGTACCTATAAAACCGATTGTCCATTCAGATTGGTGGCGAAATATTTTATAAGAAGATCATATTGGAGTTTGAAGGTGAAGGAGGTTAGGCATAATCATGATATGCTAGAGTCGTTGCATGGTGTGCCATATGCAATGCGATTACAGAATAATGAGTTCGAGTTGGTCAAAGAATTGACACAGTTTAACGTACGACCAGGTAACATACTTTCGACAATACAGGGTCGTAATCCGGATAACGTGTCTAGCGTTAGAACTATATATAACGCACAAGTTAAGATCCGGAGAGCGATAGTAGGTGATCGAACTCCAATTCAAGTCCTCTACGCACATTTGACGCAATCAGGGTATGCATATTACGAGAGGGTAAGTGAGAATAATGAGCTTGAGGAACTATTTTTTGTTCACCCTGCGTCGTATGCTTTATGGTGTACATTCCCTCAAATCATGCTAATGGACTCCACGTACAATACCACGCATTATAAAATGCCATTTTTGGAAATTGTCGGATTAACTTCAACAAATAAAACATTTTCAATGGCGTATAGCTTTTTAAACGCTGAAAAAACGACTAATTTTCGATGGGTATTGCAACGTGTGAAGATGGTGATAGACGAAAGATACTACCCACGTGTTATTGTCACTGACAGAGACTTAGCATTGGTTGGGGCATGTAGAGCAGAATTCCCGCATGCTGACAAATTACTCTGTCGATGGCATATTTCCCAAAATATTCTTCAGCATTGCAAAACCAGAATTCCCGCATACTCACAAGACGAGTACGAGCCCATTAAACACGCATGGGAGTGGATGGTTAAAGCTCCGACACGCGAGGATTTTGTGCGACGTTATGAACGCCTACAACAACGATTGTTCGACCGTGCGGGTACTTTATTATTTAATAAATATGCACCCGGTTGACCTTGTATTAATTCATTATTTTTTTTCAGATACTGCTCGGTATCTATATAACTGGGTGCGAGAGTACGGAGACATGTTTCTCTCGTATATTACCGATCAATATCGCAGCTACGGCCAGACAACAACGTGTAGAGTTGAGGCTCATCACGCGTTGTTGAAATTATATTTGAACGGCAGACAGTCCAACTTAAACACGTTGTTGGTTGCGATTGATAAAATTATTATTTCTCAAAAGAGTTCGATACGAGAGAGTTTTAATAGAAGCATAAATGAGAAAATAAATAAATGTGATATACCAATTTTTTCAGAGTTATTGTATAAAGTTTCCAAACATGCTTTTAAACTCATGCACAAAGAACTCCTCCTGAAGATCGCCCCAGAGGATTGTAGCCATCAGTTGCGATCAGTTTATGGACTACCGTGCTTTCATGAAATGATGATCTATCGAATTCATGGTAAGTATATTAAAGTCACTTTTAATGAATGCTTTCACGAAATGGTTTTACATAAGTCACTTTTAATGAGCAGGTGTGCCCATTCCGTTGGATGATATTGATATATTTTGGAGAACCCTGTCTGTACCGTGGCCTAGTGTCATTAATCTTGTGGATGATGATGATGATGATGATGATGATGATGATGATGATGAGGATTATGATGATGATGATGATGATGATGATGATGATGATGATGATGATGATGATGATACTTCGTTGGAAAATGAAGTCCAAGAATTCAAGAGTGTTTATGGCAAAGCGTCGTCGTTTTTCAAGAAAAATTTGTTAACGAAGCTTAAAGGGATATACAAACCTGAATCTGTTGACATACGTCAACCTGTTGTTCAGGAAAACACCCGTGGACGTCCGAGCGCAAAGGCGCAAAGGTCTAAGGCTACAAAAGTCCCGGACTTGAATGAATTCCCAGACTTGAATGAATTCCCAGACTTGAATGAAGTACCAATCGTAGATCACCGAAGAAGTACAAATTCAAGATCTACGAGAGTCCCGGACTTGCAGAGAGAACCTCCAAGACATAGTTCTTACACAGGAGATAGAACAAATTCAAGATCTACGAGAGTCCCGGACTTGCAGAGAGAACCTCCAAGACATAGTTCTTACACAGGTGATAGAACAAATTCAAGATCTACGAGAGTCCCGGACTTGCAGAGAGAACCTCAAAGACCTACACAAGACACGGGTGATAGTCCACGCCACAGATTATATGTTGGAGATCTCACGAGCAATGCTTTTATTAAGCATATTCCATCGCTTTTCCGTCCATATGTAATAAGTATATATAATGTGGCTAGTGATGGAAATTGTGGGTTTCGGTGCGTTGCTCACAATCTTGTTCAAGAAGAAAATAGGTGGCCCGAGGTCAGACTTATGTTACTGCAAGAGTTAGCCCAGCATAGTCAAACTTACATAGCTATGTTTACGCAAAGGGAGTATGAACAACTTCGCCATTCAATAGACTGGTTCAATGTAGATGAAGATGCACCTCAAGATCACTGGATGTGGATGCCAAACACAGGGGTGGTTATCGCTTCAGCGATCCAACAACCTCTTGTATTTATGTCAGATGATGGTTGGAACACAACTTTTCCGCTTTTTACCGGGCCAAGCTCATCACCAAGAACCGACCCTATTGTGATTGCCCGTGTGGGGGCTCACTACATTGTACCGAATCTAGACCCAAATTTTCCACTTCCGCATAACCACCCACAATGGAGGTATTTCAGACAGCCTGTTGCAGCGGAATGGCAAACTATATATCAACATCGACAAATGACTAGATAATTATACAGACGAAACGTTGTAAATGATTATTGATTTACGTTGTAAATAATTATACCGACAAAACATTGTGAATGATTATTGATTTATGTTGTAAATAACTGTTTTTATTATATCGTAAATGATTGAAAATTTATTTAAATTAATAATAACATTATTCATTAATGTTGTAAATTATTATGCAAATTATTATGTAAATTATTATGCATTAGGCGTTAATTATATAAACGTAACAAATAAACACAAAAAAAAAACATTACAAAAAAATATATACTATATAAAACATTACAAACTAACAAATAATATATATATATATATATATATATATATATATATATATATATATATATATATATATATATATATATATATACTATATAAAACATTACAAAAAAAAAAAAAAAAAAAAAAAAAAAAAAAAAGGAAAAGTACACCCTCCCTAATAGGGGAGGGTTGGTATAAAAAATAGAGTAGTGTATGTATAAACCATAATCGCCATTCTAAATTAGTGTTCACTTGAGAAAACACATATGATTCAAATTAAATAAATACATGTCCACTTACATGTACATACTTCTAAAAAAAAGTAATATTATATTGTTCTATCGATTAGACTATTATCTTTATGGATAAGGATCTCCTCATGTTGATTTTGAACATGAAGGATAATGTTGAATGTTTTTGTGAGAAGAGAAAGAAAAGTGGGCCATCACTTTGAAACTTTTATTTTATTTAAAAACAAATACTCACTCACACTAATTTGAACATTACCCCTCATGTTCATTTTGAACAGGGGATCCTAGGTATTTTTGATTACTTGTTGCATGAAAGTAAATATTTTTTATGTCAAATAAATACTCCGTGATTAATATTTAGGAAATTATATATAGTTCTACTAAATCCTTCTAATTCATCCTTCTTACTCATAAATTTTTTGTCATTTGAAATTAATTAATTCTTTCTCCTTATTTTTATTTTTTATTTTGCTTCATGTTATTATACATATATATATATATTTGTGGGGAGGTTACTGTTCCATGAACAGTGCTTTCTACAGTTCAGTGAACAGTAACCTTTTTCTTTTCTTTTTTTTTTTTCCTAAAAAATTATACATATATATATATTTGTGGGGAGGTTACTGTTCCATGAACAGTGCTTTCTACAGTTGAATGAACAGTAACTTCTTTTTCTTTTCTTTTTTTTCCTTTTTTTTTTCTAAAAAATTATACATATATATATTAGTGCGGAGGTTACTGTTCCATGAACAGTGCTTTCTACAGTTCAATGAACAATAATTTTTTTTTTCTTCTAAAAAATAATTTCGAAAAAATAAATTTTTTTTGGGAGGTTACTGTTCTATGAACAGTGTTTTCTACAGTACAATGAACAGTAACTTTTTTGTTTCTTTTTTTTTATAAAAAATAATTTCGAAAAAATAAAATTTTGAAAAAAATGTTTTTGAAAAAATATTTTCAAAAAACTTTATTTGAAAAAAAATTAAAATAAATTTTTTGTTCCATGAACAGTGCTTTCTACAGTACAATGAACAGTAACTTTTTATTTTTTTTTTCTAAAAAATAATTTTGAAAAAAAAAGTTTTTGAAAAAATATTTTCAAAAAACTTTATTTGAAAAAAAATTAAAATAATTTTTTTTTATTAATTTTTTTTTGAAAATTATTTTTCAAAAACTTTCTTTTTCAAAAAAAATTTTTCGAAAATCTTTTTTCTAAAAAATAAAATTTTGAAAAATAAACTTTTTGAAAAAATATTTCAAAAAAAAAATATTTTCAAAAAAAAACATTTTCAAAAAACTTTATTTGAAAAAAAATTAAAATTAATTTTTTTCTTAATTTTTTAAAAAAAATTATAAAAAAAAAATTCGAAAAAAAGTTATAGGAAAAAAAATTCAAAAAAAGATTTTTAAATTTTTTTTTTTCAAGAACCAAACATGTAATGATTATATTAATTCAATGACCAACCATGTAATTAACTAACGAAGTGGGTTAACGATTTTTTTTTCGAAATTATGTGTTTGGAAGGTAGGTCCTTCGGGGACTAACGATGCAACGCACTAAGAAGTTCTGAGACTTTTTACGTAAAAAACCATTTTATTTCCAAAATTAATTTTAAAAAAGAGTCTTTTAATTTATCGATCTTTTTCAAATTTACTCCATTTTCAAAAATAGTTATTTGGTTTTATCGATCTTTTTAAAATTTAGTCTTTAATGACTAACTTTCAAACAAGACTTAGCACCACACTCCCGCAACAACGCGCGGGTTTCCCATCTCGTTCCAAAGATACATAAGGTAATGTAATATATACGAGCACATAGCATTAATCAAATATTTTATCTTATGATTAAAGGGTAAAAATCATCTTACTACTTTATTATAAGAGACATTTTCAATATTACAAAAAAAAAAACTACAAAATTTTCAAAAGAGACAAAAATTTTTTTTTTTTTTTTTTTTTTTTTTTTTTTTTTTTTTTTTTTGTAAAAGGTCAAAAGACCTGGTAAATATATTACTCCAAAAAAACATTTATTATGGCCTTTATTAATCCTTATCTAACAACTACAATCAATGGAGGCACAAGAGAGAAGTGTGGTGAAGGAATTCTAGTGAGAGAAACTAGAGTGAGAAAATTATACATAAAAAACACACACCTCCTACCTGCCAAATGGGAGGGTTGGAGGGTATTTATACTTTTACAAGGTGAGTGGGCTTGGGCTTTCTTTTTGTCAATTAGATTAACTCAAGCCCATTGACTATTCTTTTAACTAAACAACTACACTTTTACAAAAATAATAAAACACAAATGACCATCACTTTTTATAAAAGCTAACAACGTTTAAGTACAAAGGATATGGGTGAATCTCATATCTCAGCCCGTTACATAGGCGGAAAAGCTTACATAACAAGATACTTCCTATTCTCTAAAGAAGAAAATAAACCACTACTCAAAAGATGACATTAGACTCCTACGAAAATAAAATTACTTCCTACCAAGGCATTGGAGCTTAGTACCATACGTGTCATAAAAAACATCCAAATTCCCTGGAAGATCGTAAACCTGATCCGCATAGTCATCATAATCATCTTCACGATCGTGACCACCACCAAATAGGTTCATTGACTCATCAAAAGTATTCACAACCTCCTCTTCATCACTGTCGGAATCAACAATCTCTCCCACATTAGAGAATGTGTTAACCCTCTTAGTAGAAGAAGTAGACGGAGAAAAAGAAGAACTAGACTTACTAGTCGCGGCCTACACCTTCTCTTTCACAACACTCACAGGCGGTTCTTGTGATACATTACCAGCCTTTTGAGACCCAACCACCTTAGCTTCCTTTGTATTACCCAGATAATCAACCTTTTTAAGAGGATGACCATCATCATCCACAAGAGTAGCTTTCCTATCAATGAGTAGCTTTTCAAGCTCCCTAATTTTCTCAACAATAGGAGTAGGACCAACCTCCTTAGCTTCCATTGTACTGCCAGAATCCAACTCAGCCCCATCCTTAGCCACGACATCAGTAGGAATGCCACATTCATCAGTATCGATCATATTAAGGACTTCAAACGTATTTGATGTAGCAACCTTCGTCCCACTCGTACTAGCCACATCAACGGCCTTCTTCTTTGTAGTATCCACCTTCTTAGGTTTAGAAAAAGGCGTTTTAGGTTGATACCTAAACTTAGGACCCACAACATGTTTAGTAAAACCTTTACCCAGACCACTTTGGCTACCATTCTTACCCTTGTTTTTGTGATTGACCGTCTGAAAACCATCACTGTCCTTATGTGTAAGCTGAACTGGAGGAGGAAAAAATTTAGGACAGTTATCCAGAGTATGACCAAATAGCTTACAAGTGTCACACCGAGGCGGTTTCCACTCGTACTCAACATGAACCTTTTCAATAGTAGAACCCGACCCATCAAGTAGGGGTATTTCAACAGTGAGACTTTCCTTAAGCACCTCATCTGCCTTCACTTCAATCAAACACCTAGCAAAACTACTACGGCCCCAAGATTCCATGCACATTTGACTAGTGTAAGCATCAAGCATTTTAAGAGTACCAATCAAAGTGGCAAGAAGACTAAGACCATCATCAGAGAACATAGCAAGTGGAACATCATAGAACATAACCCACACAGGAATATTAGTCAGATCCTCTTTAAGAAGATTAGTATTCATAGTACACGGTTTAAGAATTATAGGCACATTCCTAATCATCCACGGTCCATTTTCAAGGACATCTTCTACACCTTTCTTAGTGGTAAACTTGAAGAAAAAGAAGCCCTTAGCATTCATCATAACCTTTTGAATACCATACTTAGCCTACACATTACGTACATAATAATCAACAACCGGAAATGCAATCTGTTTTCCAGGAAAGTAACCATAGAGAGTATTATCAAATCGAGCGTTTACCTCTTCAATCACTTTCATAGGAATGGTAAGATCCACACCATTGGTTTTCTTACTGCATTCCAACCTACGAAAATTAGATTTGTGCTTCTTAAGATCAATAGACGCAGCCCCCGCATATGAAACCGGCTTCATATTATGGTCAATCGTAGATTGGGGTTGGTTCAATACACTTGAGGTAGGTTCATTAGAAGAATTAGTAAACTTTTGGGATTGCATAGCAACACCAAAACTCGTCATAGGAGAAGCAACATGAGGTGATGAAGTAGAAATTCGTGGGTGGGAAACACCTTCGTTGCCTCATCTTGACCCTTTAAACGACTCATCCGTGCAGCCAATTCATCAACATTAACCACAGGACGTGGTATGTTGTTAGTCTCCCCTCCCAAATTCGACATCACAATAAACAAAAAGCCCTTGAAAACAGTAACTCGACAAAAAAGATAACCAAAAGTACGTCAATATCTTCAAACCGATTAAAACCCTAGTTTAAAAACTAGGGTTTATAAGCATAAAACGCACATAAAATTCACATGGTATAATACAGATGCCTTGGTCGATTTAATGATTGGTATAAACGTCAATGATTGTCTTGATTACATTGTAATTTAATAAGTGTAACAATGAGGCGTAAAAAATCCCTAATAAACGAAACTGGTAAAGTAAACCTAATAAAAACCTTAAATCGTTGAGAAACTAAATCGCAAATCAAAATAAGACAAAAAAGGATTTAAATATATGATAAAATCAAATACTGCATCCTTAAAGTAAAGTTTTGATGAACTAAGGAATAAGAAAACGATTAAAGGTTTTTAAGGAATCGCATATTCGCCAATTTCGTCAAAAGGGTGGGAGGTTATCATAAGTTTTAGACTTGTGCGACTACTATACTGTGCGACTAGCGGTCGCACAAGTCTAAAAAAAAAAAAAAAAAAAAAAAAAAAAAAAAAAAAAAAATTGAAGTTGGAGTCTGTATAATGAAAATCCACTTTTTTATCATTTTTTTTTTCATAGTTTTGGGATTTATTTTTTTTGAACGGCGACTTTCTCAATTTTTTTGGATAGAGTCGCACCTGCCTCAAAGGCAAGCCCTATCCATCACTGGTCAGACTATGTTGTTTTAACCGGGCTCACGCTGAGACAGTGGGGACTTTAACGGCGTCCACTTGAAAACCGTGCCGCCTCCACACAAGCCCTCTTGCTAGAGTAACGGTCGGATGATAACCGGGTCTCAGCTGAGAATCGAACCTGCGCCCCTTGGCAAACAGATTCAATTCATCATTGCTAGATACCAACTGAGATAGAGGCCCAATGGTTTTGGGATTGATTCTTAATATAATATGTGCAAACTTTTAAATGCATGTTGGCATTTAAAATAGTATGACACAAACCCCCACTGTGCAATTCCAATAATGGCGCAACTATGCATCCCTCTCTTCCTTTTCAGGTCAAATCAGATTTAACTTTTTATTAAAACAACGTTGGTTTTTGTCTATCACGGAGTACCAATTATATTATAATATTTTTATTCCAAAATAAATGTTAATATTTTTATTTTAAGATATATTAAAGTGAATTTTCAATAATGAGAAGAGAATTTAATGGGTAAAACTAAAATTAATAGTCACACACATCAATTTCCATTTCAGCACTATATTACCATTTACTTTCTTTCACTTTCCTTCACCTTTCACCCGAAATGGTCACCACTCCCCTCACATTTCATTAAAATACTCACATTATATAAACACACCTCTATTGCCTCTTTTTTGCGTTGCTCACGCGTGAGCTTTGGTTTGGTAATGGTGTCACGAGTGAATTTGTCCCTCACACGTTATCATTACATTTAGTCTAAGGATAATATTTGATTAGTGAAAAGTGTACTTAATGAAATTTTTTAAAACTTTATACATTTTTAAAGTAAACACTTATTTTAAGATATAAGTAGTATCACTTAACCCTGATTCAATTCGAATGGAATATCAAAGTTGGGACACTATAGTTGGGACGTCATAGGTGGTACACCAGAGGCGGGACAACAGAGGTTGGGACGTCATAGGTGGGACACCAGAGGCGGGACAACAGAAGTGGTACAACATAGGTAGAACTTTCGATTATTAAGGGTTTTGTCTTGTTTTTATTGATCTAAGATCCCCTTTCGTTAGGATTGTGGTTCATTGATCTCCCTTCAATCCAAAAGGTAGTTTCGTTTTTTTTTTTCTTGCATTGAGTATGGTGAGTTTTCGATCAAAGGAAGATGATGTTGCTAGGATTTCTATTTCGATTTATGTCACAAACTTTCCGGAGTCGTTCTCTGCTAAAGAGTTGTTTCATGTTTGTAAACAATATGGGCACGTTGTCGATTCGTTTATTCCGGTGAAGAAATCTAAAGAAGGCAAAAGATTTGGCTTTGTTCGTTTTATTAATGTTTTCAATGTGGATCGATTGGTGGGAAACATTTGTACGATTTGGGTTAATCGATTCAAACTTCAAGCTAACATTGCGTGATTTCAGAGAGAACCTTTGAATAAGAAGGTTACAGAAAAGAAGAATAATGAGACTAGTAGAGGTACCTTTATGAATTCTCTCAAGGATAATGGGGGACCAGTTGGCAGAAAATCGTTTGTTAATGTGGTTAAGGCTAATGATAAGGTTGGTTCGGGGGAAAACTCTGATGTTCCTGCGATTGTATTGGATGACGAGTGTTTGAATACAAAAGATTTAAGTAATACTTTGTTGGGAAGGGTGAAGGAATTCGCATCTCTTTCTAACCTCAAGACGGCCTTAACCAATGAAGGTTTTGTGGACATTAGAATTCGGTATATGGGGGAATTATGGGTGATGGTGGAATTTGATTCTTCTAAGTCTAAAGACTTGTTTCGCGATAATGTTGGGGTAAATTCGTGGTTTTCTGAGATTAAACAAGCAGATATTGAATTCATCCCTAATGGCAGAATTGTTTGGGTGGAGATAGAAGGAATACCGTTCAAATTTTGGTCCGGAAATACATTCAAAAAAGTTGCTGATAAATGGGGGGAGTTACTGGATGTCGATGATAAGGATGAAAGTTGTTTGCATTCGAAGAGATTGTGTATTTACACTAAGTCTCATATGAATATCTTTGATGACTTTAAGGTGATATTTCGAGGCAAGGTGTATTGGGTCAGGGCTAAGGAGGTTCCAGGATGGGTTCCTGATTTATTGGAGGAGTCTGACGATGAAGATGATGTTGATGATGGGGATATGGAAGAGGATAATATGAAGCAGGAGTCTGGTAATATGGATGAAAATAGCGATTCGGCTGAAGTTCCAGAAACAAATTTTGATGACTCGATTGGACCTAAGGAAAATAAGTCAGAAGATCCATTTGGTATTTATTCTTTACTGAATAACAAAGAGAAGGTTATTAATGCAGGCAGTTCTAATAACGAGCAAAGTTTGAAGTATCCTCCAGGATTTACTCCAAATTCAGAGGAGGGTGTAGGGAGTGGTAAGAAAGAAGTTCACGACAGGTATGATGTTAACAGTGTTAATAAAGGCTCAATGGACGGTGGGGCTCAATCTGGTAGTAATGGGAGAATTAAAATATCGGAGGCTCCACGGTCGGGAGGCTCGTTTCTGGGTTTAATGGAAGAAGTTGTTAAAGTTGGTCAAACGATGGGGTATAATATGGAGGGATGTGTTAATAACTTGTCCGAGATCATTGAATCACATGGAGAGGTGTTGGTTAATAGATGAATTTTTTATCCCTAAATATTCAAGGCCTCGCCCAAAAGGCCAAAAAAGATTGGGTTCGGGAGTTATGTATCTCTAATAAAGTTAATTTTTTGGCGATTCAAGAAACCAAAATGGAATCTATGGATATTCGATGTGTAAGGAGTTGTTGGGGTAATTATGGGTTTGATCATATTCATGGCAATTCGGTTGGTAACTCGGGAGGTATTCTTTGTGTGTGGGATCCAAATGCTTTTAAAAAAATATCGTATACGATTTCGGATTTTTTTGTAATTATTCGGGGATTGTGGCTTAAGAGTGGGGTTAATCTTCTTATTGTGGTGGTGTATGGTCCTCATGATCCTAGAGATAAACGAATTATGTGGGATTATCTAGCTAATACGTTAAATCAGTGGGACGGGGAGGTGACTGTCATGGGCGACTTCAATGAGGTGCGATATAAAAATGATAGATTTGGTTCGGTGTTTAATATTAATGGGGCCAATGAATTTAATGCTTTTATTGCAAACGCGGGTCTTGAGGAGGTTCCGTTAGGAGGTAGTAAGTTTACTTGGTGTCATAAGTCGGCTACGAAGATGAGTAAGTTAGATAGGTTTTTTATCTCTGACAATCTATTTAATATGCTTCCTAATATTTCGGCTGTTACATTGGATCGGTATCTTTCGGATCATCGTCCGATATTGCTTCGTGAGAATGTTCATAATTATGGGCCTATTCCTTTTCGTTTCTTTCATCATTGGATTGAATTGGAAGGATTTGATAAATATGTTATTGATATGTGGAAAATAGCTCCGGGTGATGCGCATAATGGTATGATCAGTTTTATGGGTAAGATGAAATTTGTTAAAGTCAAGATTCGCGAGTGGATTACAAGGAACAGGAATGACCGTAAGGGGCGATGTGAGAAATATAAAAAGGAGATCAGTATGTTAGATGTCGAGATTGATAATGGAAATGGAACAGAAGCAGTGGTGAATAAAAGGTTGGAGTTTCTTAACGAGTTGCAAAACTTGGATAAATTTAATGACATGGACGTGGCTCAAAAGGCGAAGGTCAAATGGGCTGTGGAAGGGGATGAGAACTCTCGGTTTTTTCATGGGATGTTAAATAGAAAACGTCATCAACAGAGTATACGGGGGGTCATGGTTGATGGGGTTTGGAAGGACAAACCTTCTGATGTTAAAAGGGAATTCCTTAGTCACTTTAGTAATCGTTTTGGCAAACCATCTGATGTTAGAGCTACTGTTGATATGCAATTCCCTAGACAGTTAGATGTCGAACAACAGGAAGAATTAGAGTGTGAGATGACAAATGAGGAGATAAAAAAAGCGGTTTGGGATTGTGGCACCGATAAATCTCCGGGTCCCGATGGGTTCACTTTTGTTTTTTATCGACATTTTTGGTCTACAATTGAAAAGGACGTTGTCGAGGCTGTGAGGTATTTTTTCTCAAACGCGAATTTTTCGAAAGGGTGTAACTCTTCCTTCATTACTCTAATCCCAAAAATTCCCGATGCTAATATGGTTAAAGATTTTTGTCCGATATGTCTTATTGGCAGTATGTATAAGTTGATTGCGAAGATTTTGTCGAATCGGCTTGTGAGAGTTTTGGGGGATATTGTGAGTGAGGTTCAATCGGCGTTCATTGCGGAGAGACAAATTCTAGATGGGCCGTTCATCTTGAATGAGGTATTACAGTGGTGTAAAAAAAAGAAGAAACAGTCAATTATTTTCAAAGTAGATTTTGAAAAGGCGTATGATTCTGTTAGATGGGATTTTTTGGATGAGGTTCAAAAAAAGTTTGGTTTTGGAAAAAAATGGTGTGAATGGATTCAAGCTTGTCTATGTTCTTCGAGAGGGTCTATTCTTCTCAATGGAAGTCCGACCGAAGAATTCCAATTTCATAAAGGTTTGAAACAAGGTGACCCGCTATCCCCGTTTTTGTTCCTTTTAATTATGGAGAGTCTTCATTTATCTTTTCAAAGGGTTGTGGATACGGGCTTGTTCACGGGTATTAAGTTGAATTTTTCGGTGACTCTTTCTCATATGTTCTACGCGGATGATGCAGTCTTTGTTGGGCAATGGAGTGAAAATAATATTAACACTTTAGTGCATGTGTTAGATTGTTTTTTCCGTGTTTCAGGTCTTCGAATTAATATGAGCAAAAGCAAGATATTGGGAATTAATGTGGATAGTGTTAAAGTGAAGCAAGCTGCCGCTAAGCTTGGGTGTCTTATTCTTTAATGCCCATTTTCGTATCTAGGTACTAAAGTAGGGGGTTCGATGAATCGGGTAGATGCTTGGAAGGAGGTTGTTGATAAGGTTAAATCTCGTTTGTCGAAGTGGAAAATGAAAACGTTATCTATTGGTGGCCGCTTAACGTTATTAAAATCAGTTCTAGGATCTATTCCTATTTTTCATATGTCTATATTTCGGGTTCCAACTGGTGTGCTCAAAACATTAGAGTCTATTCGTAGCCAATTTTTTAACGAGAATGAGGTGGGTAGTAAGAAAGCTAGTTGGGTCAAATGGAATGATGTGTTGATGGATAAAGCTCGTGGGGGTCTGGGAGTTGCTAGCCTTTATGCTTTGAATAGAGGTTTATTGATTAAGTGGTTCTGGAAGTTTTATAATCATAAATCATCCTTGTGGGTGAAAATTATTAAGGCAATTCATGGGGAGGATGGAGGTGTGAACTCATTGAATGTTTCGGGTGTTCGAACCTGCTGGAAAACCATTGTAAATGAGATAAAGGTTTTGAAGAGTCAAGGGGTTAATGTGACAGAGTTTATGCGGTTAAAGCTTGGTAACGGGAATAAAGCGTCTTTCTGGAATGATAATTGGCATGGTGATGGAGCTTTCAAAGATCTTTTTCCGCGGGTATATGCGTTTGAGATTTGTAAGGATGTTACGGTTCGTGCAAAGATGAGTAATTCCAATATAGAAACATCTTTTCGTCGTAATTCTAGTGGTGGAGCGGAACGAGAACAGTATGATGCTCTTTTGGTATTGGTTAACACGATTAATTTTAGTCCGATAGAAGATAGGTGGAGATGGACGTTGGAGAGTTCGGGGGAGTTTTCGGTGGCTTCCATTCGGAGAGCTATTGATGAGAAGCGGATATTGAGTGTTCATTCCCGGACTAGATGGGTGAAATATGTGCCAATAAAAATTAATGTTCTTGCATGGAAAATAAAGATGGATGCTCTTCCAACGCGTATTAATATTTCCCGTCGAGGTATAGATATTCCTTGTATTGAGTGTCCTAACTGCAATTGTGGGGTGGAGTCCTCGGACCATTTGTTTTTTCAATGTGATCTTGTTCGACA
Source organism: Artemisia tridentata subsp. tridentata (assembly GCA_021014915.2). Lineage (NCBI taxonomy): Eukaryota > Viridiplantae > Streptophyta > Magnoliopsida > Asterales > Asteraceae > Artemisia > Artemisia tridentata. Next base: position 90,313,144 of record CP139506.1, read on the forward strand.
GATTGCTCGTAAGATTGCAGTGTGGTGGAATGTTAATTATGTGGATTGTAATTCGTATGTTGAATGGATTGAATGGTTGGTGTCGTTGTGTCTAGGGTTTAAGGCGAAGTTGATGTTCGAAGGCACGTTCTATACTTTATGGTGGAATATATGGACATATCGAAATAGACTCCTGTTTGATGTTAAAACCCCCTTGAAGGCAAATATCTATGATAATGTGGTGTCTAGTTCTTTTTATTGGTGTAGGTTTAGAAGTAAAAGTTCATTTAGTCGGTACGAGTGGATTAAAAACCCCTATCTTATTGTGATGTAATCCTAGCTCCTTGCTAGTTTTTTGTGGTTTTATATAATTTTGCTATTTTAAGATATAAGTAGTATCACATAACTCTTTAAAATAAATATTTTTTCTCATAAGTTTTCTATGTTCGTCTTTATAATCATATGATAATAAGTTAATAACACCAGTTACAACAAATATAGAAACAAAAATTGATCCAAAGATCTAAACACTTGTATCTAATTGTGTCAAGAAATGAACTTGTTCTAATGACCCGAGTTTTTTTTTTTTTTTTTTTTTTTTTTTTTTTTTTTTTTGAACGGCAAATTGAGATTAAACTAGCAAGGAGCTAAACAAATTACAATGAAGGGGATAGGGCATTACAAGGATTACATAGCCAATCTATCTAACTAAGATTAAACTTCTTATATATCAAAAGTACTATCAATTTTGCGCAAATTATAACTCCGATCTTTCGGTAAGAAATTGGACATGTGATAATTAACTTCACGAGTGGGTACTTAATAGAAGCATGGTTATAAATATCGTGAGGTGTGGCATGGCGGCATAGTCAAGCCTCGCGTGTTAGCCATAGCGTTTTCTAAAGCGTGACTTAAAGCGGTACAAAATATGAAAATATTTATAGATTTATATATTATATCATTTATCACATATATCGAGTTTACAAAAAGTGTTATATATAAGGAATTAATTCAAGAAACTATCCAAAGATTTAAATACTTGTATCTAATTGTGCCAGCAACTATCCTTGATTCTTTAAGTTGGACATTTTTCGGCTCTATTATGGAACAAATGAGGTTTAGTATCAAATGGAGAAACTGGATTCATTCTTGCTTAAATTCGGATTTTTCTCGATTCTTGTTAATGGGTCCCCCACCCCGGAATTTAAATTGGAAAAAGGGCTTCGTCAAGGTGACCGCCTCTCTCATCTCCTTTTCATCTTAGCGGTTGAAGCTCTAAATGTGGCTATTGTGGAAGCTAAGAGTAAACATATTTTTGAGGTCTGGAAGTTGGTAAGGACAAAGTGGATATTTCACATCTCCAATTTGCGGATGATGATCTTATTATGGGGGATTAGTCTATCACAAATATCTTGAATTTGTCTAGAATTCTCACTTGTTTTCATATCGCCTCCGACCTTAAGGTGAACTTCAATAAAAGCAAGCTTTATGGTATGGGAGTTAATGACAATGATCTTAATTCTTTTGCCTCATCAATTGGTTGTCAACCTTTCCATTTCCCTTGTAGTTATTTTGGGGCTTCCTATCGGCGCTAATACGTCTAGAATTGCTAATTGGAATCCTTTTATAGAGCGCTTTCAAAAAATGTTATCAAGTTGGAAAGCAAAGTCCCTTTCTTTTGGTGGTCATCTTACACTATCCAAGTTCGTCTTTGGAAGTTTTGGGGTCTACTTCTTCTCAACTTCTAAGGCACCTAAAATGGTTATCAAGATGCTCGAAAGTATTCGGAGAAAGTTCTTTTGAGGTAACTCGTCGGACACTAATAAAATTTCTTGGATTGCTTGGGATAAAGTTATTTCTCCTTTAGAGCATGGTGGTCTCGGGATTGGTAGTCTTAGAATAATCAATTTTGGTATGCTTGCAAAATGGTGGTCGAGATTTTTTAACGAGAGTAACTTTCTTTGGTGGAAGGTGATATGCTCTATTCATGGCCCTGAAGTTGGTTTACATGATTCAATTACTATAAGAAGTAAGTCGTGCCCTTGGTTTCAAATTGCTAAGCTTAATGAAGATCTAAGTGTTCAGGGAATTGATTTGCACTCGCTATTTAAAAAGAAGATTGGAAACGGAGAAAACACTCGTTTTTGGATAGATAAATGGGTGGGTAATTCTCCTCCTTGTTCGGCTTTTCCTTGATTATTCCGCATTGAATCTCAAAAGAATTGTTGTGTTAGTGAGCGTGCCCCTTTCTTCAATCCTCCTGCTCACCGTTCTGATCATCTCGGCTTGGAGTCCACTGTTTGGCTTCAATCTGTTTCTACTCACCTCTCTCAGATTGGGCCTAGTGGGCCTCCAAGTATGAACTTTCGTGGGGCTTGTTCTAGATTACCAAGATTGGGGGCTGATTTAGAAGAGTTTTTAAAACTTGAGAGCCTTATTTCAAACATTCATCTCTCATCAGAATGTGATAGATGAGAATGTCTCTTGGATTCTTCAAGAATTTTTATTGTCAAAAGTATGAGATCCGTTATTACTAACTCGAATGTCCCCTTAGATCAAACTCCAACAAGGTGGAATAATTTTATTCCAATCAAAGTCAACGTTGCATCATGGAGAATTGAAAATCGAATATTGCCAACGAGAGTTAACTTGGACCTTAAAGGTATTGACTTGGACTATGTTCGTTGCCCAACTTATGACGAAGTTCTTGAAACGGAAGAGCATCTTTTTGTCAATTGTTTTATTGAAAAAAACATTTAGATCGACATCCTCAAATGGTGGAAGTTCAAAAATATAAATATTGACAATCTCAAAGATGTGTTCTTGTTAGCAAATATGGTAAACCTTCCCGCAAATATAACCAAGGTGTTTGATGTTGTGGCCCGCTCTACCCTTTGGATTCTTTGGTGTTTTCGAAATGACTCATTGTTTTCAATGAAACTTCCAAATAAGGATCTCATCCTCAGTGATGTGAAACAATTTACTTTTACTTTGATTTCTAATAGATGTAAGAAGTTCAATATTAGTTAGATAGATTGGCTATATAATCCCTGTAATGCCCTATCATCTTCATTGTAATTTGGTTAGCACCTTGCTAGTTTAATCTTATTTTGCCGTTAAAAAAAATCTACTTTTCTTTAAAAAAAAAACCCTTCTACATCGGAGTTTAATTCAAAAAAGGTGGCATGCCTCCCGCCTTATTGCACCTTTTCACGCCTCATCTCACGTCACGCCTAGAGTCGACGCCTCGGTCTATTTTGTAATGTGGAGGTCATGCCTCGCACTTAAGGCGCCGCCATTGCGCGCTTTTTAGAACCCTGGGTAGAAGTCGAACTATTATATTTTGGTGAGTCATTTAATTAGTTGTTTAACTAATCCTATTATACGTTTTGAAAATAATTGATCCTAATATAATAACATACTAGTTGCGTACTCGTGCGTTGCGATGACGGTTTATTTAAATATTCAAACGAGCAAATGCATTTATGTTATATGTTTTTGTAAGAATAAACTTCTTGATAACGTTGCTAAAATTATTCATGGTGATGAACAAATACATGAGACTTCGTATTTGTAATTGATAATTGTATATTTGTATTATGACATTGTAACATTGTTGTCAAATAAAACTTATGTAGTATAAATTCTGTTATAGGCTAAAATTGGAATACTTTAAATAAATATGACATGTTAGCTGAAAAATATTAATGAAATCAAATATAATTTGACAGAAAATATTGTAACATTGTTGTCAAATAAAACTTAAGATTTAAAGGTAGCTGTCATAAGCACTTGAATATGCAAATAAAAATGAGCCTAAGGCTAGTCGTAATGGCGATATTTGGTTAGGTCGGTCTAGCCCAAGAGCCGCTTCCTCACCCCTACGGCGACCCCACCAACGCGTCCACCGGCCCCCTCAATTTTTGTTTGGTTATTAAGTTTGCATATGGTTTGCGTGTGTGAGTGTTTTTTAATTAATTTTTGTGAGGTATGATTTTGTTGTGATCGAAGTCATCTTGCTATGAACATTTAGTCGTGTATTTGGTTTTAGAAAGAAAAACCGAAATGACACTAAATTGAGTGAGTTATTTATCACCTGTAAAAGTGTAAAGTCACCGTTACTATTGGTCACTCGTCTAATGTACTTGATTATTATTATAGCATTATTCACGGTAGAAAGCCACCAAATGGAGTTACTTCATTATTGGATCAAATTTATTCCTCATTTCGTTTCATATTAAGTGTTTATTTTTAAAATGCATAAAATTTTAGAAAATTCCATTAACTATATTCTTCACTAATCAAATATCATTTTTACACACTAAAGTCTCATCTCATTAATTGATAGCCTAATATTCTATTGTGGACACTTAATATGAGAGGGACGGATATAATTAGCACATTGGCCACCAAGTTGCAATTGGTACTGGGACCTAAAAGTTGTTATAATGCCACTATCTCGAAAGAAATGAATTAGGTTATGGCAGATACTCTATTGGTTCTAGGCTATATATAATAATAGAAACATTTCTTGTCATGTTTTCACTATTACAAAAAAAGGTTAGATTATTTTAACGAGTATTGCTATATACTTATACTTTTTGTTACTACTTATGCTCCTACCCACATGAAAATATGACACATGCATTAAACTCATACTCATTATCTCACTTCATCTGAACCGTCAGTTTTTTCACATGTCAAAATCCTGAAAGTATAAGGATAAGTATGAATGTTTAGCAGGAAGAAATATCATTTCTCTATTTTAACCCTCTTTTTTTACAATTGATACCTTAATGATTTTTTTGGTTTTTTATTTTTTAATTTTTGTTTATATTAAAAAACTATAAAACTGAAATTACGCAATAGAAAATATAAAATTTAATAAGTCAAAAGTATTAAACTGACAGAAAATACGAAACATAAATTGATAAAAAAACTGTTTTGTACTGCAAAAAGTAGTGGGCTAGAGGTGAAGGATGTAAAAAGTACACATAGGGTGGGCCAGGGGGTCTTCATAGTAGTAGCACCTTTATAAAAAGGGGTATGTTTAGGCCTTCACAGAAATATGGAAACACCTCTTCAGCAAATTGCTTCCCATTGTCAGAGGTGATGATTTGTGGGACTCCAAATCGGCAAATTATGTGTTGCCACGCGAACTTTTCCACATACTTTCCTGTTGTTGATGCCAAAGGTTTGACTTCGACCCATTTGGTGAAGTAGTCTATGGCTATTACCAAGAATTGTACCCTTCTGGGGGCTACTGGGAGAGGTCCAACTATGTCGAATCCCCATTGGCCGAAAGGCCTTGCTGATGTGATAGAGGCCATGTCATGCTCTAGTGGTCTTCAAACTTTTGAGTGTATCTGGCATGCCGCACATGTTTGTATTATTTCAGTTGCGTCTTCCAGTATGAATGGCCAATAATATCCCAACTTCGTTATTTTCGAGACAACGGAGCGAGGGCCTACATGCAAACCGCAGGATTCTTCATGTACCTCATAGATGATGTTCGAAGCTTGTTTTGGCCCCGCACAATGAAGCTATGGAGACAAGAAAGATCTCCTGTAGAGATTATCCCCAATAAGCCTGTATTGCAGAGCCTTAACCTTGACTCTTCGTACTAGTTTTGGATCATCAGGCAGAATACCACTTATCAAGTACACCTTTATTGGAGTCATCCAGTTGGAGCCTTTGTTAGATGCTTCGCCTTGTGTAATTGACCTATGGGCCAATACTTCTACTAAAACCTCTTTTGTTAGATGAGCAAATGCCATTGAAGCTAGCTTGCTTAAGGCATCCGCTTTCTTGTTTTGGTTTCTGCGAACATGTGCTATCTCATAAGATTCGAACCCCTGAAGAAGTTCTTTAGCTTTATCCAAATATTGTTTAATGGTGGGCTGTCTTGCTTCGTAAGAGCCCTTGATTTGGTTGGCGACTAGCTGCGAGTCCACAAAAATGGAGAGGTCACGAACCTCCATGTCCTTTGCGAGTCGGAGGCCAGCTAGCAAAGCTTCATACTCTGCTTCATTGTTTGTAGCCTCGAACTCAAACCGTAATGCATAAGTGTACTCTTTTTTCTCTGGACTAACCAGCATCAGACCTGCTCCCGAACCACCAGAGCTTAAGGCTCTGTCTGTGTATAGTTTCCATCCCTCCTTCGTCTTTGGGGGCTTTTCTTTTGGGATTTCTTTGTCTTGGCTAGATCCGGAGGGTGTTTCAGCAAGAAAATCTGCAAGTATTTGGCCTTTGACGGAGTTTCGACCCTTGTACTCTATGTCATGCTCTCCCAGTTTGATGGCCCATTTGGCCATTCTACCCGATTTCTCAGTCTTCGACAGTATCTGCTTAATTGGCTTATCGGTCAATACCGTGATGGGATGAGCTTGAAAGTGCCTTCGAAGACGCCTTGCAGCATAAACCAAGGCTAGGATTAGCTTTTCCAACTCCAGATAGTTTAATTCAGCCCCTTGCAGGACCTTGCTAACAAAGTAGATCGGGACTTGCTTGTTATTCCTTTCTGCCAAAAGAACAACACTGATGCTTTCGAAGGATGCTGCAATGTACATGAACAACACTTCGCCTTTGATTGGGGCTGTAAGTGCTGGTAAGATTTCCATGAACTCTTTCAACTTTTGGAAAGCGGCCTCTGCATCACAACTCCATTGGAAAGTCTTTTTATCTATACACCCATTGAGTGTTTTGAAAAATGGCAAAGAACGATCCCTCCCCTTTCGACAGGAATCTGCTAACTGTTGCGAGCTTCTCATTTAGGCTTTGTACTTCTTTTAATGACTTTGGAGCTTGTAGATCAGTGATGGCTTTGACTTTCGAAGGGTTAGCTTTGATTCCTTGCTTTGTAATCAGATGCCCCAAGAATTGTCCTTCTTCCACGCCAAAGGAACACTTCTTTGGGTTAAGCTTCATGTTGATTGCCCTCAATTGATCGAAGGTTTCTTGAATGTCGGAGAGTAGGTCTTCCTCAGTCCTACTTTTTATTACCATGTCATCAACGTAGGCTTCCAAGTTCCTTCCTATTTGCTTGTGGAAGGCTTTGTCTACCAACCGTTGATAAGTTGCCCCTGCGTTCTTTAGACCGAAGGGCATTTTCTTGTAGCAATAGACACCCTTTCCTGTGTAGAAGGCTGTCTTCTCCTCATCTTTCTCCGCCATTTTCTTGTAGCAATAGACACCCTTTCCTCGAGAGGGATTCGACCTTCCAATCAATTTCTGGCAGAGGGTAGCAGTCCTTTGGGCAAGCTTTGTTGATGTCGGTGAAATCAACACACATTCGCCACCCTCCGTCACTCTTCTTTACCATAACTGGATTAGCTACCCAGGTTTGGTATTTCACTTCTTTTAGAATTCCTGCTCGTACAAGTTCGTCCACCTCTTTGCAAGCGGCTGCGTTCCTTTCAGGTGCCAGGCTTCGTCGCTTCTGCTTAATTGGTTCTATGTGCTTGAACTCATTAAGCTTATGTTCTGTGCCGAAAGGCTTGCCATCGATCATAAGAGTCTGAGGAACCCCTGTCATGTCTGAGTATGTCCATGCGAAAACATCCTTGTTGGCTTTGAGTAGCTTCTCCAATTCTGCCTTGAAGTTGGCAGGGAGTTGCTTTCTGATTACCACCGTTTGCTCTGGATAGAGCTCATTTACCACAATACGTTCTTCGGCATCTGTACAACTTAGAATGTCCTTCAGAGGCTCTTCGGGACGTTCTTTGATCTTTTTGCCAATATCTCCGGTCTTCCCCTGATTGTAACTAGAGAATACGGTTCCTATCCCATAAGGTGTATGGAATTTCACCGCTGCATGTATGGTGGAGACTACAATACCCATCATTTGCATGGCGGTCCTTCCTATCAACAAATTGTAGGGAGAATCGGACCTTACGATAGCAAATGTGAGGGTTTCAGTTCTTGCGAGCTTGCCTTCTCCAATTGTTATGTCCAATGGTACTTCTCCCAGAGGCCAAGAATGCTCACCGGAGAACCCTACCAAAGGTATCTTCGAATCAACCCGTTGCGATCTGATCGAAGGCTTGAGCTTAAGAAAACAATGCTCGTATATGATTTCGCAGGAGCTTCCGCAGTCCATGTAGGCTCTGTTTACTAGTCGGTTGAAGATTATAACTTTGATGACCACTGGATCATTCGAAGGGACTTGGCCTGTGATAGGAGGAAATGTTACCTCCCCTACTTCGTTTACCTCCTGCTCCGTTACCTTTCTTTTTAAGCTTGCTTCGCCCCAACGAACCATAAGTATTGGGGCTTCGAGAGGAGTAGTATCTTTAGCCAATTGAGTTTCGGACATTTTTTCCTTTCCCTTCTTTATACCCTTCACCAAATGTGCCAATTTTCCCGGACTTTACAGCTTCTTCTATTTGCTTCTTTAACTCCCTGCAACTGTTTGTATCATGACCGTAATCTTCATGAAAGTGACAATACTTGCTGGTATCCCTGTTTTTGCCCTTGCTTGTCATACGAAGGGGTGCTTCGAAACCCTTAGCAGCCCTCTCTGTTGCAAGTATTTCCTTAGGAGACTTAGTTAGGCTTCCTAGGAAACCATGGTTAGGACCTTTGTACGGAGAAAACCTATCTCTGTTTTTGTTCTTGTTCTTTGACCCTTCCCACACAGAATGCTTTGAAAACTTGCTGTTGCTTTCTCTATCGATCGGAGCACCGTTAGTAGATACCTCTTTTGCTTCAATCCAAGTATACGTCTTTTCCATTAACCCTTTGTAAGTTGTCGGAAGGTCAGTGGATAAGAACTCCACCAAAATCCGATTTCGAAGACCATGTACGAAACCCGAAATGCGTTGATCTTCATGTAGACCCAAGATCTGTAAAGTTTCATCGGTGTACCTAGTAATGAAGGCCCTTGTGCTTTCGTTTTCTTTCTGTTTAATGTTGTGCACCGTTAAATGGGTCCTTGTAAACTTCTTTTGTTGACTGAAGTGTGATCGGAACTTAGCCTTGAGATCATCAAGGTTGACAATGCTGCCAGGCTTTTGCCCATTCCACCAAATACGGGCAGAATACCGTAGGGTATATGTAAACATGTGACAGGCCACAGGCATAACCCACTTTTGCATCTTAATAGCCCCTTCGAACAAATGTAGGAAATTGTCCGGATCCCCCTTCCCATCATAAGTCCCAATATGCGAAGGCATTTTCAACCCATCAGGAAATGGGTAGTCTTCTATCCACCTAATGAAGGGTGTAGCTGAACCCATAGGGTCCGAGTATAGACAATTATAGGGTGGTGCATACATAGGAACAGTATTATATGGATTATTGTTAGGGGGTATTCCCAAAGGAGTTTGGCTTGGGTAGGACTGATAAGGTGTGTTCATGGCGAACGGATAACCGTTTCTCATGGCATACGGAGGGTACGCCATAGGATGCCCGAAGGGTATGCTCCCATAAGGTTGAAGGAGACTTGGGTTATTAGGCTGCCCATTTACTGGAGGATATAAACTTTGAGGATAAGACTGAGTTTGGAACGAGGGGTACATACCATTGGGAGTAATATTTCCTCCCATATTAATTGTAGGCGGATTGCTTTCTACGCCTGATGCATGAGAAGGCTGCAACGGAACCCCTGCTTCGGTCCTTCCAAGATGAGCTGCTAACAATGGAGGCAAATTCACCCCCGTTTCTTCCCTTCGTTGGCTCCTCCCGTTGGAACCTTTGACAACCGCTCCTTCTCTCCTAGTCGGAGCCCTCTCCGGGACTCCTTCAAACCCAATAGACCTTTGATGAGTGTGTAAATACTCATCATTTTACACCCATATAATACACAAAAATGACCAAAAACACCCAAATATATTGCAGATATCCTTGGTTTTGTGTTTTATGTGTTTCAGGTACCAAAGGATTGAAAACGGAGCGAAAACGAGCATTTTTGGATCGACTCGACAACAAGTGTGAATTTGATCAAGTAAAGACAAAAGTCAAAAACCAAAGTCAAAGTCAACTCCGAAAATACCAAAATAACACAAATAGCCCTTGGAATTAATTTTCAGTCTTTGGCAGCCAAGGTCCTTTGATTTTCGGATTTGTACACATATGGTCCCTTAACTTAAATCCAAACCAATCCCTAAACCAAATAAACTATAACCCACATAACCTAAACATAACCCAACAATAACCCATTACCCTTTTAAATCCCCAACCCACTAAAAATAACCCTTAGCCCAACCCAAAAACAAATACCCAACCCGGCTTTTATTGTGTTTAACACAAATTAGGTCAAAAAGTACTCTGACCTTCTATCCCACCTTTCTTCTTCCCATTTTTCCCGCCAACATCATCAACCGTACACCATCACCTCACCACTTTCGTACCTCTCCCAACATTTGTGTCTCCTTCTCCACTCCCCATGATCTACCACATCCCAAAGTCAAACCCACCTCACCTATCCGAGGGATTGTTTGGGCGCTAAAGGCTAAATTAAGGGCTGTGATGATTTCTTTCTAATCCAAAGGCTGGGATTAACTCCCAAGTAGCACAAGAAGATGTTCCAAGGCAGTTTCCCTCACAAGAAAAACACAAACAGTGGAAGACCCCTTAGCTTAGGAAAGTAGTATAAATAGATTAGGATTACATTTGTTGTAATCAGGTTTTAATTTAGCTAATAATTTAAGTCAACAGTTATTTTGCAATTGCTTAATTGGTGCTTATTTTGTTATTTTCATGTTTCTAAGCTTATGAATGATTGAATGAACCAGTAGGATGATAGTTCATAACTTGAATTAAGTTTTCTTTAAAAAAGGTTAGAAATGGTCTAAAAAACCAAAACTGCTTATTGCTTATCCAAAGCTTCTTTGTTCCACAAGTCAGCTTATTTTAGTGCAAGTAGTTAGTATAGCCTTAGTCTTCCAAAGCTTTGTCTTAATTGGGTCTATTTCAGTTTTAAAATTGCAAATTCAGTCTCTAAGGGACTGTTTGGGATAAGCTTCTCTTTGGAGCTTATAAGCCTTGTACTGTTCTTCTGCATGCTTCTCAGTTTTAAACTTGATCACAGTGAGTTATACAAGCTTTTGTTAAGAGCTTTAGTCTGTTTTTCAAAGAGTTGCATGGTTTGATGCTTATTGGTGCAATTTTGGGTCTGAGCTTATTTCAATAAGCTTCTATTGGGAGAAGCTGTTTTTGCTCTTGTGATTTGCCATTTTCTTGCTCACCTAAGTTCATTTAGGTGAGATTTAGAAGCTTGGCTAAACCATTTTGGTTTATGCCAATTTGGATCTGTCTGCACAAGAACCAATAGCAGACCACACCCTTTTGATTTTTCATTTTTTGCAGACCTTTGATGAATTTTTAATTCTATCATTACAAGTTGTTAGTAGCCCAATTTTGGCATAGAGATATTAAGCTGGCTTATCCAGCTGATGGTATTTTTTCTAGGATTTTTGGATTGTGCCTTAATAGCTTTTTGAGGCCTCGAATTAGGCACTTTTGCCCTGCTCACCTAGGCATTAGCAGACTGCAGTTAACATTTTGGCTTAATTTTGTGCTTTTCACTGCTTATCTCTGGTTCCTATTGCTTATTATGAGTTTCATCCTTGCTTTTGGATAGATTTGAGCTTATTTGTATGATCTGAGCTTATCAGAATAGCCTAATAGCTTATTTTACACCTTAGCTTGTTTTTCATATTGGTTCTCATTTTGAGCAGTTAAGATAAGTTGTTCTGAGCTTATTCTGTGGATTTCAAAAAGGTTTTCAGTTTTCAAAATTAGCTTTTTACACTTATTCAATCAGTTTGTTAAAAGAAAACAAAAAAAAAAATAGTTAGTAAAAAATTGTTGTGAGTGGGATTCGAACATGGGTCTTTTGACTCACAAAACCACCTGACAACCATCTGCTCTAAGTCTGCTTTGTGTTTAATATTCTCATTTTTGTTTTTATAGTGGATTTGTCCCATTTAAGCTTATAACTGCTAATTAGCTTATTTCGTGGCTTATTCTTGTGCTTTTTAGGTTCCTATATTTTTCCTAGGTTAGTTTTAGTATAATTTAGGTTCTGGTAATTTTTCATAATTTTTACTTTTCATTTAGTATTTTTCCCTAATTAATTTAGTTTAAATAGTTTTTAATTCGTAATAAATAATAGAAAAGTCAAAAAAATAAAATTCTTTTTTCCAAAATTTTCTTTTGTCATTTAGGATTTAGGAAAAATAATTTGGCACCCGTAGAGTTAGTATTTCTTAGATTTGACGTTTATGCTCGTGTTTAGATTTCCCGATTCGCGTTTTCTAGTTTAATTAAGTTGTGCTTCATTTTTCTTTGTAATTTTGTTCACCATATTTTTAGTAGATCTTTAAATACCAAAAATCCAAATCCAATCATCAAGCATTTTAATTCCGAACCTAAAACGATATCCTCGATTCACACCTCGCTGGGACACGACCCGGGTAATCACTTGCCCGGTATCACACACATCACATTCACAGGTTTTGCAAGTTTGACTTTTCCTAAAGGTTTGACTTTTCATTTCCCATGTATCACGTGTGCACGATACTATATTTATATATATATACTACACACGGATCAAATTTTGGCGCCGCTGCCGGGGAGGTTGTGTTGCGACAATATCGTTTAAGGTTTAAACGATTAGTGACTTGAGATCCTTCTTCACGAAGTTATCACTTCCAAAAAAATTATAAAACACAAAAATATTTTTCTTTTCTTTTGTATATATATTATCATATAAAAACAAAAAAAAATACAAAAAGATTTTCCGTTTTTCTTGTTAAATTAATAAACAATAAAAAGCATCATCGAGAAACATTATCGATAGAATACTACCTAACTGGGGGTATGACCATTAATAAGTTCCCAAACAAAAGATTAAAACTTGCCTTTGTGTCGCTTGCGAATTCGGCTCACCTTTGATTGATAAACAACCTATACAAGTGGTTTAAGGTAGGTCTTGACATTAAATTGCAGACCGAAGAGAGATCCATTCTTCTCTCCCGCCACTCTGCGCGTTTATCTTTTGAAGAGCTACCGTACGCTTGTTTGATTTAAGGTTTAAGTTCACTTGTGTTTTGCCTCGGTCTTGTTTTAATTGAAATTGTTTTTGTTAGTGCATGCGCACTCGTTCTTCTCCGTCGACAAGCCCTTTACGTGAACTCGTACATACTACGGGAAGACGTAATCGAAGACGTAATCGTAGGCATTCCGCCTCAATAGCCGAACCCGAAGTTCGTGCTATTCCTAACCCCATTCCTCCCATTGTCACAATGGCGGAGGAACGTACCATGTGTGAGCTTCTCTAAGCACCCACCGAGGGTTACGGAGATGCTATCGTTGTTTCGGCAATCGTTGCCGATAGCTTTGAGCTAAAGACCGGGTTGCTAACCTTAGTAATTTCGAGTCAATATTTCGGATTTGAGAGGGAAGATCCTCATTCACACATTCGATGGTTTAACAAGATCACCTCTACCATCAAATACCGAAATGTTCCTCAAGAGGCAATCAAATTGCTTCTTTTTCCTTTCTCTCTCGAGGGGTCGGCCCGGATTTGGCTAGAAAAACAACCCCCTCGTTCTATTGAAACATGGGAAGATTTGGTGTCGAAATTTGTGAATGAATTCTTTCCTCCATAAAAAACCACAGCCCTTAAAAATGAAATCACCAAATTCACTCAAAATTTTGATGAATCCTTTAGTGAAGCGTGGGACCGTTTTAAAGAATTACTTCGCAAATGTCCTCACCATGGTTTCTCCGAGTTACATCAACTCGACACTTTCTATAATGGTTTGAACCACTCCGATCAAGACTCTCTAAATGCCGCCGCCGGTGGTAATCTCTTGTATCGGACAACTAAAGATGCTTTAGCCATCATTGAGAATAAGTCTAAGGTTCGCACAACACGAAGCAAGCAAGTTGTTTCACAAGTGAATGCTTCAACTTCTACTCATTCTACCGTGAGTTCTTCTGGCACCGATGCTAAAATTGACAAACTCACGGAGGCTATTCAAGCTTTGGTTCTTTCCAAGCAAAAGAAACAATCTTCCCCACAAACTTCTTCACCCACTCAAATCAAAGCGGTAGAAGAAACTTGTGTCACTTGTGGTGGTCCTCATGCATACTACAATTGTACTGCCACCGATGGTAGTCGATGTGAAGTTAATCCGGTAGTCGGGTCTCTCAATCAAGGAGGTAATCAATACCGTCCTCAAGTTGACCCAAACTATCGTGCTAACAATCAAAATGGACCACCCGGATTTTCTCAACCCAACAATCCAAATAGATTCAATCAAAACCAACCGAGAGGGCAAAATGTTCAAAATCAATTTCAAGCCCCGATCAATCAATACCCAACCCAAGGGGGTAATTTCAATCATGGCTTTCAAGCTTCTCATTACCAAGCCCCCTTGGTTCCTCAAATGAACTTGCTAACTACATCAAGTTAAATGAGGCCAACATGAGGTCAATGCAAAATCAAATCACCACTTTGAAAAATGATTTTCAAACCTCAATGTCAAAACAGGGTCAAGAGCTTAAAAGCGAGCTTAGAAATACAAACTACAAAATTGATCAATCTCAAAGCAAAATTGAGAACATGTTTGCCAGTCTCATGAGTTCGATGAATCAAGGTTCAACTTCGGGAGCTCTTCCGGGAAATACCATTCCTAACCCGAAGGGTGAATTAAAAGCTGTCGCCACTCGAAGTGGTAAAACACATAATGGACCCTCGACTCCTATGCCCCCTCCACCGGGGGAGGTGAATCGGGATACCAAGGTGACAACGGACAAGGTGCATTTTTCAAGCCCACAAAGTACCGCACAAGTCCAACCTTCGGTGGTCCCAATTCCAATTCCGGAACCCGATGTTCCAATGACAAATCCAAAGCCTTCAATACCATATCCTTCAAGGCTTAATGATCAAAAGCTTAAAGAGAAAAACAATGCACAAATGGAAAAGTTCTTCCAAATCTTCAATGAGATGCACTTCGACATAAGCTTTGCTGATGCTCTCGTTCTCATGCCAAAGTTTGCAACTACACTCAAAGGGTTGCTAAGCAACAAGGATAAGTTAGTCGAGATGGCAAAAACCCCATTAAACGAGCAATGCTCGGCGGTCATCCTCAAGAAGCTTCCCGAAAAGCTTGGAGACCCCGGCAAGTTCTTAATCCCGTGTGATTTCTCGGGGATGGTGAAATGCTCCGCTTTGGCCGATCTTGGCGCAAGTATTAACCTCATACCGCTCTCGATATGGGAAAAACTATCTCTTCCAAAGCTTACACCTACGTGCATGACACTCGAGCTAGCGGATCGTACCACTACTTATCCGCTTGGAATAGCCGAGGATGTGGTCGTGAAAGTGGGAAAGTTCCAATTTCCCACAGATTTTGTTGTTGTAAACTTCGATGCCGATCCACGAGTTTCACTCATTTTGGGTAGAGCTTTTTTGAGAACAAGTCGTGCTCTCATTGATGTGTACGCTGAGGAGTTAACCATTCGTGTTGAAAATGAAAAGATCACATTCAACATTAATCAGGGGTCTAAATGCAACGTTGCTACTATTGACAAAAAATATGAAAGAATTAACTCAAAACTTTCAAGATTCACGGTCAAAAGTGTTGCACAAAAACATGCCGAGCTCAAAGCAACGAACATAGCCCCTGGTTCAAGTGAATGGTTCAAAAGTTGTAATGCGGAAGTTAAGAGTGTTTTTTATTACGATGAACACGAATCGGAGGATACAACGGAAGTGGTAAAAACTGCTAGCTCTAAGAGCACACCACTTGCCCCACCTTCAGAATCGGTTTGTCGTATTGATATTGCCAAAAATGCCACTCTTACTTCCGCATAACTCATTTCCGACTCTTCCTATACTTCTCCTCCGTTTGAGGAAAGTGATATTTCTAAGGAAGAGTTCGAGGTCTTCTTGTTTGATGCTCAAATTGTTGAGCCCGATGTTGATCCGGGGGAGATGGCCCGATTTTAGAAAAGATGATTTTTGATGAACCATTGTTTGCTCTCCCCCCAAAGGATGATGTTGTTGCGGAAAAGCCGTCTTATCCTTCCGAGCTCGAGCTCGAGGATGCTTTTCCCGAATTTGAGAGTTTTGTGTTTAATGATCAAGAGGAGAGAAGTGGCAATCCCACTCCTCATCCGGATCATTCACTCTCGGCTTATGAAGCCTTTCGTTTTGATATCGATCATTTGGAAGAGACGGGAAGTGTAAATACCACTTCCCATTCTTATATGCCTCTTCCCGAGTATGATGTATTTCATTTTGATGAAAATGATCGATATCATGAGGAGTTATCGATTGAACTCCCTCATGTGATATCTCCTCCTGAATATGATCATTTTTGTTTTGATCTGGAGGACGAGTTAGGTGTGAGGGGAGGTGTGTTGAAAGATTTACTTCTTGAAGATTGTATCCCAACCCTCCCTCCCGTTGAAGCCGAGGATGCTTCTGATGATGAAGAGTTTTACATGATAATAATAAAAATCTTGCTTCTCTTCATCACATATGGTGTGATTGCTCTTTCCCTTTTCTCCTACGGGAATGAGGACACCATATTTGACCCCGGTATCGCCCCTAATAGTTTCTTCTATTGAAATACCGCGGGTTGTATCTCATCGGAGTGGAACTTTTTCATGTTCAAGTGTTTATCCAAACAAGTTGAATGAAAGTCCGATTGAGATTGGTTTTCCACTTGCTTCCCCATGGACCAATGAATTCGGGGTCGAGTCAAGCTAGTGACTCGGTTAACAAAAACATTAGCACCACATGGGTGACAACCCATGTTTCAGACTTCTTTCTTCTTTCTAACAACTAAGTGTGGGGGAGTCCCACTGTGCTTGGCTTTTGTGTTGTTTGCTCTGATTTTCAGGTTTCCCTTGGATAGTGTTGATTGACGCACCTGTTTTCAATCCAGCCGCCCAATATCCTATCCTTTTGCTAACGATTATCTAGGGATATCTTTTCAACCTTTTTTGTGAAAAATGGAGATTTCTGTTCCACACTTGGCTAGTGGTATTACCTTTTTACGTTCTAAGTGTCGGCATAGTAATCGGTACTTTGAATATTGAGGGCAATATTCAATTCTAAGTGTGGGGGGGAATTCTCTCGAATTTTGTCACATTTGTACCTTCTAGTCCCTAGTCCCCCCGTTTTTGACCAAAATTTTAAAAATTTTGTCGTTTTTAGATAAGAAATTGCAATAAAAAAGAAGTGTTTAGTCTTGATTAGGTTAGAACAAAGGGAATCCCGACTCTGCCAGAGTGTTGATCTGGCTGCTTCCTTAACGTTTAGACTAAGGTTTTACGATTTGTGCAAATGAAAATGCTAAGCGTAGAATAGTTGGTTTTCTTTAGAGCTTATACAAGTAATCTATGGCTTTTCCTCCCAGAAGATAACTAATCGGATTAAATACGTGCTGTTTTCAAACGTTTGAACGCCAAAATCATGTTGTTATGCAAAACAAATTTTTATACAATTTTGATATAGAGCCCGAGTTCAACTTTTTATTTTAATTTTTGAGAAAGCATATAAGTCCTAAGCTACGGTTCGAAATCGGCCCTTGGATCCTTTATTCCGAAAGGCGTTTAGGTCTTGGTTCCCGTGAAGCTCCGTTAATTTATGTTGCACAAGTAAAAAAAAAATGATGAAAAAATGAAAAAAATATAATAAAATAAAATGGAATGATATTGCAAAATGCAATAAATTTTGATGTTGCAAAAATAAAGATATATATGTTAATAAATGTAGAAATTGCTTTCTTTTAAATTTAAATCGGAAGTTGAACTTGGATTCGTCGATTTTGTATAAAGGTTAAACGGTAATTTAGTAGATTGTTGATTTCAAAGGGGTTCGAAATCTCCGGAATTATTCTCTGTGGGGTGTCAAAAGCCTGGTCACCTAAAACCAACTGGTTTGGGATGTGCCGAGAAGAAAGCCGTTACATGGAGTGATCTCGTCTTTGAGTTTCTAATCTCTAAATGATCGTTTGTTGTTATTTAGTTAAGTATTTAATACTAGCTTAGTGGGAATATCTAAAATCTTTGAAATCGAAATTCCGCTGATTCCGGTACTATTCTCTGTGGGGTGTCAAAAGCCTGGTCACCTAAAACCAACTGGTTTGGGATGTGCCGAGAAGAAAGCCGCTACATGGAAAAGGCCCTTTTGATCCTTAGATTTCCGAGGTTCCCGGTAAATTAGTATTTGACTTAAACGAATAACAACCATAATAAATGTCGATTTTTGCGGTCAAAATTTTGAAAATTAGCACAGTCACCTAATTGAATAAATTGTGGGAGCGAAAAGTTAAGTCTCGACTTACATAGATTATTTGTATAAGTAGTGTTAGCATTTTTACAAAAACATTTGCTCAATGAGTTTAAGCTTAGTTGGGAGTATAAAAAGAGGATGACGATTTTAATTCCCTGGAGACACCCATTTTGTGTGAATCCCGTTCCATAATACCATTTTTGGAAATCAAGCATTTTATCTATTTTGTTCTAAGTTTAAATTTCTCGCATTTAATAAAAAGTCGAAACGGGGTATACTTGGTATTCTTTTGATCCTTTCATTACTTCACATGATTGGATTGCTAGGGACTAGCAATAGCTTAGTGTGGGGGATTTGATGAGTGTGTAAATACTCATCATTTTACACCCATATAATACACAAAAATGACCAAAAACACCCAAATATATTGCAGATATCCTTGGTTTTGTGTTTTATGTGTTTCAGGTACCAAAGGATTGAAAACGGAGCGAAAACGAGCATTTTTGGATCGACTCGACAACAAGTGTGAATTTGATCAAGTAAAGACAAAAGTCAAAAACCAAAGTCAAAGTCAACTCCGAAAATACCAAAATAACACAAATAGCCCTTGGAATTAATTTTCAGTCTTTGGCAGCCAAGGTCCTTTGATTTTCGGATTTGTACACATATGGTCCCTTAACTTAAATCCAAACCAATCCCTAAACCAAATAAACTATAACCCATATAACCTAAACATAACCCAACAATAACCCATTACCCTTTTAAATCCCCAACCCACTAAAAATAACCCTTAGCCCAACCCAAAAACAAATACCCAACCCGGCTTTTATTGTGTTTAACACAAATTAGGTCAAAAAGTACTCTGACCTTCTATCCCACCTTTCTTCTTCCCATTTTTCCCGCCAACATCATCAACCGTACACCATCACCTCACCACTTTCGTACCTCTCCCAACATTTGTGTCTCCTTCTCCACTCCCCATGACCTACCACATCCCAAAGTCAAACCCACCTCACCTATCTGAGGGATTGTTTAGGCGCTAAAGGCTAAATTAAGGGCTGTGATGATTTCTTTCTAATCCAAAGGCTGGGATTAACTCCCAAGTAGCACAAGAAGATGTTCCAAGGCAGTTTCCCTCACAAGAAAAACACAAACAGTGGAAGACCCCTTAGCTTAGGAAAGTAGTATAAATAGATTAGGATTACATTTGTTGTAATCAGGTTTTAATTTAGCTAATAATTTAAGTCAACAGTTATTGTGCAATTGCTTAATTGGTGCTTATTTTGTTATTTTCTTGTTTCTAAGCTTATGAATGAACCAGTAGGATGATAGTTCATAACTTGAATTAAGTTTTCTTTAAAAAAGGTTAGAAATGGTCTAAAAAACCAAAACTGCTTATTGCTTATCCAAAGCTTCTTTGTTCCACAAGTCAGCTTATTTTAGTGCAAGTAGTTAGTATAGCCTTAGTCTTCCAAAGCTTTGTCTTAATTGGGTCTATTTCAGTTTTAAAATTGCAAATTCAGTCTCTAAGGGACTGTTTGGGATAAGCTTCTCTTTGGAGCTTATAAGCCTTGTACTGTTCTTCTGCATGCTTCTCAGTTTTAAACTTGATCACAGTGAGTTATACAAGCTTTTGTTAAGAGCTTTAGTCTGTTTTTCAAAGAGTTGCATGGTTTGATGCTTATTGATGCAATTTTGGATCTGAGCTTATTTCAATAAGCTTCTATTGGGAGAAGCTGTTTTTGCTCTTGTGATTTGCCATTTTCTTGCTCACCTAAGTTCATTTAGGTGAGATTTAGAAGCTTGGCTAAACCATTTTGGTTTATGCCAATTTGGATCTGTCTGCACAAGAACCAATAGCAGACCACACCCTTTTGATTTTTCATTTTTTGCAGACCTTTGATGAATTTTTAATTCTATCATTACAAGTTGTTAGTAACCCAATTTTGGCATAGAGATATTAAGCTGGCTTATCCAGCTGATGGTATTTTTTCTAGGATTTTTGGATTGTGCCTTAATAGCTTTTTGAGGCCTCGAATTAGGCACTTTTGCCCTGCTCACCTAGGCATTAGCAGACTGCAGTTAACATTTTGGCTTAATTTTGTGCTTTTCACTGCTTATCTCTGGTTCCTATTGCTTATTATGAGTTTCATCCTTGCTTTTGGATAGATTTGAGCTTATTTGTATGATCTGAGCTTATCAGAATAGCCTAATAGCTTATTTTACACCTTAGCTTGTTTTTCATATTGGTTCTCATTTTGAGCAGTTAAGATAAGCTGTTCTGAGCTTATTCTGTGGATTTCAAAAAGGTTTTCAGTTTTCAAAATTAGCTTTTTACACTTATTCAATCAGTTTGTTAAAAGAAAACAAAAAAAAAATATAGTTAGTAAAAAATTGTTGTGAGTGGGATTCGAACATGGGTCTTTTGACTCACAAAACCACCTGACAACCATCTGCTCTAAGTCTGCTTTGTGTTTAATATTCTCATTTTTGTTTTTATAGTCGATTTGTCCCATTTAAGCTTATAACTGCTAATTAGCTTATTTCGTGGCTTATTCTTGTGCTTTTTAGGTTCCTATATTTTTCCTAGGTTAGTTTTAGTATAATTTAGGTTCTGGTAATTTTTCATAATTTTTACTTTTCATTTAGTATTTTTCCCTAATTAATTTAGTTTAAATAGTTTTTAATTCGTAATAAATAATAGAAAAGTCAAAAAAATAAAATTCTTTTTTCCAAAATTTTCTTTTGTCATTTAGGATTTAGAAAAAATAATTTGGCACCCGTAGAGTTAGTATTTCTTAGATTTGACGTTTATGCTCGTGTTTAGATTTCCCGATTCGCGTTTTCTAGTTTAATTAAGTTGTGCTTCATTTTTCTTTGTAATTTTGTTCACCATATTTTTAGTAGATCTTTAAATACCAAAAATCCAAATCCAATCATCAAGCATTTTAATTCCGAACCTAAAACGATATCCTCGATTCACACCTCGCTGGGACACGACCCGGGTGATCACTTGCCCGGTATCACACACATCACATTCACGGGTTTTGCAAGTTTGACTTTTCCTAAAGGTTTGACTTTTCATTTCCCACGTATCACGTGTGCACGATACTATATTTATATATATATACTACACACGGATCAAACCCAATAGACCTTCTGCTTAACCTTCGACCTACTGGTGACCCAATCCTTAGGGCTGAGAGTGTTGCTCCTTGGGTCGGAGGCCTAGGCTCCATTTTCATCTCTTCATCATACTCGTCACTTGAGTATTCCAATTCCCTTCGCATCTCAGCATTCCTAACCTGCCTTTTGCGGGCCCTTAAGAGAGATTCCAACGCTTCGTGGTTGGCTTCGACAAAGGCTGGGCTAATAATAGGCTCCGGATTGGCTGATGTCGAAGCATGATGGTTGGGTGTTACTTTTGGGTGTGAACGTGGAGGCAGTTATTGGGGGAAGGTTGTTGGAGTCGTTGATTGGTATTGACGCCAAGGTCGAGAAACCCGGTGTGGGAGTATCTTTTCTCCCTTGATCCATGCCGGATATATAGTGAAAGTAGTTGGTTGGTTATAAGCTTGGAAATAACGAGACCAATTGTAGCGGTCCCACGGATGGCGCCACTGATTGTACAATAAATTGCACGACCAGGCCTTCGATGATGATCAAAGGATTTATGGGGTGTTGAGGTTGCGCCAAGCTTGTCTTTAACATGAAATAAGAAATACTAAAACACTACGTTAAGTGATTGCTGATGTGTCGTGTGCGTATGCTCTAATTTATACCCACGGTATGTCGTTGTGGTTTTAGCAGTATTCAAGTTTTAAATTTATATTTAGCCGACTTATCAATAACACACACACTTTAACGAGTAGTGTACCCGGTCAGTATGAATATAATGGTAAGTAGAGTGTCGATCACTAAGAGTGGAACGTATTATCTAGTTATCCTAATCAGTATTTTAATATCTTAAGTTAGCTATACAACCTAATCTAACGCAAGGGGGTTCAGCCTGAGAGACTGGCACGGTTTGGTTATGATTAAATATAAACTAAACTAATAGGCACGAATCAGCGAATAGCACACACGTACACAGATAAATACTCGAGACAATAAGAAGACCTGTCCTGATAGTTAAGTAGCTTGTCACTTGTTTTATTGCTAGTTTTATATGAAGTGTATAGTTCGATGCAACGCACCGAGATTAAGTCCTTTCTCGTTGGTTCTAATCTTATCGACGAGTAAACCCTTAATGATTACTTATGACTATCCTATTTACTTATTCTTCCTACTTTTCTACAGACGATAGAATGCATAGGCGATAAAATAAATAGGCGAGGGCAGAGGCATGGCGACCCGATCAACGCTCAGCTAGACACAGAGGTTATCAATGCACTAATAAAAGTCACCAAAGACATCAACATATACACTTTAATTAATGGGAAAGCAATATTAAGAGGAGTGCAATCTTTCCGTTGTCACATTACACAAGCCCATCAATCCTGATGAATTAAAGTTTACTAATACAATAAAACAAAACTACTTAATGAATTGAATACATGCAGGACCTTCTTACAGCTCTTGTATCTTCGTTCAAGGTGTGTCTTGTGCTGCTACTTCGTCTGAATTCGTCCTAGGGTTTCTGTCTTCTCGTACTTAGCTAAATGTCCCACTCCGGATTTCGTCTGGTCTTGGGGTATTTATAGTTTCTGTCTGAGGGTTAGATGTGGCGCATCTAATAAGTAGATGCGGCGCATTGACTTAACTTCGCGTGGGGTCCAAGATTAATATATTCAGGAATATTCGTACACCGCCAGAAGATGCGGCGTAACTCCATTCTTAGATGCGGCGCATGTCCTTGCTGTCTTGGATAATATCTTGTGAAATCTTGATAGTGATGCGCCGTATGTAATAAGTAAGATGCGGCGTATCTGGAGCAGAATGTCTTGATCTTGTACATTTCAGTAGACTCTTAACTTCTTGCTTGTTTTGCTCCATAATTAGTCCAAAATCGCCAAGTTTCACATAGTACTTGTTTTTACCTGAGAATTACAAAAGTAAACATTAACGTATCAATTCTCACAGATAATATAATAAAACAAGTCAAATAAATAGGATAAATGATAGTAATAAAATGTACTTATTTGAGTTCATCAAATATCCCCCACTTGAACTTTACTTGTCCCCAAGTAAACCTTAGAATTAATCTTATGAAAATGTATCCTAAAAAATATTAGGATTTATTTTTATATTTAACCATGTATTCATTTTTGTCATAATCACACAACCAAACACTTAACGAATTAGAAGTAAAATAAAATAATCTGATAAAAGCAAATCTAATCGTTTAACTGTCCAGTCGTGACGAATATTCTATCATAAGCTTGGTAAGTATACACATCTCCCCCACTAAAGCCAAGGAATAACAAGTCTAAAGCGGTAAATAGGGTTTTGAGGTTTAAGGGTTAATTATTCTTCTTAATCTCTATCGATCTCAAATTCCAGAAAAGGCGACAAAATCACAAATACGTGATCGAATCTACGAACACGATACTTGCAATTGCTCAAATCCTTAACTCGAATAGGCTAAAGATAGTACCAAGTAATCTTCACCAATAATATTATATCAAAAAGGGCGACAAAATCATAAATACATAGCCGAATCCACGACTACGATACTTAAGATTGCTCAAATCCCTAATCTCAATAAATCAAAGGTTTGGATAAAGAATAATATAGGGTATGGATAATATTTGGGATACAAATTGGTGTAAAATGAAAAATAAACAAAACAAATAAATTAAAATCCTAAGTGTGGTTAATCACTATCCCAACCATCCCATGAATAAGACTCATATCATAGAATAACTCACGCTTTAACACTTGAAACACACGCTTTAGGTAGACACGAATTATAGTCAACAAGATCTTAATCAAAGAATAACCTTTAGTTGGCGTTCCCATAACGTTCAACTCCCATTCAATCTATAGATATAATATACAACAACTAGTGGTGATATCAACCACTTAATACAAAACTTTACATAAGTTAGTTAAAACAAACTTCCAACTTTTTCCTTTTTCTTTTTCTTTTCTTATTTTTTTTCGATTTTTTTTTTTTTTTTTTTTTTTTTTTTTTTTTTTTTTTTTTTTTTTAACTTTAAACATAAACATAGATGTGTAAAATTTCACAACTTTTCTATCACTTTCTTTCAGGATAATTTTTCCATACTTTTCATGATTTCAGAAATAACGGTAATAGTGAAAGTAGTAAACACACGAAAAATAAACTCAAGATATACAATATTTACTTTCACTCCAATTGCATTGTGCAATTTCCCGACCTAACCATAGATAATGAATTACGCACGCGAACACAGGTAATGTAAGGAAACACACTTTGCCTAAAGCAATTAACCAATCACGGATTTTAATCTACAGGGTAGGCTAAGGTGTAAAGGTGTAACGAAACATTATAACAAAGGTGTAAGAAACGAAAGGAATGGCTCTGAGTGTTTTTCTAGGGGTATCTTACTCTAAAAATGAGAGTAACAAAGGGTTTATACGGGGGTTAACTAACCAGTGTAGTTAGTTAATAACACATAACATATAAAGGCTATTTGGGTGTAATCCTAGAAATTTACCAATTTAGACAAGTCATTCCAATTATAAAAATAATACTTATTATGGTAGTCTCGAATAGTATACAGGCCAAGTTCTAAAGTTTACAAGTCACCGGCACACTCATAGATTTGTGAATTTTGAAAAGTCACAATTTTTTGAAAATAACGTCATGTGTGCAGCTATACAACTTAGATCTTAAACAAAAACATGCTAAAAATTTTAAATTTTGATATATTAAGCACATTTTAAGCATATTTTGAAAAGTTTAGGACAAGTAAGTGTTCTAATTCTCCAATCCCCCCACTTAAGTTAAACAACGTCCTCGTTGTTTGTATAAAA
This sequence comes from Artemisia tridentata subsp. tridentata, assembly GCA_021014915.2. NCBI lineage: Eukaryota > Viridiplantae > Streptophyta > Magnoliopsida > Asterales > Asteraceae > Artemisia > Artemisia tridentata. Next base: position 90,338,339 of record CP139506.1, read on the forward strand.
GGTTAAAAACTGGAAAATAAAAGAATTAGAACAGAAAAACTCCACTGAGATTTGCTCGGTATGATCCTCCATTATTTGTATAAGAGCAAAAATCAACTTCCTCGTGGATGAGAACGTTTAAGCTTCATATTTGATGTATCCACAGGAAATGCAGGAATCTATAATACCACCAAGACTTTAACACACCTAAATTAAGAAGGTTCAAACTTGCATAATACATTAGTAGTTAGTAAAAATAAAATGTAAAAATTAAAACTGAAAATCATCAGGTCAGTCGATGCGCCGTATCTTATGGAAGAAGATACGCCGTATCGAGCCTGGAATAATTACGAATCAGAATAGAAGATGCGTCGCATCCTTAACCAGGGATGCGCCGCATTAAAATAAACTGACAAAAAGTTTTAAAGTCAAAAAAGTAAAAATGCAGAAAAATAAAGTAAGATATGACCAGTGCAGGAGATGCGTCGCATCTTGGGATTGAGATGCGTCGTATCTGCTGCGGGCCTGACTGACTCGACACAGAACAGAATAGTAAAAATTTTCTCCGGGTTGTCTCCCGGTCAGCACTTGTCTTTATTCCAGAGTCTTCAAGTTAGACTCACGTTCAGCTCTTTATTTTGTTCTTGTCACGGTCCATCCTTCTTTTTTCATCCGAAAGATGTTCCCGTATAGCTCCGCAACATTTTCTTCCGTTCGACTTAATCTAGTATAACTCTTGGTCTTCGTCGCAACATATTCCTCATCTGGTCCCAAAGAGTATTTAATGACTTTAAATTTTTCAGAAATAATCATGGGTGGCTTATTATAAGGGATCCCAAGTAGTTGACACTTTCTTTTGATGAATTCTTCTTCGTTTTTATCAACAAACTTAAAATAAGGATCCTTAATCAAATAGTCATCAAGTTCATAAATTAATGACTTATTGTTATTATCATCTTGAATTGCCTCCCACTCTCTTTCCAATTTCCATTGTAAGCGTTGACTAAGCTTGTGTAATCATCAAATTGTTCATGCACCCATTCCCAGAAAGTAGTGTTCGATGTTCCCTTAAGTCCTTTTAAGTAGTTGATTCTACCTCTCTCTTGCAAAGCCTCTTGTTTACGTGGGCAGTCTTCAACTTTTTCATACCAATCATCGTCTTCAAAGTATACATCGTTTCCAACCCGTTTCATTCCAATTATACTTCCCCCATTACAGGTTCCATCATTCTTATAATCACAGGTCGGCCATACACTACTCCCATCTTTGAAACAGAAAGGTGTACAAGTGTGATTAATGTGCTCAAATTCCCATGGTTTATCCCAAACCCATGGTATTTGGTCATTCCATTCGTAGTACCAGGTGTTTTTGAAATCATCATAAGTTTTGAATCCTGGTAGATCTCCAGTTAGCACATCATCATCGACTTGAAGAAGGTAATTAAATTCTTTGAATTGTTTGCACAAAGGTGTCTCATAATTGAACAGATCAATGTCTATGCTGAATAATTCTTCAATGCCCTCATTGATTGTTAAATCATTAAGTGACGACCCATAGTCGCTCTCTACTTCTTCATCTTCCCCTCTCATCCAATATACCCATAACGCATCTTTAGTAGCTCGATCCATGCTCTTATGGTTATTGAACTTACTAGCCAACCAATCTGAAAAATCAACATTGTTAGGATCGTGGTCAACGTCAAAGCAAGCTTTTCCAATCATTTTCCTCCTTATCTCCATGAACTCGTTAAATTGTTCCCTAAAACTCCGTGTCAACCATGAGGTCACAATCCGTTTGATTTCATTCACAGGAGCAAATTTAGGATTACCGTATTTAAGTTCAAGCCATTCTTCGAGGGAGATGTCCATCAACCTTACCAACCTGCCATGAAATAGTAACTCCGACACAGCATAAATCCTTTCATCGTCCAGATAGTTCTCATTTAATCCCCAATACTGTTCGGAATAAGGCATGTAAGAGATTTGCATAGGTTGGGTATTGCCTCCACCACAGCTTTTATTGCTTGAGCTCATGAATTCAATTTGGAATTTCCCATAATTCTCTTCGATAGTAGTCCAAGTCAATCCTTTAGATTCAATGATGGGCCATAAGAGTAGCAATTCATCTTCAGTGTAGCTCATTAGTAAATCATAGGAGAATATCCCATCTTCAATATTGCATAAGCGTTTAAATTCCTTATAAGTAGCTTCAAGAGGGGTTTCCCAAGAAAATAAATCGGCATCAATCATGAGCACATTGAAGTCGACGTCATCAAAAACTTTCACTTCGAATGAATCCGAAAGCAAGAGTTCCTTAGCAAGATATCCGTTCACTGACATGTCTTCCATAGCAAAACCTGTCATCATAGGTAAAATCTTCAGTAGGATTTGTTCGCTAGAAGAGAAATTAATGAATTTAGAAACGGATATAAGAATAACTGATATCTGCAGATGATGCGCCGTATCCAGAAAGATGGATACGCCGTATCTTATTTCGTTAAAATTAAATCAGATTTTATTCAGAAAATAGATACGCCGCTTAGAATCTAGAATGCGCCGTATCAATTTAAATTATCAAAAATCGATTATACTTATTAAAATTAAATGCGTCGTATTAACAAAAGTTAATGCGCCGTATTTTTGTTACGTTTCAAAATACAAGATTTTTGATTCAGAAGATACGCCGTATCAATAAAAATCGATGCGTCGTATCTGTTTAATAATTCGAAAACTGTTTTTAATTAAAATAATAGATACGCCGTATCTGCTAAAGCAGATGCGTCGTATGGCGTTATCGCTTAGAAAAATTTCTTATTAAAAACAGGATACGCCGTATCTTGGGGAAAGATGCGTCGTATCGAATTAATTAAACGCGTTGTATTTTATAAAAATTAAACGCAATACGCCGTATCAAAGAAAATAGATGCGCCGTATCGTTTGAATTAGCTCAGTACAACGATAGCAGAATACAGAAAATACGAAAAATAAAAACAAAAACAAAAACAAACGAAAATAAACAAAAATTAAACACACAAAAACAGAAAATATGCAAAATAATACAATGAATGCAATTTAACCTAATATACAACAGAGTTAGCGGTTAGAATAAAAATTAAAAACCTAATTAAAATACTAATCAAATTAACAGATAATAACAATTCACTCCCTGGCAACGGCGCCAAAAACTTGATGTGTCGTGTGCGTATGCTCTAATTTATACCCACGATATGTCGTTGTGGTTTTAGCAGTATTCAAGTTCTAAATTTACATTTAGCCGACTTATTAATAACACACACACTTTAACGAGCAGTGTACCCGGTCAGTATGAATATAATGGTAAGTAGAGTGTCGATCACTAAGAGTGGAACGTATTATCTAGTTATCCTAATCAGTATTTTAATATCTTAAGTTAGCTATACAACCTAATCTAACGCAAGGGGGTTCAGCCTGAGAGACTGGCACGGTTTGGTTATGATTAAATATAAACTAAACTAATAGGCACGAATCAGCGAATAGCACACACGTACACAGATAAATACTCGAGACAATAAGAAGACCTGTCCTGATAGTTAAGTAGCTTGTCACTTGTTTTATTGCTAGTTTTATATGAAGTGTATAGTTCGATGCAACGCACCGAGATTAAGTCCTTTCTCGTTGGTTCTAATCTTATCGGCGAGTAAACCCTTAATGATTACTTATGACTATCCTATTTACCTATTCTTCCTACTTTTCTACAGACGATAGAATGCATAGGCGATAAAATAAATAGGCGAGGGCAGAGGCATGGCGACCCGATCAACGCTCAGCTAGACACAGAGGTTATCAACGCACTAATAAAAGTCACCAAAGACATCAACATATAAACTTTAATTAATGGAAAAGCAATATTAAGAGGAGTGCAATCTTTCCGTTGTCACATTACACAAGCCCATCAATCCTGATGAATTAAAGTTTACTAATACAATAAAACAAAACTACTTAATGAATTGAATACATGCAGGACCTTCTTACAGCTTTTGTATCTTCGTTCAAGGTGTGTCTTGTGCTGCTACTTCGTCTGAATTCGTCCTAGGGTTTCTGTCTTCTCGTACTTAGCTAAATGTCCCACTCCGAATTTCGTCTGGTCTTGGGGTATTTATAGTTTCTGTCTGAGGGTTAGATGCGGCGCATCTAATAAGTAGATGCGGCGCATTGACTTAACTTCGCGTGGGGTCCAAGATTAATATATTCAGGAATATTCGTACACCGCCAGAAGATGCGGCGTAACTCCATTCTTAGATGCGGCGCATGTCCTTGTTGTCTTGGATAATATCTTGTGAAATCTTGATAGTGATGCGCCGTATGTAATAAGTAAGATGCGGCGTATCTGGAGCAGAATGTCTTGATCTTGTACATTTCAGTAGACTCTTAACTTCTTGCTTGTTTTGCTCCATAATTAGTCTAAAATCGCCAAGTTTCACATAGTACTTGTTTTTACCTGAGAATTACAAAAGTAAACATTAACGTATCAATTCTCACAGATAATATAATAAAACAAGTCAAATAAATAATGTACTTATTTGAGTTCATCAATTGCGCAGGGGTTGGACCCTGCGAACCACATCCGGCGTGCGAGTCAGTATGTGATATGGTAAGTTTGTAGTAAATTGAGAGTGTTCAGTTGGCGTTACCATGGTTCTTGCCCGTCTAAGCAATTTATAGGGGAGAAATAGGCCTTAGAGGGCGGTTGCACTTGATTCGGAGATCATGGGGGCGTCCCATGATTTGTGGTAACCGCTAGGGCTTTGTGACCCACGATCTCCTCCTTGGCGGGAAAGCCCAAGGGAAGGAGGAACATGGGTGTGACCAGGTCAAGGTGGTTCTCCGTTCTAGTTCTTTCGAAGGAGATACCCCGAAGGGCTTAAGGCTTCGATTGACGGATTCCCATATGGTAACCACTTCATAGATGAATGGTTTTACGCCAATGAAACATTTTAGGAGATTAACCTAGGCCTCCGAAGAGAGAGCTTCGCACAGGCTCGAAGGGGAGTTCTTCGACCCGTTCGGAGGGTACATCATCAGGCATGTTACATCATTCGTTAGCCAAACATTTGCCACCCTACATCCCTCGTTTACAATGAAAACTAACGGTGCAAATAATTTATCCGTTATCTCTTAACGAGATAGATAATATTACACCGTTAGCCGTCAGGACTAATGGTATTTGCACCGTTAGTAATTTTTTGTACGTTTTCTCCGTTTTTTGTACGTTTTTATCCATTTTTTGTATGTTTTATCCAATTTTTTTTACGTTTTATCCATTTTTAGCGTTTTTATCCTTTTTTTTTTACGTTTTATCCGTTTATATACCTTTTTTGTACGTTTTTTTCCGCTTTATTTTACGTTTTTTGTATGTTTTATCCGTTTTTTGTACGTTTTATCTCATTTTTTACGTTTTATCCGTTTTTTGTACGTTTTATCCGTTTTTAACGGTTTTATCCCCCTTTTTTACTTTTTATTTGTTTCTGTACATTTTTATCTATTTTTCGTACGTTTTATCACCTTTTTACGTTTTTTGTACGTTTTATCCGTTTTTTAAATGTTTTTTCAATTGTTAACGTTTTTTATCCCTTTTTTTATGTTTTATCCATTTTTTGTGCGTCTTTATCCGTTTTTTTACGTTTTTTGTACGTTTTATTTGTTTATATCCGTTTTTTGTACGTTTTATCATTTTTTTACGTTTTATCCGCTTTTGAACACTTTTATCCGTTTTTTGTACGTTTTATCCATATTTTAACATTTTTTGTACGTTTTATCCATTTTTTAACGTCTTTTATCCTTTTTTTTACGTTTTATCCGGTTTTGTACGCTTTTTTCGATCTTTTTTACGCTTTTTACGTTTTTATCCGTGGTAACGTTTTTATCCCTTTTTTTTTTTCGTTTTATCCCTTTTTTTGTGCGTTTTTACGTTTTTATCCGTTTTTTAGGTTTATATCCGTTTTTTCCATTTTTATCCGCTTTTTATGTTTTTATCCGTTTTTTACGTTTGATCTGTTTTTGTAGGGATAAAAACATGTAAAAAATGGTGTTAATACAAATATCGTCCTAAAATCGTTATTTATATTTTACGATCTTTACTTAGTTTTGTTAATGACAATTACAAAGTATATCCTTTAGCAAATTATAAATGCTAGCTAAAGTCCCTTTAAAACACATTTTACATTTCACAAGTTTACTTAGAATTACATTTTACACATCTACTAGTTTATTTCCTTAAAAGGAAACTTTATTTTTAAAATGATACAATGACAACATGGCATGCATCATACATAATATCTTGGCTAGATCTTCAAGCAAGATAGTTGACTTTGGAAGATATTGATATGACATGACAAAGGTGTGGAGGATACAGCTGGATTTGGAAAGATTTCCAAAACTATTAGCTGTCATATTGCTGTCAAGTCGGCGGATCCAATCGACATAAAGGACGGATCCCTTTTATGGGATCCGCCGGCTGTTCATCAGCTTGCCTATAAATAGCAAGCTGATCATTTGGACACACCATCACTCATAGAGCCTAACTTTCATACTCATTCATTTACATATCATCTAACATTTATCATTCATTCATTTCATTGATCTTTCCTTTTGTAGCAAGGAAGATTAAGCATCAAGGTTCAACACAGACGTGTTAACCTTTAGCATAGTTACTGTGTGATATAGTTGTAGTTCACGCATCATTACTTGTATCATTTATCTCAGTGAGTGTGGTTAGTGTTTTAGTCCTCAAAACACAAAGAGTGTAGGGAGTGGTTGTACCCTTGTGAAAGAACCAAACGGGAGTGGTTGTACCCTTGTAAAGAACTCGACATCTAGCTTAGTGTCGGTAATTGTATAGGCGACGTAAGGTTGGTTCTACCTTGTAATAGAACCCGGTGTTTAGTTTAGTACCGGAAAAGGAAGTAAGCGACGTGTAAAGGTTTTCTCCACCTAGAAGGGAGTTCGTTTCTTAGTGAAGGATAACTCTCGATTTAAAGACTCGGGGAAGTGGAGTAGGGCAAGGAAAAGAGTCCTTGTAGCCGAACCACTATAAACATACGTGTTATGTGGTTTGATCATTTCTCTCTTTACTTCTTGGATATATTGTTTGATTATTTTTGTGCGTACGATTTCATTGATTTCACATAAGTTACAAAACGATTCAATTTAATTTTAAACGGCAAAACTATTCAACCCCCCCTTCTAGTTTTTCACAATTGGCATCAAGAGCTACGTTACTTAAGATTTTTAAAATATATTGTATTTTAAAACTTAGAACGATCCATGGATTTTGAAAACTTTAAAGAAGGGCAATCTATACAAAAACCATCACTTCTTGAACCAAACAAGTTTATAGAATGGAAAAATCATTTTGAGACTTGTGTGAAGTCAAAGAACCATAGGAAGTGTTTTAGATGCAGGAATTCTAGTCACTTGACAAGAAATTGTCCAATGCTTCCAAAGAACAAATCTCAAATAGGAGATTGTAAAGATAAGAACAACAAACCAAAGATCAATGAAGTTGCTCTCATGGCCAATGACACAGAAGAGGTACTTTCTGACTCGTCATACTCTTTTATAAATGATAACATGTTAGATATAGAATATAACAAATTATGTAAAATTATTCTAAAAATTATAAGTAAAAATAAGTTCTTGAAAACCAAAAAGGAACTTTTAGAAAATAAAATTCATCAATTAAAAGAAAAAGTTATAGGATTAGAAAAAGGTAAAAGTACTAAAACATGTGTCTTATGTCAAGAACTAAAACATGAATTAGAAATACTAAAGCTTACCCAAGAGAATCTTATAAAACAAGACTGCGTTTTTAAAAGATTCGATAAACACATAAACTGTACAAATGATACAATGAGGCTACTAAAAATACCTTATGGTAGTTTCAAGCCAGATTTCATGAAAAATGGACACTTAAATGATTTTCAGATTCAAATGACAAAAGAAAATAAAACTACATCAACTGAGTCAGTGACCCACGGATCCCACGGATCCAAAACTTTGGATCCGCACGTTATAACCAAAGGATCCGTAGGTACAGTACAGAAAAGTCAAACCTTAAATAGTATTGAACCTGTTAAGATGTCTAGAAAGCCTAACACTAATCCAATTAGAAGAAAAGATAAGAATGAAGTTAAAACGATAGTGGACACTTTATTATATAAAGAAATCCCATTTGACTATCTCCAAGATATTAGTGAACCTTGGTAATATTTTTTATTAACCCAAATGGACCCATGAGATATTGGGGACCAAATACTTGAGCTTTCATTAGGTATGCTTGAAAGAAAGGATTAGATCCACAATGTGTTCAACAGAAGTTGTATTTTTCAATAACATTCTTAGAAACAATCATTGGAAAAAGGTACGGTTCCTCATAACTCCTCATGATAATTGCTCTCATAGATAATTCTGATTTCATGCTCACTTAACATAAGTTATTAATATAGTATTTGATAATTAACATGATGAGTAGGAAAAAGTTCTTAAATCTTTATGATTTAAAACTAGATTAAAACTCCTAAAGACAAGTATAGGTTTAACTTGGATCATATCTCAACAATATAACTTCAATACTTAGGATAAGTATATGGCATGTTCTCTTGGTATTGCCGTGATCACAAACTTAAGCTGGTATCAAAAGTTTGGAATGATCAAATACACAACTAACTTAGTAGAGAACACTCATTACTAAGAAGGATCATGTACTATTAGGATGACATAGTCTCCAAAACAAATTATCAAGATATGCATACTGGAAACCATTTGAAAAACTCTCACGTTCTCCTAAACCAGACTCACTAAGGATAAAAATAGTAAGATGATCCTAAGCATAGAGATGCATTAGATAGAATACTCTATTCCATAGGTAGTACTCCAAATATTATCTTCATCTACAAAATGATTCCAACTTGAAACCATTTAGGAACTTAAGAGACATCCCAAAGGAACAGGTGTTGAAACCATAGTATATGATCTTCCCGGTAATTAGAGATATAGGAATAGTTCAAATAATGTGTGTACTAATGTGAGACATTGTATCACATGATGATTTACTAAGAAACAAACAGTCCTTGCCACTTTAAGGCAAAAGTGTGGAGAAAACTCTCGTGGTCTAGTTTGTTGACCTCCATAACCTTTTTCTCTGTTGCAACATCATTGCAACTGTTCGTCCCAGCAAAAGTTTAGATCTCCATCATCATTTTTTGTATTAAACAATGTTTAGATCTCGATTTGAGAAAGTTTCTCAAAAGATAACATTGATAATCCTCTCAAGAAAGAATCCTACTTCTGTCTATGGTTTATTGAAACCTAGAAAGTAGTTAAAACAATTGTTCAAATCCTAGTCCAAACTAAAACGGAAATAAACAAACATACATTCTGATCCTGCGGATCCAATCGACAACAAGGGCGGAACCCTTGTTTTGGATCCGCCGGATCCGTGCTTTGCTGAGACTAATTCTCAATAAACAGACACTCTTTACTGTTCATTACACCCACTAACCACACCAAAACCAATTTGGTGACGACCCTTATCATCCCAAAGCTCATATCTCATTCGCCACAATTAACTCATTCCTAATCGATCATTGTAAGTACCCTAATCCATCTCAATCTCTTATTTGTGTCAAGAATTCATATAGGTTGCCCTAAATTAAATTAGGGATTATCAAAAATAATGAGGTACTTCAAAAATCATGTTTTCAATTAAACACTACAATAATCATCAAATACTCCATTGAGATTAATTTTTCACAATTAGGAAAAACTCCTTTTAAAATCATTGTTCATACAAAATCAAAAACGTCATAATCCACATATATTTTCGGATCAGGAGTGTTTGGATTATCTCATATTTTACTACAAAAATCCTTGCTTCAAAAGAGTCGAGATAATTATACTCCACATTATTCTCATTCAGACACATATGTATATATTATGTGATTCTAACTTTAATTATATGTCTAGGAAAAACCATGCCTCCCGCTACTAACTATGATCACAAAAAGAACACCAACTACCTACCCAAACATCATCAAACAAAGGGTCTCTCAGAATCTCAAGTCAAAATTTTTAAAGTTTTAGAAAGTCGGTACGTTCATGAAGGCAGAACTGTAGATTCATCATTCTTAGAAGAAACAAACATCCGTGAACAAATGACTGTCATTCAATTTGATGCACTCCTAGACATAGATGAGCCAATCATCCCTAGGTTCATTCTCGAGTTTTATGCTTCCGTGAAACTCATCACTGATGACCTTGGATCATTTAGCATCCATTTCAAAATAAATCAAAATCCCTACAATTTCCCATTAGATCATTTCGGGGATGTATTAGGCATTCCTAGAGAAGGAACTTGTTTCTACTCAGACAAATGGCCTTTAACCATTATTGATTCAAACCTAGGTCGTGAACACCCATATGATACTCCTCTAACTCCTAAAGAAATAATCTGTGATCATCTTTTCAAGCCTAGAAGCAACCAAACTAAGAAACTCCGAGGAAAGGATGTTAATCGTGATCCATTCGCTATGGAACTAAATGAACTTAAACCCGAATTTAAGAAACTTGAAGAAATTCTTAGAGCTAATGTCATTAGCACCATTGGAAACAAAGATCATGTGAATGCAAGCTTATGCTACATGCTCTATTGTGTGTCTACCCATCAAAAGTTCAATCTAGCCTACTATATCGCCAAAAGAATGGTCGATATACGTGTCTTAGGAAAAACCTCAATGCCATATGGAATGCTTCTTACACGTTTGTTTAGAGCTTCCATTCCTATTCCTCTAGACTCGTTCGGCTTTGTTCCAGACTACGTCGAAATCAAACACACCTTCGTTCCGCTTAGTGACTATAGAGTGGCAGTAAGAAAAGGTAAACGGGCTCTCACCTCATCCTCATCTTCATCATCATCATCAGCTAGTGATGAAGATGGTTTACCTAACTCTAAGCTTCCTCCAATTGACTACTTGAGTCAACTTCCTTCCCTTGATGATGAATCTGCGGAACATCGACAAGCAAAGGGAATTCTAAAGAATGTTGGACGATGGATGATGAAACTCCACAAGGATCAGAAGAAAATACTTAAATTATTGAAAGATAAGTGAGAGTGTTTAGTATAATACGTTATTAGACTATGTATTGTTAAATTTATGTGCTTACTAAGACCTTATGATAGCACTTAACTCTTTTGTGGTATTAACTCAACTTGAACTAATGATAACATTCATTGTTATCAATTTTCCGAATTTAAGCCACTGTTTGGCTTAACTTCCTTTGCGAAGAAGTGTGATGATCTATAACATGTGCTAGAATCTACATATTTGGTAGCTTTACTTTACATGATTGACAATCAATATGTTTCAGGAGAATTTTAGGGTTGTTATAAATTTGCATAGCTCTCTGTTCCTTTTAGGATTTTTCTTCGGCGGAACTGGCGGATCCCTCAGTTTGGATCCGCCTGGTGTTAACATTGGCTCCGCCCACCTTAAACCTGCGGATCAGACGGATCCAAAAGTTTTGGATCCGCAAGCTTTGTCAATTGGATCCGCAGGAATACACAGTGATCTTTTTCACAAAATCCAACTCTTTCCAATACTTAGACTATAGTTTAGCTTTCTTAGATTATATTTAGACATCTTAGAGAATTAAGAAAATCCTCCTCCCATCAAAATTTGAATATTTTGTCCTACTCATAACTCACAGACTCTTTCATTACCTTCTCAAAAACCGTGAATCAATCACATTTCTCCCTTTTGAGTCATCTTTCTGCATATCTTCATGTCAACTTCATTTCTATGGATTGACTTTGTCAATAGGACAAACTACTTTATCTTGTTCCAAGTCTTTGATATTTACACATCATTAATCCTAACACCAACTTCTATAAAAATGGGAAGTATATATTAGAACCTTAAGATGATCATAACACACTAAATCTTCATCTTCATTATCTATAATGCACAAATCAAACAAATCTCATATGTCTAGACCATACAGACAAACCGCTAGAATTAGTGTTAGACCTTACTGGCTTGTTAATCCAGTTTCAAACGTAAGCTCACCAATCATATCCACCACTGCCACTACAACTTCTATCATAACTCCTATAGTCAACATGTCTTCATCTACAAAATCACCATCACCAATCATAATTCCACTAGGTACAACATCATCACCCACATATAGCACACCACCACCTATAACTACTCCAATAGCTTCCTCACCATCACCTTCACCATCTGAAGAAAGAAAATCATCATCACCACTAAATTCATCCAACCTTCAACCACATGATCTACTTACCATGCTTCAACACATTGATGATTCAATGTGGGTAAATCAAACAAACACTCAAGAAAATGAAGAACACAACTCTAACTTTTGTGACACTAAGGATTTAGAAACTATGTGGCTAGCTTCCATCATATCTCCATCAACACCAACAAATTCCTCTTCATAGAAGCTGTTAGAATTATTCTAGTGTACTTTAAAGAATTATTCTAGGTTTAATTCAATTTTTAGGGACTTCTAAATGTAACTTCAAGTTTGAGACGTTTGTCACAAACAAATTTTCAATGAATAATAGTTACATTTCAATATTTGTAGATGATCAAATATTTGTAGTGCTATCTTACTTTAATGATACATATGCTCCAGGAGATTTTTCGGATTTTCGTCAAAAAACGAAAAATATGCACATCTCTCTGTTCATTTTAGTAGTTTTGATCCACGGATCTGGAGGATCCCTCATTTTGGATCCGCCATGTGTTAACATTGGATCCGCCATTCTTTAACCTGCGGATCCGGCGGATCCTAAAATTTGGATCCGCACGCCTTGTCGATTGGATCCGCAGGTATAACAGTAAACTTCTTAAAACTTTTTGACTCATCCCGATTCTTAGATTTTAGTTTCTAGTATTCTTTAGAATAGGTTCACTGATCATTATACATCTTAGATTTATTTAGAAACTCTTAGAAACTTAAGAACAACATTTCCCACCAAAATTTGAATTTTTAAATTTAAGGAGTGAGTTACCTTTCCTATACAAGCAAGGAACCCTTTTTAGGGATCCTTCAAATCCGTGGGAACATCACATCAGAAGCTTTTCCACTATCTCTTTGCATTTACTGCATATCTTCTTCATATTACTCAACATAAGTTCTATGGATTGACTTATGTGATGTGATTTGCATAAATTTTTGTTCCAAATCATTAGGAACCAACATTCTCTATTGGATTTACATCAAATCCAAACATTAGTTTCTATAAACCATCTGCCTATATATTAGGATCATATCTTAGAACAAAACTCACTCATTCACCTTCTTCACAACATACAACCTGTACATCTTAGTTCTCTTAGCTCACCATGACCAAATCAACCAACTCCTCCACCTCTAGACCACCAAAACGCACTGCCCGCATAAGTGTTAAGCCCTGTCGCTTCATAAATCTTGCTAACTCATCATCAGAGGAATCATCTCCTCTTAATATCTCATCTCCTATAGCAAGTGAAAATTTCCTTACTTTATCCACACCTACACCATCCAATGTTGTCATACAAACTCCACCTCTATCCATAACTCCAATAACAACCACACCACCACCCGCTCCATCACAGACTGTCAAATCTCAATCACAACCAAACTCACCCAAACTCCAACCCATGGAGCTATTTAGGACTCCACCTACATCACCTCATCCATACCTTGATGACTTGGAGGATCTCCCACCAAGATCAAACAATCCTCCACCCATGACCTTTGAAGGTCAAGAGCCTATGCTTTTTCATCCGATTTTCCCGAATATCCATGGTCCTTTATACCATGATGCACCATCATCCCAACCTCAAATACTACCTCTCTCACCCACATCAACTCTCATTGCCATAGACGAGGCAATGTGGATCAATTTGCCTCAAACCCAAGAGGAGATTAGTGAAGATCTCAACCGTCTCTACACTCTCTCGGGTATGGTAGATCACCGCCTCAATGAAGCCATGGACCTCCAAAACATCCTCATGAACTCCCTCCAAACACTACTGTTGACATAAATAATGCCTAAAAACATTATTCATATCTCTATGTTTTAATGATCACAAAATATAAACTCATTAAACATAAACTTATCAAATAAACAAGTATTTAGTTGAAAATATTCACTTCTACAACTTAATCACTTAAGGTATGAATAAACAAGTGCTTAATGCATTATATGATCAAAGGAACATTTTCTTAATAACTAGATTCTTTTATAAAACATCAAAAATATTTTATATATTTTTGAAAAACATTTTTGGCATTAAATAAAAATGTATAATCTTTTATAAAAATATGAATTCAAATTTTTAACCAAAATCAGTTAAAATGTTCCAGAAAAACCTTCCCCACAAAAGGACAAAATTGGCCAACGTTCAGTAGGGGCGGCCCCCTTAATTTTGCTAGGCGGCCCCCTTAAAATTAAGGGGACCGCCCCCGCTCCAGTAGGCCTCCAGCTGTCCAGTTTTTCTCCTATAAATACCAGCCTTCTCCTGGATTTTTACTTACCTTTTGCACACTGAAACTTTCTGTTTTAAATCACATTTCATATCTTCAAAAACCCTTTGATCATATAATCTTAAGCTTTGGTTTCTAAGTGATCCAAGCTTCCTCCATTCAAGTGCAAGAGAAGAATACTCCTTCAACAACTAGAAGAAGTATTGCAACTTAGATACCTAAGTTGTTTGTGTCATCATATATTTGTATATAAGTTGTGTATTGTTGTTAGATAGTTGTGTGTATAATTATTTGGGATAGGTTAGTGTGTAAGTAGAGAAGTTGTGTTGTTAAGGTGTGTAAGTAATGAAGGTGTGAAGAAGTAGAAGTGTACATAGGTTGTGCTTAGTCGTGAAGTGTCGTGAAGAAGTAGTGAAGAAGTCGTGAAGTGTCGTGAAGAAGTCGTGAAGAAGTCGTGAAGAAGTCGTGAAGTAGTCGTGAAGAAGAAGGTTTGATTAAGTCGTGTTTAAGTTGTGAGATTGGTTCTAGCTACGATTAGAACTCGACATCTAGCTTTGTGTCGTTAAGCCGGTGTAAGCTAAAGTTGTGTAAGGTTTTCTCCGCCATAAGGGAGCTTGTTGACATAGTGAAGAAAACTCTCGAGTTAGGTGCTCGGGGAGTGGAGTAGGACAAGGAAGGTGTCCTTGTAGCCGAACCACTATAAATCTCTTGTCTCTCGGTTAGATCTTTCCATCTCTAGCTTTCATTTCATTTTATTACCTTACTTGCATTACATATTTATATTTACTTATATACATATTGTTCATATTGTTCAAGAAGTTGAGATCACATAAATTCGAATCTAAGTTTTAAAAAGTAAATAAAGTTTTCACAATAAAATTTAAAAGGACATAAAACTATTCAACCCCCCCTTCTAGTTTTCCACAATTGGTATCAAGAGCCACGTCAAACAAGATTTTTAAAATTAACTGTATTTTAAAACTTGAAACGATCTATGGAATCTTTAAAATATTTAGAAGGGCAATCTATGCAAAGACCACCACTATTTGAAAGTGATGGTTTTCTTTATTGGAAAAAAAGATTCGAAACTTATGTGAAATCAAAGGATCTTGATCTTTGGCATGTTATTACCTATGGTGATTTTCCCCTTATTCAATATAATATCCTAACTAAAATAGATGAAATTGTACCTTTTGAAAAACAAAATGATGATTTAAAAAGGAAACTAGCAAAAAATAATGAAGCTAAAATGGTTATTTATAATGCGTTACCACGCAAAGAATATGAAAGAATTTTTATGTGTCAAACCGCAAAAGAAATTTGGGATTCTTTACTAATCACTCACCAAGGTAATAGTCAAGTCAAAGATAATAAAATAGATCTTCTTGTACAACAATATGAACAATTTACAATTCCTGAAGATGAATCTATTGATAATGCATTTGCTAAATTTAACACAATCATCACAAGTTTAAAAGCACTTGATGAGACTTTTTCTAGCAAAAATTGTGTAAGGAAATTTCTTAGGGCATTACATCCGAAATGGCGCGCGAAGGTCACGGCGATTGAAGAGTCAAAGAACTTGATGACGTTATCACTTGACGAGCTTATTGGCAACTTGAAGGTTCATGAAGAAATTATAAAGAGGGACTCGGAAACGGTCAAGAGCAAGAAAGATCAATTCAAGTCTCTCGCGCTAAAAGCCAAAAAGGAACTTAGTGATGACGATGATTCAAGTGACGATAGTGAAGACGAAGAATATGCAATGGCCGTTAGAGAATTCAAGAAATTCTTCAAGAGACGAGGAAGATTCACGAGACAACCGCGAGATGAAAGAAGATCGCTACAAAGAAATAGAAATGATAACTACGGGAAAAGAAAGTGCTTTAGATGTGGAAGCCAAAACCATCTCATTGGCGAATGTTCAAAGCCACCGGGTTATGATTACGAAAGCGCATTTGTTAGTGGAACATGGAGCGATAGCGACAAAGATAAAGCGGACAAAGCAAAAGACGAAAAGTGCCTTGTAGCTCAAGCCACTGATGAAATATGTCTTGGGATAAATTTGGAGCCCGACGAATGGATTAAGGATAGCGGATGATCGAAGCACATGACGGGAAACCGGAAGCTATTCTCCTCCTACAAGGCATACAACAGAGGTAATGTTATTTTCGGTAGTGATTTTCGTGGAAAAATCATTGGCAAAGGTACGATCTCTCAAGACTCCCTAACTATTGAAAAAGTTGAGCATGTAGATAACTTAACATATAACTTGCTTAGTATAGGACAAATATGCGATAATAAGTGTAGGGTTACTTTTACAAGTAAAGATAGCGAAATAGTTAAGGACGGAAAGGTCATAGGTAGAGGAGTTAGGAAAGGTGGCGTATATGTTATGAAACTAGGAAATAAACCGGAAGATAAAATATGTCTAGCTACCTTAGTTGAAAACTCTACATTGTGGCATAGAAGATTAGGTCACGCAAATATGCAACAAATACAATCCCTAGCCTCTAAAGAATTAGTTAGAAACTTGCCTAACCTAAGATATGACCAACACTTTTGCGATGCATGTAAAATAGGAAAACAAGCACATGCTAGTCACAAAGCTAAGAATATAGTCTCCACTACTAGATGCCTAGAATTATTACACATGGACCTTTTTGGTCCAACCGTTGTGCGGAGTTACGGAGGTAATCGTTATACCTTAGTAATTGTAGACGACTATTCACGATACACGTGGACTAGATTTTTAAGTGATAAAACCGAAGCCTTTAATAAATTTGAAATATTTAGTAAAATGATTCAAAATAAATTAGGATGTTCTATAGTATCAATTAGGACGGACCATGGTCGGGAATTTGATAACGAAGTGCAATTCGGAAAATATTGTGATTTAAGTGGGATATCTCACAATTTCTTCGCTCCTCGCACTCCATAATCAAATGGGGTAGTAGAAAGAAAGAATCGAACATTACAAGAAATGAGTAGAACAATGCTAAATGAACAATCTATCCCACAAAAATTTTGGTGCCATGCCGTAGATACATCAACATATATAATAAATAGAGTCTCAATTAGGCGAATTTTAGGAAAAACCCCATATGAGTTATTAAGAGGTAGAAAACCTAATCTAAACTACTTTAGGGTATTCGGGAGCAAATGTTTTGTTCTCAATACAAAAGATTACCTTACTAAGTTTGATCCTAAGTCGTACGAAGGAATCTTTCTAGGGTATTCGCAAAATAGTAAAGCATACATAATACTTAATAAACACACTATGAAAGTAGAAGAGTCCTTAAATGTAACTTTTGATGAAACTCCACCCCCACCTAAGACATTGCCCCTAGAAGATGATGACCTAGTTGAAGAAGAAGCTATTGAGGTTAGTAAAATTAAACCCTTAGGCGATGATAATGAAGATATAACATTAGGTGAAAACGAAATTGTAAATGTTAAGGAATCTAAATCACACCCGTTAGATAATATAATAGGAAACCTAAATCAAAGAACCCTTAGATCACAAGCTCAAGATAAAAATAACTTCTTTTGTTTCCTATTAACTATAGAACCTAAAAATATAAATGAGGCGTTAAAAGATGAAAGTTGGGTTATGGCTATGCAAGAAGAACTAAATCAATTTAAGAAAAATGACGTTTGGGAACTAGTCCCAAATCCCATGAACATGACCATCATAGGAACTAAGTGGGTTTATAGAAATAAGTTAGACGAAAATGGAATAGTTACTAGGAACAAAGCTAGGTTAGTTGCCCAAGGATATAATCAACAAGAAGGAATAGATTATGACGAAACTTATGCCCCCGTAGCTAGATTAGAATCTATAAGAATACTTCTTGCCCATGTATGCGCCCTAGATTTTAAGTTATTTCAAATGGACGTGAAATGTGCATTCCTTAACGGTTTTATCAATGAGGAGGTATATGTGGCACAACCTCCAGGATTCATTGACTTCGCAAAACCTGATTATGTTTATAAACTCAAGAAAGCTTTATATGGACTCAAACAAGCTCCCAAGGCTTGGTATGATCGATTAAAGGCATTTCTTATTAAACATGATTATTCCATGGGAATGGTAGATAACACTCTTTTCAGGAAAAAGAAAAACCCAAATCTCATCATTGTCCAAATATATGTCGACGACATTATATTCGGATCGACTTGTCAGGATATGTGTGATGAATTCGCCAAAATCATGCATGATGAGTTTGAGATGAGTATGATGGGTGAACTTAATTTCTTCCTAGGATTACAAATAAAACAATTAGAAGATGGAATATTTTTTAATCAATCTAAGTACATTAAGGAAATGCTTAAGAAATTTGGATTAGAAGACGCTAAGCCCATGAAGACACCAATGTCTACGGAAGTAAAACTCACAAGAGATGAAGAGGGTGAGTCCGTAGAAAACACTAAGTATAGAGGAATGATAGGTAGTTTACTATACTTAACGGCAAGTAGACCGGATATCATGTTTAGTGTCTGCCTTTGTGCTCGCTTTCAAGAGGATCCCAAAACCTCTCACCTAGAAGCGGTTAAGCGTATCTTCCGATACATTAAAGGCACTATACACTTAGGATTATGGTATCCTAAGGGATCGGGCATAGAAACCATAGTCTATGCGGATTCGGATCATGCGGGAGACTGCGTGGATAGAAAAAGCACTAGCGGAATTTGCACGTTAATGGGATGTTGTCTAACATCTTGGTTCTCGAAGAAGCAAACCACTCTTGCTATTTCTACCACAGAAGCCGAATATGTAAGCGCTGGAAAGGCATGTCAACAAGCACTATGGATGAAACAAGCTCTCGTAGATTATGGCATTAGGTTAGATGACGTCCCAATTATGTGTGATAATAAAGGTGCTATAGATTTAAGTAAGAATCCCGTTCAACACTCTAGGACTAAACATATAGAAATACGCCACCACTTCCTCCGCGATAACGTTCAAAAAGGAAACATATCTATAGAAAAGGTTGCATCGGAAGATAACTTAGCAGACATATTCACTAAGCCCCTTAAGCGTGAACTCTTTAACCACTTACGTTTAGGCCTAGGAATGATGGAACAAATTGACTGAATTTTCTGCATTTTTGGTAAAATTTTTTTTCCAGATGGGCGGACCCCTAAATGTTATAAAGGCGGTCCCCTTAATTATTAAGGGGACCGACTTTTCATTAAGGGGACCGGCCATTTGACTGTAACAATTTTTTTTTTCTGTTTCCTCCCATCTGAGTCTAGGAATCTGTTTTGCACAAAATAAAAGATTGGGATATTTCTTTGCATAAACATATTTATAAACAAAACCCAATCTATTTTCTAAAAATCATTCTCACATCTAGGAAAACACATGAAAACTATTTTTCTTACATTGTTGAATAATGCTAAAAACATTTTTTTTTCATGCATAAAGATCTCACATGAATTGTCAAAGTATATAATCTAATATATACATCTTTGATATTCATATATTGAGCAAAATCAAATCAAGGAGACCTTGGATTGTTTCTTAGGAAATTTTTTGCATTTAGGAGTCGAAACAATCACATCTCCACATTTGTTGCATATAGGCACACACTAGAACAAGCTTATCAATCAGATTCTCACAATTGTTCCATCACCTATTCCCCATTAGTTTCTAGTGCCTTTGCTTCATTACCCTTGCCTTAGATGATTAGGTTCCTTAATTCTCTAAATTGCTAGATATTAATTATTGCTTGCTTATTTATTTGTCTTATATGCCATGCATGCTTAATATGTTTCTCAATTGCCTCAAAGAGTGGGACTTGCCTAAAACCAGAAGCTCAAAACATAGCCATCCTCACCTATTTTTGCAGAAAAACCCATTTCTGGAACCCAGAAAAGTACCAGATGGGCGGCCCCCTTAATTCATAAGGCGGCCCCCTTAATTATTAAGGGGACCGCCCATAATTAAGGGGACCGGCCATCTGCTGGACGGGTTCAGAGAATCTTTTTCTGCTTTTTAGCCCATTTGATCCTATACTTCCCCAAATTCCCAAACACATTCTGTCCTGATCACCCAACAAGCCTATCCATTCCTAAACAACAAAAATCCTCCACTATAAATAACCCCATATCCCACCACATTCAATCATCCCATCATGTATTCTCCTATCAACCAAAAACCAAAAACCTCAAAGCTAGCAAGGATGACCTTAAAACCCGGGTAGAAAAGAAAACCTCACCCTCACCACAAGCCCATTACAACTAGACAACCAACACCTCCATCATCATTCATCCCCAACTACTCTCCAAGATCACAACCTCATTCCATTGAACCATTTCACAAACCCTACCATTTTGGCCAAACATCCACATTCATTCCAAACTACTCCCCTAAACCTCAAACCAACTTCAATGGAATCCTTGAAAACCCTCATCACCTTGGTCAAACATCAAACTTTTCACCCCAATACCATCCATTTCCACCAAATAACCAAATTCCCATTCATGAAAGGCAAAAGCTTCATGAAGAGATTAACCAAATCCATGATCTTAATGATCTCCTTGCTATGCACCTCACACAACGCAACAAGGGACAACCTCCATCCTCACCTTACTCAAATTGCCTACCACACTCTCTTAACTTGGATCAAGTTACAAACCACACCCACTATTGCCCTTGTTGCATCTTCCTTCAAAAACAAATCCTCCACGTAAGTGAAGATATTTCTTGGATCGAATATCTACTCACTCGTCCTCATCCCATTCCTCCACTACAACGATATAACCTCAATGGATCCGCTCCATTTCCCTCACCATCACATAACTAAAACCCATCCACATGCTTTCCGCCTCAAAATAAACTCCCTCACCCTTTTGTGTCGCAAGCAAGTCCAATCGCTCTCTTTGGCAATATGAGGACCATTAGTATTTCTAGTTATGTTGTAATCATTATGTTTCAAGTATTTTATGTAATGTAATGATGATTCATATGTTATATATGATCATCTTGAATGCATTAGTTGGTTGTTCTAAATATTTTTGCTATGTATATATATCTTGTGTCTCCTAACTTGTTTTTGCAGCCAAGATTTCCATAGCTCGTCTCCTTGGTGCCCTCGAACGAGGGGGAGTAAACATCAAGGGGGAGTTCTCGTCCCGACAAATTTAGTTTCTAAAACTTGTCGGCATAACCTTTTTGATTCTACAAAAAGGGGGAAAAGTGAATGTAAACTCACTAAATACTTGTCCAAAAATAAATTTTTGGATTTAATAAGTTTAAGTTTTGTAATCATCAAAAAGGGGGAGATTGTTGACATAAATAATGCCTAAAAACATTATTCATATCTCTATGTTTTAATGATCACAAAATATAAACTCATTAAACATAAACTTATCAAATAAACAAGTATTTAGTTGTAAATATTCATTTCTACAACTTAATCACTTAAGGTATGAATAAACAAGTGCTTAATGCATTATATGATCAAAGGAACATTTTCTTAATAACTAGATTTTTTATAAAACATCAAAAACATTTTATATATTTTTGAAAAACATTTTTGGTATTAAATAAAAATGTTTAATCTTTTATAAAAATATGAATTCAAATTTTTAACCAAAATCAGTTAAAATGTTCCAGAAAAACCTTCCCCACAAAAGGACAAAATTGGCCAACGTTCAGTAGGGGCGGCCCCCTTAAAATTAAGGGGACCGCCCCCGCTCCAGTAGGCCTCCAGCTGTCCAATTTTTTCTCCTATAAATACCAGCCTTCTCCTGGATTTTTACTTACCTTTTGCACACTGAAACTTTCTGTTTTAAATCACATTTCATATCTTCAAAAACCCTTTGATCATATAATCTTAAGCTTTGGTTTCTAAGTGATCCAAGCTTCCTCCATTCAAGTGCAAGAGAAGAATACTCCTTCAACAACTAGAAGAAGTATTGCAACTTAGATACCTAAGTTGTTTGTGTCATCATATATTTGTATATAAGTTGTGTATTGTTGTTAGATAGTTGTGTGTATAATTGTTTGGGATAGGTTAGTGTGTAAGTAGAGAAGTTGTGTTGTTAAGGTGTGTAAGTAGTGAAAGTGTGAAGAAGTAGAAGTGTACATAGGTTGTGCTTAGTCGTGAAGTGTCGTGAAGAAGTAGTGAAGAAGTCGTGAAGTGTCGTGAAGAAGTCGTGAAGAAGTTGTGAAGAAGTCGTGAAGAAGTCGTGAAGTAGTCGTGAAGAAGAAGGTGTGATTAAGTCGTGTTTAAGTTGTGAGATTGGTTCTAGCTACGATTAGAACTCGACATCTAGCTTTGTGTCGTTAAGCCGGTGTAAGCTAAAGTTGTGTAAGGTTTTCTTCGCCATAAGGGAGCTTGTTGACATAGTGAAGAAAACTCTCGAGTTAGGTGCTCGGGGAGTGGAGTAGGGCAAGGAAGGTGTCCTTGTAGCCGAACCACTATAAATCTCTTGTCTCTCGGTTAGATCTTTCCATCTCTAGCTTTCATTTCATTTTATTACCTTACTTGCATTACATATTTATATTTACTTATATACATATTGTTCAAGAAGTTGAGATCACATAAATTCGAATCTAAGTTTTAAAAAGTAAATAAAGTTTTCACAATAAAATTTAAAAGGACATAAAACTATTCAACCCCCCCTTCTAGTTTTCCACAAACACCACCAACCAATGAACAAACACAACCACCAACACCCAACAACCAATCACAACCACCACCACCACAACCAAATGAGTCTACTCTTTCGCCCGGTTTTACTCGCCATGATTGCAACATGTGTGAAAGAACCGCTCACATAGCTCAAAGAACAAACATTTTTGGTGCACGAGCTCCAAAATGAAATGAGGTTCATTTTGAACCACATTCTTGAGCGTCTTAACGCCATCTCTCATCCTCCTCAATAGGAGAATTTTAGTCTCATTAAATAGGACCTTTTAAATGTTGTTGTGGGACTTTTTATTTTTTAGGATGTATTTTTCATTTTCATGTAACATCATATTATATTTGTGACTTTTGTCACATAATTTTCAATGAATGGATGTGATGTTTTTATGCTTATGAGTGATCAACATAAAGCATATTATCATTAGTTAGGTAACTAACATCATTATATAGCTATTTGGAATATACATTCTAGTTTGATAACTTGTACTTTAGGTACAACTTTTTGATCAGACACTACATTTTGACTTTTTAAAGTCAACTAGATTATCATTCTTATTTGAATGAACATATCATATGCATTATGCTTCTCCATTGAGGCTATTCACAACTAACATTTCTTTTACAACATCTGATGTGTGTTTTTAGGTCTATAATAAACTACCAAGTTTTAAATTTATTTATTGCCGAACTAACCTATAGACTCTAAACACTCACGAGCAGTGTACCCGATCAATGTAGATAGTTTTTAGGTAAGCAAGGGTCGTTCACTAGGAGCGAAGCTAAAGTGATCTAAAGGTATTCTAATTACTAAACTAACTAACCTAGAAAGCAAGTAAATATTTTTTGGGTTTTAGCCTGAGAGGCTATCACGATTTTGTGTGTTTAATTAAACTAAATACGAGAAAATAAATATTAAACTAATTAAAAGCAAATTAAAGATAGATGAAGATAGATAGGAAGAACGGGTTAGCCACGTCTAATCCATTTTATAGTTATACATGCTTATGTCTACTTGTTTTAATTCATTCAATTGTTTTGTCGCCAATCCGATTATTAATCCTGTCACGATTAAATAACCTACCATCGTGGTGGGAAAGAGGACATGATCATAGTGACTCGTCTAGCATCAATACTAACTTATTGCTTTAAACCATCTAACCTAGTTCGGTATTACGCGCTACTAGTCCTATTAGGTTGTAGACACGTTCCGTTTATGCCAAATAATGATTCCTAATAGAGATTCGGGTTAACACGCATATAACTCAACCTAAGCAACCACAATTACAGGTAGTTAAGTCACATCAATTAAAGTTATAAGGATCATAACCTAGTTACATAGACTTCTACTAGTTATAAGCAATAAACGAGTTTTTTTTCGACAAGCACCCAATCCAATAACAAAGCAAACACATAGACAAAATCATAAAAACTAATAAAACTTCATAAACATGGCTAACACCTAAGGGTGTTAGCCCATAATCTCAGCAAAAGATAAAGTATACATAAAAATTAAACATAAGAAATCCATAGACAAATTTATTATGCTAACCGAATGATACACAAAGATAAGTATGGAGATGTTCTTCGTCGATCTTCAATGGTGGATGGAGAAGGTGTTGGGGACGATTTGGGGCTGTTCCCAACTGATAATAGTGATTTTTATGATCCTCAAATCGTCCATAGGGCTGTGGTATTTATAGGGGTAAGGAAGAGTAGCCTCCAAGGTTTACCAAAATTAGTCTGCTGCTGTTCCGACCTCAATGCGGCGCATCCACAAAGCCAATGCGCCGTATCTCCTTCTGAAAAATATAGATCTCCTTTTTCTCTTTCCGTGGCCGCTTGAATCACCTAAAACGGAGTCCGGATGAAGTTTTTATGGCCAAAATACGAAAGCATCTCCGAGTATCATTATGTAATCTTGACTTCTTCATTGAGCTTCTATTCTTCACTTGATTTCTCGGCTAAGATTGTATATGGCCAATACGGCGCATTGGATTGGTCCGATGCGACGTATCTAGGTAACTTCGCGTGGGGTCCAAGATTATTATATTCCAGAATATTCGTTCACCGTCTTCAGATGCGGCGTAACTTGTATCTTTATGCGGCGCATGTCCTTCAGTATCTTGGATAATCTTTGGTGAAGTCTTGAGATTGATGCGCCGTATGTTAGGAATGTCATACGGTGTACCTGGAGTAGATAAGTCAGATCCTCTTCGTTGACCAAGGTTTTATATGCGGCGTATGAGATAAATACATGCGGCGCATTCTTTAAAGTCAGGCAATGGTCTCAGATTCGTCTAAGTCTTTATGTACGACGTATCTATCAAGAATGATACGGCGCATCTTCCTTCAGTTCAGTAGACTTTTCCAACTTGATTCATTTTGCTCCAATTTCCGTCCGAAATCATTAACTTTCACCTAATGTTTGTTTATAACTGAGAATTACAAAAGTAAACGATTAAGTATCAATTCTCATATAAAGTGATATAAAACAAGTCAATAATATAGGATAAATGATGCTAATAATATGTCGTTATTTGATGTCATCAGCATCTCATACCCTTTTAATGTATACGTTGGAACTCTTGAAATGGGGAGTATACATCGAGGGGGAGCATTTTATTTTTCTAACCATTTTTTTTTTGTAGGATCATGCATCATTACCTTGTTACTCCATTTAGGGGGAGTATCAAACAAGGGGGAGCTCTTAAAGTTCTCAAAATCGCATTCCGCTACGCCACTCTTCTTTTTGTTTCGACAAAAAGGGGGAGAAAGGATTAAGTTTGCATAATTGTGAATCATCACAGTACATACACTTTTGCATAAAAAGAGTTTTTAAAACTCAAATAAAACAAACTTAATCTATATTTTAAAGAACTCATGCTATATTTATTCCTTTGCTCAAAAATATACTTTATGTTTTGTCATCAACAAAAAGGGGGAGATTATTAATACAAATATCGTCCTAAAAATGTTATTTATATTTTACGATCTTTACTTAGTTTTGTTAATGACAATTACAAAGTATATCCTTTAGCAAATTATAAATGCTAGCTAAAGTCTCTTTAAAACACATTTTACATTTCACAAGTTTACTTAGAATTACATTTTACACATCTACTAGTTTATTTCCTTAAAAGGAAACTTTATTTTTAAAATGATACAATGACATCATGGCATGCATCATACATAATATCTTGGCTAGATCTTCAAGCAAGATAGTTGACTTTGGAAGATCTTGATATGACATGACAAAGGTGTGGAGGATACAACTGGATTTGGAAAGATTTCCAAAACTATTAGCTGTCATATTGCTGTCAAGTCGGCGGATCCAATCGACATAAAGGACGGATCCCTTTTATGGGATCCGCCGGCTGTTCATCAGCTTGCCTATAAATAGCAAGCTGATCATTTGGACACACCATCACTCATAGAGCCTAACTTTCATACTCATTCATTTACATATCATCTAACATTTATCATTCATTCATTTCATTGATCTTTCCTTTTGTAGCAAGGAAGATTAAGCATCAAGGTTCAACACAGACGTGTTAACCTTTAGCATAGTTACTGTGTGATATAGTTGTAGTTCACACGTCATTACTTGTATCATTTATCTTAGTGAGTGTGGTTAGTGTTTTAGTCCTCAAAACACAAAGAGTGTAGGGAGTGGTTGTACCCTTGTGAAAGAACCAAACGGGAGTGGTTGTACCCTTGTAAAAAACTCGACATCTAGCTTAGTGTCGGTAATTGTATAGGCGACGTAAGGTTGGTTCTACCTTGTAATAGAACCCGGTGTTTAGCTTAGTACCGAAAAAGGAAGTAAGCAACGTGTAAAGGTTTTATCCACCTAGAAGGGAGTTCGTTTCTTAGTGAAGGATAACTCTCGAGTTAAAGACTCGGGGAAGTGGAGTAGGGCAAGGAAAAGAGTCCTTGTAGCCGAACCACTATAAACATCCATGTTATGTGGTTTGATCATTTCTCTCTTTACTTCTTGGATATATTGTTTGATTATTTTTGTGTGTACAGTTTCATTGATTTCACATAAGTTACAAAACGGTTCAATTTAATTTTAAACGGCAAAACTATTCAACCCCCCCTTCTAGTTTTTCACAAATGGTTAAAACATAAAAAAAAAAAAAAAAAAAAAAGGGATAAAACGTACAAAAATGGATATAAACATAAAAAAACAGACAAAAGCGTACAAAAAACAAAAAAAACATACGAAAAATGGATAAAATACGGATAAAACGTTCAAAAACGTAAAAACGGATAAAACGTACAAAAAATGGATAAATACGTAGAAAAAATGTAAAAGAACGGATAAAACATTCAAAAAAACAGATAAAAACTTACAAAAATGGATAAAACGTAAAAAAAGGGAAAAAAGTGTTAAAAACCGATAAAACGTACAAAAAATGGATAAAAACGTATAAAAACAGATAAAACGTACAAAAAACGTAAAAATAAAATATGGGATAAAACATACAAATAATGGATAAAAACGTACAAAAATGAATAAAGCGTAAAAAATGGATAAAACGAACAAAAACGGATAAAAACGTAAAAAAATTGATAAAAAAAAAGGATAAAACGGAGAAAAACGTACAGAAACGGATAAAATGGATAAAACGTTAAAAAATGTGTAAAAACGTAAAAAATGGATAAACGTACAAAAACATAAAAAAAAAGGGATAAAAACTGTAAATAAATGGGTAAAACGTACAAAAAACGGATAAAACGTACAAAAAATGGATAAAAACGTAGAAAAAACAAAAAAAAAGATAAAATAAAAAACGTTAAAAGGACGGGTAAAACGTACAAAAAACGGATAAAACGTAAAAAAAAAGGATAAAAACGTAAAAATAATGGGTAAAACATACAAAAAATGGATAGAAACGGATAAAACGGAAAAAAATGCATAAAACGTACAAAAAGCGGATAAAAACGGAGAAAACGTACTAAAAACGAAGAAACATACAAAAAACGGAGATAACGTAAAAAAATGACTAACGGTGCAAATACCATTAGTCCTGAAGGCTAACGGTGTAATATTATCTATCTCGTTAAGAGATAAAGGATAAATAATTTGCACCGTTAGTCCTCATTGTAAACAAGGGATGCAGGGTGGCAAACGTTTGGCTAAAGAATGATGTAACATGCCAATAGTTTCTGACAGGGATGTATGGTCTCAAAAACTGTAAACCACAGGGATGTATTTTGCAGTTTACTCTTTAACATTTTTTTTAATATGAATGATTAGTACACGATCAGAAATTTAAGTTAAAATAACGTTTTTTTTACTGTGAAGTTTAAGAATAACTCAATGGATAGTTTTGAGCACTAGGAATAATAATAACAATGACAACAATATGCAGCGGAATAAACAAAACATCAATTGTTATTGTAACAAGGTTTCTTCGTCATCAACTTCATAATAATACAATTACAAACACGATAAGGCCCAATTCTACTTAATCAAGTGTAGAACGATTACTAATCTAACAGGAATCATAAGATCATTGAGCCTTTAACAAAACACTAACCTAGGCATTTTACATAAACTATACGCCTATGGCACACGCACACCCCTTTGGTGTTTACATCTTGACACACCCTAAAACTAACGCCCTATGTCTCTTTATATAGAGAGATATTAGGGTTTACAAAGACTACTAATTGTATTAGTAAACAAATCTTTCTAACGTTTATTCTTTTTCTTCTAAGTCCTTGTAGTTTTGTAATTTTTTATTCTTCCTTTATTGTTTTGTATTTATCAACTCTATATAAATCCAAACATTTACTTTGTTCAAAGCCGATCAGATGTTCACACATTTTACCCAACAAGATGCGGAAGAGATGTTTTAATGTAATTTAACCTTTTTTTTTTCTTTTTTTTTTTTGTTACTCTTTTTTCTTCTTTAGTTCTTTTTTTTCATTTTATATTATATCACTATACATTTTCTTGACTTTTTTTTTAATATTAATGGTACGCTTAAATACAATTACATTGCTTTTTAGCATGAGCTTAAATTTTTTTAAAGTATTTTTAATTGCTAATTGATAATATCTATAAGATTTTATTTATTTATTTATTTATTTTTTGGCAATCTTATCTTCACAAATCAATTGATAGTGACATTTTACATGATAGCGAAGATGTATGGTAACATATCAACAATATATGACTATTTTACGAAATCATATTGCGATATAATGTCATTGAATGTTTTATTTTGACACCTTTTATTTTCACGTTTCTTGGTTGTGTTAGGTTTATGATTCTAAAAAGTTAAGTGACATTTTTTTTCTAACTCTGTTGACACTTCTATATCTTTAGTGACAATTTTTTGATTTGTGTCACTAAATGACAATTGTAGTGTCAGTTAAAATACTTGCATTTTTTATATATTACAAATTTGTAAATATGATTATGACATTATACTTATTGCCAACGTATCAAAGGAATAGGGTAATTTTAATGTGTTGACACCTGAGCAATAAGTAGGATATCGAGACAAAATTTAAACGTTTGTATCATACTAGACGAGTACCCGTGCATAGCAACCGGATTTATTGCGAAATATAGTTATAGTAATATTTTGGTTAAGTGTTTTGTGTAACTATAGCTGTTTGCCGCTAGAAAATCTCGTTTTATGCATGGATACTCCTTTAGTTATTTTTGAAACCTCCAATATGCATACGCCTCTTTCATATAACATGTGAATAACCCGTTGATATGTTCGTAAAGCAAAAGTAAAGTGATTAACTATTATCTAAGAAAAATAGTAATATTTTTTTCATCATACAGATACATAAGAAGCTATATGAAGAAAGTAAATTTTTTATTTTTCTTAACTCATGATTTTATGATTTACAATTTGACTTTATATATAATTTATTGTTTATATATGAGTTTTCATTCAACATTTCACATATTTATCTCACCTTTGATCATTTTTAACTTTTAACATTTCACATTTCGCATTTCACCATTTTCATTTTATATGTAGTATAGTCAGTAGGATGAAAAGAAGATCAAGTCCAATAATATAGCATAAACACAATTCTATATATTAAAAGCTATATATGATAAACATATATGGTTAATTTGATGTTTATTTTGATAAACATGACAATTATAAAGACGTATATTTGAGTTTTGTTAGGTTCCATATAATATAAGATTCGGGTGGTCTTGGGGTGGAGAAGTACTCAAAACCCATGGTGGTTTTTAGTAAGAGAAAGTAGAGAGAGGGTGGAAAAAAAATTCTTTATTAGATGATAACTAAATGAAAGATACACACACTTTTCCACACCCCTCATAGAGATTCATGAGGGTATTTATAGGCTCATCACATCTATAGTTTATCACTTAAACACTAATACTCCGTAATGGCAAACCTAGATACATATCTTGTCTAATTCACGTGTAAGACGCCAACTTCATAAAATAGCAAAGCTAACAAGTTTTGATCGGAACATGTGCCAGATGCATGATGGTCACGAGTAAGAGGATGTGGTAACGGTCGATGGATGTTCATAATTGAGTATTTGCTGACGGAATGCCTCACATCAAGGTGACAGGATTCGAACCTATGGCCCTCTGTACCCAAAACAGATGCGCTGACCAGACTTTTGGGCACAGGAACGCGAGAACCTAAGAAACAACTCTTTTTTTTTAAATCTGCCTCCAGCAAGATAGGGCGACGCAAAAAAGCCGTATAGTGCAGGAGCGCTCACATTTTTTGGCTTACTCTTGCACTTGAATTTCAAAATCCGGCTCGCTCCCGGCCTTTGGACCCTTGGCGCGCTTAGAAGTGGATTCGAACCACTGACACAAGGATTTTCAATCCTTTGCTCTAACCAGCTGAGCTACCTGAACCACTTTCCTAAAATCTGTTTTATTCATCGAACTAGCCTCAAGGCCCGCCCGATGGGCGGCTAGCTTTTAAAATTTGTTTTAAAGGTAAAAGAAATTCTAACATCCATAATACAATAACGTTAAAGAAATATAACCATATTAAGTTTTTGACTGTTTCATATCTTTATATAATAATAATAATAATAATAAGTTTTCGGTAATAATAATAATAATAATTAGTTTTCGGTAATTCATCCAAGGGTCAAACAACACTTCTCAATCCCTTATGTTAGGCTAAATATAGAAACCTTTTCTATCAAACATATTAGCACTTATCAAACATATTTATTCAATTTTTTTGGACTTGCTAAAAAAATACACTGATTGACCCGAATGGTACTGACATGCTTGATTATGAAGGGAGACATGATGCATATGTAGTAGCTGAAGCATCTGGCTAAAATATTGTCAACTCGTACTCATCAAGAAGATCGTGATAATCATGAAAAGAGTCCGGCAACCTGCTGAGATTACAAACAATAGTAAGTATTACAAATCAGACAGATGAAATCAATAACAACTACTATGCAATGTTTTTTAAGTGGTTACAAAAATTTACCTCTTAAGATAGTTCATTAATACCCTTGTGTTCCTTCCTATAGATGTTCCATATGTCCAAACTTACAGAAACAGTTTATAGAAACTCAAATAAAAACGACAGGCTAAAAATCTCATAATAACAATGTTCACATACCTGATCATAGTAACATAGGTGGAAGATAAGTCTATCATAAATAAATCATGTGCAATAATAATGTAGTGCAATAAGAATGTAGTGCCAAGAAATGTACGTATATATATATTCGTTCACATGCTTGTATATCAACAAATAGTGTACTTTGGTGCTTGAATCTATTCTATATAAAGGCCTTTATCAGTGACCCTATATGTTCTGTGCCCATTATCCACCTTGCTTTTTTTTAATAAAAAACAAATTAGTCTGAGAGTACCTCCACCCCTAATATTCTACCTGGGTGTAATGGACCACTGCGCCATATATTTGAATAAGGCCTTCATAATTCACAACATGTATAAAATTAAACATGAGAAACTAATATAAAGTGCTAATAGGAAGGAAAAAAATCATCATAAATTCCAAAAAGTGAATAAACAAAATACACATTTGTCGGTTGTATATAGTATTACAACATGCTGTGCAATTAATCTTTTTACACAAATATGTTGCATAGCTGATTAGTGAAGTATGTGGCCTATTAAATCGTGAACTACAATTTATGGTTAAAGGGCAAGAGTTTATATGAGCAACCCCTTTTTTTCCTTAAATGGCAACATTAGTAAAAAAAAGAACAGGCTTGCGATGGATATCAAGCACATCTCAAACTAATATTCTACGTATATTACCACACACTACATTTATAACACATCTGTATTTAGTTTCAATCATGCAGATGCAATATGCCGATATAGTATGACTGTATGACAGTCTATTTGACGTTCGCAAACCAAGCCAATTCTTTAGTCCAGACAACATGTGTGGGCATCCTAGCATGAATTTTTGTAACATAATTGAGTAAATACTAATTCGTTATCCATATATAACTCCTATCACTCCCTTAGCCAATTGGTTGAGCAACACATTGTCGTACTAACCTGTACCAAAATCTGAAATGCGGCAAAATTAAAATAAGAGTACCCTGAGCCTCCTTAAACTTGTTTCTCAATCAATCCAGTGGTACCTAAACGGGTCAAAATCGCTCTAATGCTCTGCCCATTTCCTATAACGTGTTTGCACAGAAAATTAGGCATCAATACTATTGGTTCATCTTCGATAACAAATTTACTACAACTCAAATGAATAAAAATAATGACCGCAAGTGTAAAGGTGGGGATGTCAACACATTTTGGGTTATGTTTTGTCCTTTACAGTTCAAATGGGTAAAACTAAAAGGATAAGTGACTAAAGTTCTCACAAAAAAGATCGATTAGAGTAATAATGATGAAGTTACTACATTCATATTTGACATGTAATTTTTACACAATTTATTAAAAAAATTGTCCGACCACTTTTGAGTTTTATCCTATACTTATACGTCATGTATTTGACACGAGATTTTTTTAAAACTATTATTCCAACTGGCATCTTTGCAGTTCTCTCATATGTGATACAGCAATGTAAAATGGCATCTTTTTTTATTATCAAATCTTGCCACTATAAATATGACTTGAACACGTTACAGAAATAGGAATTCATTTACCTGGCATCCGAGGTCTCCCAGGAATATAATTTGCTCACCA
The DNA here is from genome assembly GCA_021014915.2 of Artemisia tridentata subsp. tridentata. NCBI lineage: Eukaryota > Viridiplantae > Streptophyta > Magnoliopsida > Asterales > Asteraceae > Artemisia > Artemisia tridentata. The sequence continues at coordinate 90,371,692 of CP139506.1, forward strand.
TCAGTGGTTGTTTCGAACTCGCCGCGAAACCTTACTAATCTCATTAATATACAATTTTCAGAAACCTTGATTCAAACAGCCCCTTAGAAGGTGTTTGGGACTGCTTCAGTCTCTTATCTACATCTGAGTAAGAGTATAATTTGAAGGGTGCTCCAGCCACCATCCTAACACAATATACTTCGAAGAACCCTGATACGTGACATGCACCTGCCAAAGAACCAATAATGTGAACAAAACGGCTCTAAAGTTACCTATAAAATAAGACATAAACTAAATGCATGAATTTTTTTTAACGAAATTCCAATTCTATTGTTGCTGCCTAAATCAGGCGGTATCAACACCAGCTGCATGGCGCTGTTTCATAACCAAATGCTTATGAGATACTAAAACTTGACAACATATAGATTTCATATGCTAATTTCCAAATTATAAACATCAACGATCGGTCCAAAAATTATTACCACTTATGGCCAGCTACTCGTTAGTTTCTAAGATGGACTGCACATAACTCTATCACTTGTTTCATTCAACCTTATTGTTGACGTAAGTAGTCTTGCTGTTTGATCTACTAAAACCTGTGACATTCGCGATTTGTAAATTCTAATCATAAAATCTTTTATATTATCTTTATCGAACAACCAGAGTTTTCTGCAAAACTGATTTAAACCTTACTGAAAACCCTTTTAGTGTATTATGTTAATAAATACATACCCGAACCAGATATAACCTATGTTGATAACAATGGCTCCAGGAACTTCCTCAACATCAGCTCAATTCACACCATCACTTGACTTGCAATGTCGAAGTCACGCCATCATCAACCTACATAAGTAACTTGAATTAGCGTCTAATCACATTTACAAAGGGAGAAAGGAGCTTACCATTCTTTACTCCAAGTCTTCTGGACCCAATGGTTAAGCACAATTGGTGTATAACAAATGAGGCACAAACTGTCCCATATTTTTAATTTTTTGTCAGTATTCAAGAATCAATTATCAATCATCCATCAAGCCACATCACTAATTTATTTTCATAAAAACAATTCCATCACAAATTCACAATTCGTTAAACAATTCCATAAACACTTTATATCCAGTTTAATAACACAAAAAAACTACATTCGAAAACAACAGGTTTCAAAAAAAAAAAATAATAATAAAAAATAAAAATAAAAAAAAATTCAGGACTTTCATCGAACACTTGATATGCAAAAATAAAATCAATTATCATAATCAATAAATGCATACGTAACTAATCTCTAATCCATCATACATCAAAACAGAGCGGCTAAACTTTTTTTATTCAATCGAAACAAAAATGAAATAATAATAATAATAATAATAATAATAATAATAAGAAAAATTACCGGATCATTTGTGTGGTGATTATGTGTTGATCGATTTATGATTTTGATAACCAATTTAGGGTTTGCTGAAAAGAGCCCTTTGGTGTTGGTGAAAGTGAATCTCGTCGTAGTGGGATTAAATTAATGGATTAGATAATTCCACAAATCATTTTGATTAAAGGTTAATTTGAATGGAGATTGGTTTTGATTTTCGTTTAGGGTTTTAGATGATATGTCATTCAAACATATGTCGTTTCTTTATCATAATCATCATGCCTTTTTTTGATAATTGATTTGATTTACTTTTGATGGATCTGCTATTGAATTGGTTTTTTTCGGTTAGGGTTTTGAGCAGGGGATCTAGAGAGGATTTGCGTGTGTGTTTTTTTTTATGTTGTGATACCAAATGAAGAATTGGAGAGTAATTCCGGCCAAATTTTTTGAGCAGTTAATGCTTAGAAGGGGAATACATCATGGACAGTTAGATCAAAATGATTTTCCAGGTGGCAGGTTTTAAGCAATTTTGAGAGTGAGATTGCTTTTCAAAACCCTGTTTTATTAATATAGTAGATAGTGCCCTACCTTACCACTTGACTAGTAAAAAGCCCTTGTACTAAAAAAAATAGAATATATATATAATAGGCCTTTTTCGCTTCTTCGTCAAGCTTTCGAGCAGCTCTTTCAATTGCCGCCTAATCCCCCAACATGCTCAAGAACCGAGAGCCGTCCTATCCCTGGACAGCCGGAGGGAGCTTGTTTATAGAAAGAAGATAGGCCGATCAAACAAAAAGAACGCACAAAGGTCTCTCCGCTCCTAGTCACTAAGTAGTGCTATTCTGGGGGGCTGGACTCCACCAAGAGGTTCTTTCTCTCACGTCATTTCGCCTACCCGTTTCACTTCTGTTCCGGAGGAATAACATAATGAAAGATAATTAATATGAACTATACAACAACAATAACAATACTTAAATTTGTCGAAACAGTCTATAGAAAAGGTTGGACGTAGACATATGAATACAAACAATATATTCTCAAATTTAGTCTAAATATAATATTTAACATGTTAACATTTGTAAAATTAGCAAAATACCCTTGACAATCCAACAAAATTAATCGAAACAAAATTTTAAAGGTTCGTTGACTAATATGATTGTAAAAGTTAGTCTATTACAATGAAATATCAAACTCATCATAGACGACTGATCGAGTTGGTAAATGAGCTTGTGAATATTATCACAAATTGTAAGAGGCAACAAATTGAAACCATGTTTAGTGCAAGTAAATTTAAAGTGGTAAACAACATCTAAAAAAAGAGCTTTACCCAATTAAAGTATCCATAAAAATGAAATTAGCTCTATGATTTAGTCGATCAACATATCAAAATCTATTATTACACGAAAAAGACATCAACTTGAACAAACCAAATTCCATTTCGTACTCTAAACTATTTTAAGTGAATTTATGACATCTAACTTTTCAATATTTCTTAATGATATTATATCCACCGCTAGAAAAACAGGTTTCTAGCTGTATACAGTATACACCGTGAGATATGATCCTTACACAGTTACACATACAAAACTATATATTGGCTTATGTACTTGTGAATAACAAAATTGTCAATTTAATATATAACCCCATTTTTCCATGTCTTTTCTTCTAATTTTCTTTTTCTTTTTCCTAACATAAACATTGTATACTTTACAATTTTTTATACACATACACCAGACAAGATTATTGTTTGTATGTTATGCAAATGTCACTTCAATTACATATTTAATCGAAGGGAAAATAAGGAAACTTGTATTTGGAAGTGACGTATACATGAATTTGTGACTGGTCAAATACCCGACAAACACAGTTGCACGTGGGGCCAGTGCACGTGTATTGGATGATTTGCTTATGTATCCAATAACCCTTTTAGTATTTAATTTAAATCTTTGCATAATTATTAATTAAATTAAATAAATACAGTATTAGTTAATCTCGAAGTAGACATTAAACCAAACCTAACCAATGCCAATAAACAATAGTTCCATTGTATACAGTAGAAACTCTATAAAATAATACACTTGGGATCACCAAAATTTATTAATTAAAAGAGTTATTAATTAATCGATAAATTAATAATTATTAATTTATATATTAATTAATATTTTATTAATTTATAGTAGAATACTTAGTTTATAAACACCTTTCAAGCTTCCACTTAATTATTGTATACAATGCATGTATATCAAATTTGATCAAAGAGTTGGGTTATCGCAATGCAATGGATGTCGAAGATGTTCTGACTCACCCAGAAGAAAATGTAGTTGCACAGTTGTTGACTGATGAAGAAATTATTGAAAGCGTTATTGGAATTAATAAAGATGATATCGATGAAGAAGATGATGAAAATTCTACAATGGAGCCCCCTTCGCGAAACGAAGCTATTAAAGCGGCAATCACATTGAACAATTTCTTGTTGAGCTATGAGAAAACAACACCAGAAGTTCTTACCATGCTAAGGAAAATTAGAGACGAGATTCAAGGGGAAATTGATTTCAACAAAAGACAATTGAGTCATTTTTCAAGAAACCTTCATAAATCATTCATGTAATATGCTATATATAAGGAATTATTAATTTATATTTTATATGGGGTCTAAAGAAATTATCAAAAATGTATTATCTTATAATTTTAGCGAATTATTAATTTAGCACTCTATCCCCGAGTCGGGACCGGCAAAAAATATTATCTTAGAGAGTTTATTAAATAATCGAGTATTAATTTATCGAGTTTCTACTGTAGTATAATCATTTTTATGTGGTTATTAATTCTGAAAAACGCCCTTTGACTAAACTTTTGTAATTGTTGAGTTGTTTGAGTCTTAGCTCCCTGCTAGGTTCGTCTTGTTTATAAAATTGCCGTTTTAAAAGGAAAAAAAATCTGAAAAACGTACTATTGTGTCAATAAAGGAACAAAATTTACTTGGTGGTATATCATCAAGTAATGTAAGATAACTGTTTATCGTATACAAAATACTTTTAGATCAACATTGAAACACAAGTTTACCTCTTACAATTTGTGATAATATTCACAAGCTCATTTACCAACTCGAGCAGTCGTCTCTCATGAGTTTGATATTTCATTGTAATAGACTAACTTTTATAATCATATTAATCAACGAACCTTTAAAATTTTGTTTCGATTAATTTTGTTGGATTGTCAAGGGTATTTTGCTAATTTTACAAGTGTTAACATGTTAAATATTATATTTAGACTAAATTTGAGAATATATTGTTTGTATTCATATGTCTACGTCCAACCTTCTCTATACACCGTTTCGACAAATTTAAGTATTGTTATTGTTGTTGTATAATTCATATTAATTATCTTTCACTATTTATGTTAGTAGATGTTCATATACATGTTATTCCTCCGGAACAGAAGTGAAACGGGCGGTCGAAATGACGTGAGAGAAAGAACCTCTTGGTGGAGTCCAGCCCCCAGAATAGCACTACTTAGTGACTAGGAGAGGAGAGACCTTTTGCGCGTTCTTTTTGACATGTCATTCAATACTTCAATGTTGATCGAGTTGCAAAATACTTTTAGATCAACATTGAAGCTTGTGAATCAAATAAACTGTGTTTCAATGCGTATGATACATTTACTTGCAAGCTTCTACGTGCATCTATATTCGTCGTTGAGAAGTGTGGAACACCATTTGTAGTCGAACATTCATGTCGTAGCTACATTCATTGTGTTTCTTTGATTTAAGAAATCCGGGATTACTCTCGTGGTGGTAGTTTTTTTTTTTTTTTTTTTTTTTTGGGTTGTGTCAACTTAAGCATACCAATACTCAGTTTCATATATCAATTTTACGCGGACTTGTGGCTAAATCTTTATGATCATTGGCATGCATACCATAACTATATACTTTTAGAAATGACAATAAAAGTAAGTGGTTGTCATGTACTTAAGTTTCGATATAGAATCATCTCAAGTTTACGTATTTTTCAAAAACAAAGTTATAGAAATTATATCCTTATTTTTGTTGTTTTCTATCATTATTATTAGCTTTTTAATACTTTAAACACACTGTATGAAATTAACCTACATATACAAGAAAGTTAGGATCGATCAATAGGAGTAGTGGAGAAGATGTAAACTTTAATTTTACACCAAAAGAAATGGTTTTCATTCCTCAAACAAGAGTCATATAAACTCATTTAACATCATTTGATAATATGATTTAGTTTTGATATACTTTAAACAATATAATACAATGTAGTTTTAAGATACTTTACAATTATACTTAAGTGCATGACAACCACATACTCACTTTTCTTTATTGGAAATTCCTTAAAAAGCATACTTAATTAGATTTTAATCGTTAACTCGATACTCTAACTTAATTATTTCTAATAAAGTTACAATCATCTCGATAAACCCAATATAACTAATCATGCATATACATTTATTATACTGTAATATTCTTTGGGGATAGAATTAAAAAACCCTAAAGTATGCTAATTAGTTGCATAATTAGAATAAGCACATTAAACGACATATAATTAAGCTTTCGAAGCATCAAAATTCGAACTCGAATCAGCATTTTTTGATCCAAACGACAAGAAAGTTAGCAATGATCGAAAACACCATTTGTTTGACATGGAACTTGGAAGGGACGACAAACTTTGGAAGTCTCATTTTCAAGATCAGCTGCTTATAAAAGGTTATTTAATCTATTAAATTATTAATAAAGAGTGATGATAAGTTAATTATGAAGCCATAAATCTACTAGGAATATTTATATTACAAGAGTGTAGTTTGAATGGCAGGCCATTGTTCAAAGTCCAAACCATAAAATAGGGATTTCATTTTTTCATATTCTTAATTATGTTACATTCTATGTCTAATCATATGAAAGTAACACATACAATTAAAAAAAATGGTTTTGATTTTTACGAATGCGACGAAAATGTGCTTCTATTTTAGTTTATAGGTGTTTGGCAAATATTACACGTTGACGTGTTTTGACAGACCGACATGATAGGTGAAATCACTGAATCATTTAGAAGCCGCCGATGAGATAAAAATAAGGATGTTTTAAGCATATATATCACATCTACAATGTGTTACATATTATAGTTGTGTTCTTGAGTTTGCCTTTGATTTTTCTTCTTTTTTTTATAATTTGTGTTAGACTGTTTCATTATTCCTCTAAGAAGATTGACGCGCATATAAGTTCAGTGCATCGTTTATAACAGAAAAATATATAAATGTATAATAAAGTTTGTATAACATAAACATATACAAGAAATATGAAAATTGTACCAATGTGAGGTAATGAGTTATATCTATCTTAGAGGAATACAAAATAAGCTAATTATTCTTATGACCCTTGGGTGCTATGATAGATGCATAAGACATTAAAGTTAATGAAAGTGTTTGTCAATCATTCACAGGTGTATGCAAATAATAGGGTAAAAAATGCACCCTATAGTTTTAGCCTAACAAAAAGTTTTAACTCCATCTAAAGGAATGTTTGACCAAGTGTTAACTCCTTGCTTTATGGAAACATTCTCTTCAAAAACGGAACTTTGCTATACTCTTTATTACACAGAAAAACAATTAGTTGAAAATGATTGAAATTGACTTCGCAAGAAGTTTAAAACTTTTTGAGTTAGAGTTTATAGATCTGTAAAGTTTTGTTAGTTTATATGTGGTTTATAAATATACATTAACTCAAAATAAAGATATTAGACTGATAATTTTTAAATGTGATATGTTGTTATAGTTAGTCAAGATGTTTTCACACTCTTGAATCGTCCAATGGAATAAGAAATTGAATCCTTGTGTGATCGATCGGTTAAGTGATCCATTGGCCTCCTGCATGATCTATGATTACTTGATCTTTGTTCTATCGGTATACCCAGCTTCTAGCTAGTTTTTTCATTATAATAAAATCGACGTTCCAAAAAATGGTCGACTTTGGTAAGATATCGTTTTTTCTTATATAATTTTTATGGGTAGATAATTCAAATTAGCTGAACAAGAAAAGAGTTAAACTACTTAAGAGATAAGGTGTGCACGGTATCCTTTAATATTTACAACTTGCTAACTTATAATAAATTCGTCAAAATAGAACTTGAATATGTATCAAGATATCCTATTTTACATACTGATATACATACTAACATCTACAGATTACATTGCTTTGAGTTCTTATCATATGAGATAAGTTTGGTCAGAAAGATATAACGACCAGAAGTAATGCACTGCATGTACTACACGTCTACATGTAATAACATATATATGCATGCTTATATTATCTCATACACACATCCAACATATATAATAGGTATTCATGTTGTTAGAAATGAGTGCTGTTTGATCATGTTTTGAATATACAAACCATTAAAAGAGGGTTTACTCAGCTTGTACCAAAAAGGGAGTACATACATAAGATTACTTTACTTTAGATTATTTTGGGCTACCATTTCACTAAAAAGCCCAACACTTTGTTTACATGTCTCATGGATGTATTTGTTTAATCGTATGATGGGATGAGTCATATGTACATTGATGAACATATGGGGTCACATGTAGATAGTATAATACACACAATAGTGGCCACCATTCATTATCCAATTAAATCAAGTTTGTGCCTTTGTGTGGTTTACAATGGTTGGGCTACTTTTTGTTGAACATATGTTTAAGCTGATCAGTGGTGTAATGAGCCCATTAATTGCTTGAGTAAACCGGCCTAATAATTTGGTAACCTAAAGAAAATAAAAAAGAGTTTAGCTTGTGACATATGTTTCAGAGTTGTGCTTTGTTATGGTGTATCCAAATCATTAGTAACCTTATGTTAATACATGTTATATTTTTCGCATGTGTGCTTATGCAAAAAACGAGTACCCGACAATTTTGAATATCGAAGAATCACAGGCCGGTAATTAGCTCGCCGGAGGTTATGTCGAGTTTATCCTGCGGTAAGGGTAGGATCTGTCTACATCTCACCTCCCCCTTACCATGCTCTGGCGAGATTGGGTTTGTCGTTGTTGTTGTTGAAAATTAAAGCATAGCGGTTGCTTCATATATGCTTTTAGTCACTTAATTCATTTTGGCTGTTAAACGTAGCTTTAAAACTGCTTTTTTTTAAAGAAAACATATAAACTTATACATTGTAGTAACATAATAAGATGGTCTAGATGGTTTAGATGATTATCATTTAAACACACTGCTAGGAATTAATAGATACAACCAGAACAGTCTACCGCAAATAGGGTTACCTATAAATCCCCATAACAAACTTAAACCTTCATGCACAGATTAAACACACACAATTGTTCTAAACTGCTGACTCAAATCTTTTAGATATGTTGACTTACACACATAAGTCTTGCACATCCGACCAAGAAATAGTTGAATCTTATGTCCTTCTCGAGGCTGCATTTATAATTTGTAACTAATCTTTCAGATACAAATTTCTAAACAGTATATCACTATTGTCTCACCTACGTTTTGAGAGGTTTAAGTGTTTATTTGAATCTTTTTCATTGTTATTTGCAACCTTTATTTATGGAAACTGGTGTTTTTTTTTTTTTTTTTTTTTTTGCTAGGTTTCTTGATTTGACGTCCTAATTGCATAAAAATGTGACATCGCCTTTTTAAACGATCCTATTTGCCACATTGACGAAAGAGTGTAACCAGTAGAGGTAGCAAAATAGGTGGGTCGAGTCGGGTCATTTGAGTCTAAACGGGTTCTAGTATAGATGGGTTTTTTGTCATTTTCAAACTTTTTTTTGAATAAAATATGAAAGAAGTGAAAAAAGTAAATAAACAAATAAATAACTGTTTTTTTACCCGCTAGACCGCCTATACCGATAGATAACTACTACCTCCGTCCCGTAATAAGTGTCCACTTTGACTTTTTTGAGTCTTTCTTATTAAACTTTGACCATAAATATTTTTATTTGTGTTATATAATACTAAATGAAAAATATATGAATGGATTGTGTTTTAAATGTATTTTCATTTGGTATAATTTTCATCAAGTATTATATAACACAAATAAAAATATTTATGGTCAAAGTTGAACAAGAAAGACTCAAAAAAGTCAAAGCGGACACTTATTATAGGACGGAGGGAGTATTATATAATTGCACTTTCTATCAAATAACCAATTATATTCATCTATAATAATAAAGAAGACCCAATTAGACTCATCTTCTAATATATAGTTATGCAACTTAACTCATGTTTAACCAATAGCTCTCAAATCTTTTATATAATAAAACAAAACCCCAAGTGAGAACTTTTGCATTTCAAAAAAATCAAATCATTCCTTATTAGGAAATAATTAAATATTTTTAATTTTTTATAAGATGTAAAAATAAAATAAAGTGTGAATATTACTTAATTTAGCAAAAATTAAAAAAAAAAAAATCTGTTTCTGAACTTAGATGTATTAAAAAACTAAATATACACATGGGCTTTCGGGCGCTTTTTTCATTGTTTTAGACTAAAGTGTAAAATTAAGATAGAAACCAGAATTGCTCAAAAAAAAAGAGAAACCAGAAAACCCTCAAAACAACCCAGAAAACACATATCAATCATCATCTTACATTTTGTTCACCGCCACCTTCAAACACCTCCAGTCATCAGATCGATTCGTCACTGACTTTTTTGATAAACATTCACCACCTCTATTTGTCTCACATACCTTCTTTAGCCTTAATTGGGAGTAATTCACAACCTTCGAGTAATTATCCATATAAAAAATAATTCACAACCTTAATGTGGCACGGACGGTGGTGGTGGGCTGCGAGGCTCCAGTGGTGGATATTGCTAATTGAGAATTAATAGTTACATAACTCACTTTTTGTCATTGGAATCAATGTTGAACTTCATTCATCTTACATGCACAAGTGAGTTATGCTTTTTAATACTGTTTGATAATGTTGTTTGTGTAGTGATTAATGTGACTGATTTAGTTATCTTTTCCAATTAGTAGTCTCAAAAGAATTTGGCTATTGTCAGTTTGTAGCTTCTCCTGAATTACCCATGAGAATCTTGATAACCTTTTGTCCATGTTCTAGCAATCAAATGCCCACTATGCAAAGCGTTCCTAGAAAATGTAAAAAACAATGAGATGTTGATTCTTTTTTTCTTTGGCCAGGTTAGCATTTAGTTGTGATGTGAGTTGAAGTTGGTGCTTCTTATTTTTTTCTTTGGTTAGGTGCCTTGAAATCCATTATGTGAGGAGCGAGTATACCTTGAAACTATGACATAAATTGAAGACCAATGTGCTCAGGTGAGTACGAATCATTTGAACCTACATGTTTAACAAATATTCTAACTGTGTTTCATATTCTATTATTTAATGAATGCTAGGTTTTTATACCATATAAGCGAATCCTTTATAGTTACATGAGTATTCTTATGTTATAAATTGTTGCAGTTTTGTTGGACTAAAGGAGTAATAGTAGAGGTCAAAGGTATTAATGAAGCTAAGATATTGGGTTGCACCATGTTACTACTTGATAAATAAGTTTTTGATATTTTCTTTTTAAATTGTACGATGCTTATAATTATATTATATAAAAAGTATAATCAGATTATGTTACCCATTACCTAATCATTTAAAATTCAAGAAATCAGTTTCGGCAACAAAATTGATCATCTAATGTTGTGTCTGTTATTTAAGGCTTTTCTAAACATGTTAAAAGGTAGGGAACTAGAGACCACACTAAATTAACAGGCCTTTCCATTTCAATTCTATATTGATATGTTCATTTTTTTAATTTTTTTTAATTTTTTAATTATTTATTATTATTATTATTATTATTTTGTTATGGCTTTTCTAAACATGTTAAAGGTAGTTAAATTAACATCCATGAAAATTTTGTTTATTAATAAAAATGCTTTAAACAGAACCCACCAATTCTCTTAATAGCGTGAGATATCTGTGAATCGTTATTCAGAACCATATGAAGAAGAAGAGGAAAAGAAGACTGGGGGATGCATAAAATGAGAAGAAAGGATCATGGTATAGCAATCATGGGACATGACGAGAACCAGGAGCTTCGGGTGGTTGTGTTAGTAAATATCTTAAAGCAAGGACCACAACTAAGGTCGACACGTCCTCTGTACCTGATGGTGGGGTACAGTCGAATGTTGTAGTAAAGAAAAGAAAGTTGGGTACCTCAGCACAAGAACTCAAGGATTTTTATGACTGGTAACTTTTTTTTACTTGTGTTTTAGTTATTTATACAACAAGGAATGAGATGTCATAGTTCTGTATGAACACAACCTTTTAAAATCACATTATGCTATTAATGAAATAAATAACTACTGTGATCTTTGTTGACACAATAACTAATTTAGTACCTTGTGGTTACACAGTTTTGTGTCAAACCTAGCGGTAAGATTTGTTTTTTTACCAAACTTGTAAAAGATCTTGGTTACAAACTTACAACCGAACATGTTACCTAACATGTCTAATCCATGTTGCATATAAAAGATTTCATAAGATGGCACTCACCATGGGCTGAAACATTTACCGAAGATGAAAGTAAAGAAGCCGTTGATGGCAATATTTCGCCTATTAGAGTACATGTTGTTCCCTTAACACACTTAGAGTTAACTAATGAGTTAATCTATTAGTGTTTATGACTGATACAATGTTATTGATTAATTAAAATTTATAAGTTAAAACGTAAATATAAAAACACAATATTTTTCAACGTTTAAATTCTTATTAGAAATCAATCAAATAATCTATTACCCAAGTGTTTTGCGGAACAAACACTTGGGATTGAATAGACAAGGTATGGTGTCTCCTATCTAAACTAAAGCAATGCTTAAGTGGTAACAAATTCAACCCACTGAGCTATCTCAGGGATTGGTTACTCTTTGTGGGAGAAAAAGGGGTATTGTGAAAGTCTAAGCTTTAATTGCACAAAATATCTAACCAACTTTTCTCCATCTGTTTGCTATTTATTGGCAAACATGTTAAGAGTACTGAAGACTAAATATACATAAACAATAGGAAGGCGTGTCTGACAACTACAACAATATTTGTCATTTCCAAGAACCAATAGGATTGTGCCAAAAAGTCTTCGAGTGTCAGTCCTGACACTTCTTGACATTTAGCCGCATAAGGGATGGTTTGTCTGACCCCGATAAGACTTGTTCTTATCTCTTCAAACATTCCCGCTCAATCCCGCCTTTCTTTCAGGCTTCTTGTTCTTCAGTCTTCACCTTCATTCTTCAGTCTTCAGTTATTGTTGTTGAGGAGACTGGGGTTTAGTGAGTTCTTGTCCAACACTCACTAAACCCATTACATTCTTCTTTGGCTCAAGTAACACTTCAGGGAGTACCGCCTCACTGTGTGGTGAATCTTTTTTCTTTAGATTCGTCCTGAGCATCTTGAAGGTAACTCACTGAGTGACTGTTCACTCAGTGACTTAATTGTATTTTCGGTTGATTAACACTTAGCGTAATTTGTATTCAAATCCTGTTTTAAGGATCCTTGGGTACTGAAGGACCCAACAATCTCCCCCAATTTGGATATAAATTATGCTCAAGTTTTTTGATCAGTTATGAGTGAGCTAATGACTTCTGCTCATACTGAATGTACTAGAAAGTCAATAAGGACACTGAAATAACAAAACAAAAGGACATCATTTTATTAATTTCATTACATAAGTCCTAACTACTAAACAATGTACAGGATAGTGGTGTTGCAGATTCAGTCCAGTTTATAACCAAGGGCTTCAAGCTTTGGTCTTTTGGATTCCAGCTCATGTTGATCAGGATGTTCTTGAATCTTGGTTCTCAGGTCTTGGCAGAACCTCGCATTTGCAGGACTCTGGATTGGTGAGGCCAACATGAGGAAACCAAGCATGGCTTTGATTCCTGCCTGATCAATATCACTCCATCTTTGGAAGGCTGGGTCTCCAAACTCATCAGTGAAGAAGAGACCCCTTTCAGGCAGTTCAATGACCTGGTTGTTCACAAATTGAACTCTTTCAGGGAGAGCTCTGTTGCATTTAAGGCCAGGAACTTTGATCTCAGGCTCAGACTCAATTTGCTTCCTCTTTCTTCTAGAGGATTGAGTAGGAGCAGGGTGACTGGCTGGAGCTGGGAGAAGTGAGGGAATACCAAGTTCTTGAGGTGTTGCTGCCAGTTTTTCATATCTTTGCTTCAGGGACTTCATCAGTTTTTTGACAACAACGTTTGACTTCTTGAATATGATTGGACCCAATCTAAAGGGTTCATGAATCTCAAAGTTCCTCTTGTCATGACCTCTGAATACACTGATGACAGCAGGCTTGGTGTTCTGATGAATCTTTACATCAGTGATGGGTTCAGGTCTCAGTCTGCTTGTCATAACCCATTGGTACTTCTCAATCCTCTTTTGCCTTATCTCCTCATTCCTTTTCAACCTTTCTTCTCTTTTCTTCCTGAGGGCAGTCATCTCAGCATCCTGAGCTTTCACAAAGCTCTGACCACCTTTCCTTCCAGCAAGTTCTTTTGGCTCAAGTCCAATCTTCTCAGCCTCTTCTCTAACAACCTGGACGAGGGCAGACTTGTTCTGCCTTTCTTCCTCAGCTGCTTTCTTCAACCCTTCTTCCTTTTCCATATGAGCCTGAATTTGGGCCTTAGTGAAGTGATACAGTACTCCATTTATTTCATAAGGGACCCTGACTGGTTCATCAGGGTCTGGCCTTCTTTCTAAGGAAGCAGGCACCAATATTGTAGGCTCAGGCTCAGTAGTTAAAATGCCTTTGCCTTTGTCTTGGTGAGATGAAGATGGGGTTGTTTCAGGAATCTCTCCCTCAGTGTAAGAAGGAGGTTGTTCTTCAGTGACTTTCTCCCCCTCAATTGTTGCTTGACCCACTGTGAGAGCAAGAGTTAGAGCGCTCACTGAAGTTGAGGGAGTAGCCTGACCTTTAAAAGCCTGATATATCTCAGTCATCATTGATTTGATGTCTGAGGTGTCTTGCTGAAGAGTTGAGACCTTAGCCTCAAGAGATGCCTGAGAAGCCTCTATTGCTGTCATCCTTGGCCCAAGATTCCAGGCCAAGGAAGTGGAAGACTTAGCCCATGTTGCCAAATGTGCCTCCATACGAGCCATTGATGACTTGATGGAGTCCACTGAAGAACTAAGACCCTGAAGATTGGAGGGGTTCAGCATGTTGACAACCTTAGTTAACTGAGTTGACTGTTGCTGAAAAGTCTCAGAAGCCTGAAGAATTTTCTTGTTGAGCTCAGGGTCTTCTTTCACTGACTCTTGAATAGTTGCAACGCTCTTGGTGATGTTTGAGATAGTAGCGTTGAACATTTTAAGATTCTGATCAAGAGTTGTCAAGGAGTAGGCAATCCCTGATTGTTGCTCATTAACTTCATCACGATAAAGTTCAACAGATTCCTTCAGGTTAACATAGTGAACTGCAACTTCATAATGTTGGTCAAAAATTTCTTCAGTTAGCCCAGAGACGAGTGCATTATTGGCCTTCTGCAAGAACTTGACCAGTTGTCTTTCAGTGAGAAGAAGAATGTTGTCATACTTCTTGAGATTTGCTGGGCAGGATGATTCAGAGTCCGAAGAATGATCAGCCTGAGAAGCTGATTCTTCACCTTATGGTGGAGAAGACTGATGCAATTGTTCAGTGGGTTGAGCATCAGTCTCCATATCATCACCTGCCTCAAACACTTCTTCCTCACTTTAAAGAGTGAGCGCTTCATCAGATAAAAGAGCAGCCTGAAAATCCGCCATGGACTGAATCGGCAACTGGGTTTGGCCAGGTCCTGACCCCGTTATAATAACTGAGTTGGTTTGCTCAGCCTGACGTTAGGAGTCAGTTCCCGAGAGAAGGGATCCGCCTGGAGGGGTTGTGGGTTCCGTATCAGCGGGTGGTTTTAATCCCTCTGAGTCTTTGTCCCCCTTAGCGCCTTCAAGTACTGATGGGTGGTTTCCAGTACTATCATGAGGCACTGATTGTGATGGTTGGTGGTCCCCCTTCCAATCAGGGTTGTACTGCCCTTTTGGGGATTTAGGGTCCTTGACTCCCTGAGACTCTTAGTGTGATTTCTCAGAGCCGTGAACGGGATGTGATTGGGTGTGGGTCCCCTTCCCAGTTGAGTAGTGCTGCCCAACCGAGGATTCAGGACCCTTTTCTCCCTCAGGCCTTGATTGTGATTTGTTAGTGCCTTCATCGGGATGTGAGAGGTTGAAGGTTCCTGACCCTACCAACTTGTGTATGTCAGTAGAGCCATGATGAAACTGAGGTTTGCCCGAGGACACTAAGGATGATTTATCAGTGACCTCCGTTGCGGTTTGTTTTAGGGTCAAGAGGGTCTCAATGATGGGTGTCTCTGAGGTCTTGGCCATTGTTTCCCCTTCTGAGGGTTCTGAGGCAGAAGATCCAAGGGCGAGTGATTTGGGTTTAACCACCTTCTTGGTCCCTGCCTTCTTTTTCTTCTTCTCCTGCTTTTCAGGAGAGGGAATGGGTAAGATAGCTTTGTCACCCTGAATGACTACCAGCATGTAGTTGGTCAGGGCGACTGGTTGTACCTCTATTATGCCACTAGAATAATTGGCCTTATGTAGGACATCAGGTTTAGAACCTTGAGCGTCAGGCCTAATATAGTCAGGGCCAAGTAAGTTCTGAAGCACACAGGAAATGAACCTAGGGTAAGACATGTGTCTTTGCCTAGATTTCCCTGAGAGCTTGGCAACGAGGTCACGGAAGATTATTCCTCCGATGTCAATTTTTCTACCCTCCGGGAGACTGAACACCATCAATTGTTGTGATGAGTTCAACTACTCCGTGGAGGATTTATTACCTCCAAGGACCTGAATGACAAAAGTCATCAGGATCCTCCAGATAGGTGGGAACCAAGTTTTAATTATTGGTGCCTTTGCCAATAATGAACCTGGGGCCACTTCAGGTTGTTTGGGATCATGTGGCCCTAGAAAAAGTAATTCTGCTTTAACTTCTTGGTCAGTGGGGTTGGGCGCAAAATTCTCAGCGAAATCAAGACCAGTGGCCTTGATGAAGGTTTTATAATCAAGGGAGAGGGTCCTTCTCCCATTCATCACTGAGAAAGTGATTATAGAGTCTTTGGTGTCCTCAGGGCTGGTTGCCACTGATGTACACCAAAATTCCCTCAAGTAGTCATGGTATATGACTGAGGGGGTCTTTGTAAATGCCGTAGCAAGAAAGCAGTTTTGTAGATACTTAACTACATTCTTGTACGCCCAAAACTTTTGGGGATAGGCAAAATTACCTACCACATTGTTCTTGGTCATGTCTGCGCCCTCCATTGTGAATTCCACATTTGGGGGGTAGGTGATAGCCATAGAAGAAGCCATTTCTGTTGGGAGGTCTGGGTTAACAAATGGTCTGGGTTTCTAAAGCTAAGAACACACACAAAATTTTGTTTTGAAAGAAAAGGGCAAGAATTTGCTTAGAATTTTCTAAAAAACGTGTGTGTATTTTTTGTTTGGGGGGTATTTATAGGGAAGTGAAGTGGAGGGTATTTTAGGCATTTAGCGGTTTAATATCTTAAAAGATAATTTTTGAAAACCGTTTTGAATAAAACTTTTGGGATCCGTATTAAATGCTTAACCACTCCACTATCCCTGTTTTGCGCAACTGTCAAGGCAAACAGTTGTGCCGTCTGCAAAAAGTAAAACTTGCAGAGTTGAGTCATCACATATCTGTTATTTGATTGGAGAGGCATTAAATGCCAAGTGGGAATGTGGTGGCCCATGAGGTGCATGCCAGAAAGGCAAAAAAGAACAAATATTCTTATATTAAATAATAATTCAGTTACCAACCCCGGACATTTACTGACTTGATACTTAGAGCATTTAAGTTAGCATTGAATGTCATATGAGGGCCCTGAATGACTCTTCATTCAGTGAACATGCTTGTTCAGGACATGGGTTTAGTTCCTGATGGTTCAAGGGTTCAGGAACTTGGGTTTAGTTCCTGAGGTTCAAGGGTTCAGAAACTTGGGTTTAGTTCCTGAGGTTCAGTGATTTTTTTTCACTGAGGAACACATTGAGTCAGGGACCTGAGTTTTTGAGAATTTACACTTGGTTGGATGGATTCAATCAGTGAACTGAATCTCAATATCCAACATTCCTAATTCAGCTTTCAGTCTTGTGAAAGTTGGTTTATCCAATGGTTTGGTGAATATATAAGCTAGCTGATATTCAGTAGGAATGAAGTGATATTCAGTGGACTGAATCTCAATATCCAACATTCCTAATTCAATGTCACCATTCATGACATGGTCCCTGATGAAATGATATCTAATATCAATGTGTTTTGTTCTCTGATGAAGAACAGGGTTGTTTGAGATGGCAATTGCACTTGTGTTATCACAAAAGATGGGGACCATCTTGTACTGAATTCCATAGTCACTGAGTTGACTTTTCATCCAGAGTACATTTGCACAACAACTTGCTGCTGCAACATATTCAGCTTCAGCTGAGGATATGGCAATTGATTGTTACTTCTTAGCACTCCAACAGACTACTTTCCCACCAAGGATTTGGCAGGAGCCTGAGGTGCTTTTTCTGTCCATGTTGCATCCAGCATAGTCAGAGTCTGAGTATCCTTTGAGATCAAAGCCTGAACATTTTGGATAGTATAATCCAAGGTTTGGAGTACCTTTCAGGTACCTAAGTATCCTTTTCACAGCTGTGATATGAGATTCTCTTGGGTCAGATTGATATCTGGCACATAAGCACACTAAGAATTGGATGTCAGGCTTTGATGCAAGTAGATACATCAGTGATCCTATCATTCCTCTGAAGAGAGTTTGATTCACTGGTTTACCAGTAAGGTTAGGACCAAGGTTGTTTGGTGGTACCATGGGAGTTTTTACTGAGACACAGTCACTGAGCTCATACTTCTTTAGTAGGCTCCTGACATACTTCTCTTGACTGATAGAGGTTCCTTTATTAGTCTGCTTGATTTGCAGTCCAAGGAAGTAAGTCAGTTCTCCCATCATGCTCATTTCAAATTTCTTTGCCATCAGTTTTTCAAACTGTTTACAAAGTTTATAACTTGTTGAGCCAAAGATGATGTCATTAACATATACTTGTACAAGTATGACATCATTATTTGTCCTATAGATAAACAATGTGTTGTCTATCTTGCCTCTGACAAATTTGTTTTGGATCAGGAAGGCTGAGAGAGTTTCATACCATGCCCTGGGAGCTTGTTTCAGTCCATAAAGGGCTTTGTTAAGCTTGCAGACATAGTCAGGAAACTCATGGCTTTCAAATCCAGGAGGTTGCTGAACATAAACTTCTTCTTTTAGTGACCCATTTAAGAATGCACTTTTAACATCCATTTGGTATACCTTGAAATTCATGTAGGTAGCAAAAGCAATGAAGATCCTGATGGCTTCCATCCTTGCCACTGGTGCAAATGTTTCTTCATAGTCAATGCCTTCTTGTTGGTTATAGCCTTTGGCTACAAGTCTGGCCTTGTTTTTAATGACTGTGCCATTTTCATCAGATTTGTTTTTGAATACCTATTTCATGCCAATGACTGAAACATCTTCAGGACACTTGACCAAGGTCATTACCTTGTTTCTGTCAAATTGTTCCAGTTCATCATGCATTGCCTGAACCCAACTTGGATGATTAAGTGCTTCCTTGACACTTTTGGGTTCAATTGTGGAGATGAAGTCCTCACATAAACATTGATTGGCTGAGGTTGCTCTCAGTTGTGCAGCCATGCTTCTAGTGAGCATGCCTTCAGTAGGCTCACAAATTATATTGACAAGTTCTATATCCTGAGACCTAGTCCAACTGTCCTGAGGTCTTGGAAACTGATTAGAACTTGTAGAGGCCTGGTTGGTAGGGTCAGGATTAGACACATGATGATCTTCAGTATCATGAGTGTCTGAGTGGGTTGACTCATCACTGTGATTGTTTGGTTCCTGAGCACTTTGTACAGACTGAATGATTGCATCAGTACTTCATTGTGCTTCAACAAACTCAGTGATGGTTGGGTAAAGAAGGTTGTGAGGGATGATGTAATAGGAGATGTCAGCATTTGCTTGGTACTGAGTGGAAGAACCATTTTCAGGATGATGTACATCAGGAGGGTATCTTGATGAATCACCAATGCCTATCCCTTCCACTGAGGTGTTAGAGACACTGATTGCATCACTGCTCTCATCAAATGTAACATGAAATGTTTCCTTAGTATGAAGTCTCCTAGTGTTGAACACCCTGAAGGCCTTTGAGACAAGTGAGTATCCTAGGAAGTATCCATCATCAGATTTGGCATCAAATTTTCCTAAGTGATCCTTGTAATTATGAATAAACATAGGACACCCAAAGACATAAAAGTGGCTGATGTCAGGGATCCTTCCCATGAATAACTCATAAGGAGTTTTGCTATGTCTCTTGACAATGATGGATCTGTTTTGTGTATAACAGGCAATTTTGACTGCTTCAGTCCAAAAGTGTTTGGAAAGGACTGATCCATTTAGCATTGTCCTGGCTGCTTCAATGAGTGTTCTATTTTTCCTTTCAGCCACACCATTTTTTTCAGGTGTGTAAGGAGAGGAAAATTTTTGGGAAATTCCTTTCTCATCACAGAAACATTCAAGTTCATAGTTTTTGAACTCTGTTCCATTGTCAGTCCTAATCAGTTTGACCTTGATGTTATTTTGATTTTCAATGTTCCTGACAAAGGACATGATTGTTTCAGCTGCCTAACTCTTTTTGATCAGGAAGTATACCCAAGTGTATCTTGAGTACTCATCCACAATGACCAGAGTATACTTCTCATGGTTAATGGATCTAGGACTTATGGGTCCAAAGAGATCCATATGGAGAAGATGAAGGCAGTTCCTGATGGAAAAGTTAGTTTTGGTTTTAAAGGATGCTCTATAATGTTTGCCTTTTTCACAGGCAGAGCATGGTTTATCCTTTGAAAACACAAGTGATGGTAGGCCAAGGACCTTGTTTTGTTTTACAAGGTTGTTTATGTTTTTGAAGTTCAGGTGGGAGAGTCTCTTATGCCAAAGCCAGTTGAGGGTTTCAGTGGCCTTAGTAAAGAGACAAGTTCCATTCTGAGTTAGACCGGACATGTCCAACACATAAACATCATGTCTTCTGGGTGCAATAAGGACAACTTCCTTATTTGCATTGAAGATGATTCCTTGCTTATCATCAAACTGAACTATGTATTTAGCATCACATAGTTGACTAACACTTATCAAATTGTACTTAAGGCCATTTACATAAGCTATCCTAGTAAAGACTATACCATTACAGTTTACTGAACCATAACCTTCAGTGAGACATGATGAGTTATCAGCAAATATCACCTTGGGTCCTGATTCTTTTACA
Organism: Artemisia tridentata subsp. tridentata; assembly: GCA_021014915.2. NCBI lineage: Eukaryota > Viridiplantae > Streptophyta > Magnoliopsida > Asterales > Asteraceae > Artemisia > Artemisia tridentata. The sequence continues at coordinate 90,392,427 of CP139506.1, forward strand.
AATTTGTGCAGATATTCTTTCACACCAGTCATGCTCCTTGAACATCCACTATCTAGATGCCAAACAGGTTCCCTGATATGTTTCTGCACAAATAGTAAATTGAATTAGTTCTTTCTAGGATACCACCTTTTGGTGGGCTTGACTTGATTAGCCTTAATGATTGATGCATGGTTAGTGGTTGAATGGGCTGAGCTACCACAAATTTTGCATTTCATTGCAGAGGTGGACTCAGTGGACTGAGAGGATGGTTTGGGGACTCCTCTTCTATTTTGAATGACCTTCTCATGTCCTGAGGTGTCATGAGTGGGATCTCCACATATTTCACAACAATTGTCCATTAGAAAATCCTCAGGGAGATGGTCATTAAAGCCACAGTGAGGGCAAGGTGCAAAAGGCTTTTCCTTTTGTTTCAATTTCTGCTTTGAATCAGATGGATACTTAAGAGAATGAGAATTAAAGTTTGCCATCTTAGTTGTGGCTGTGTATGATAGGTGATCAGATGTCCTGTGATCTTCCTTTTTGCATATCTTGCAGTAAAGGATTCTAAAACAATCATCAGAGGAATGATTGGTATAGTGACACAGCTCACACTTTAGCAGAGGTTTTGAGGGTTTGGGTTTGGGTTTGGTGGTACTTAAGGAAGCTGATTTGGGTTCCTTCTTGGATTGAGAAGGTTTCTCAGAAGATTCAATCTTCTTACTCAGCTTCCTGACCATTTCAGCCAACTGATCAATTTTTGAATAAGGGCTTTCAGCTTTTACTTCAGAAGGGACTGAAGTTGATAAGTCATCAGTATTTACTGAGACTTCAAGGCTTTGCCTTTTCAGGATGGTTTTTCCCAATCCTGGATTCTCCTTTGGAGAATACTGAGAGTAGACCAATGGTGGGAGGTCTGAGCTTGGTGCAGCACCCTGAAGGATATTCAGTGGTGGAAGTGGTAGATATGATTCAGATTCGGCCTCACTTACTAACTCAGTACTACTGAGTTGGTCAGAGAGTCCAAGCATATTTTTCAAGGCCTGACTTTCAAGAAGCAAGATCTTTCCGGTCTCAAAGTTTGGTAACAAACTGACTGGGTTGTCCCTGACAATCCAGTCATTTGACTTGGGAAGCATTTCTTGCTCAAATGATATGCCAGCTGGAATAAAGGTCATTTCACTGAGACTCTCACTTGGGGTATCAGTGTTATGGTCAATTCCTATGGTTTTCCTAGGAATTAAACCAATAGCATCAAAGACCTTGGGGGTCTTTTCAGTCCAGCCTTTAATGAAAGCCTTTTCTTTGTTAAGTTCATTTTGTAGGGCTTGGTTTTGTTTCAAAATTTCAGTGTTTTGAATTTGTAGAGTAATTGTTTCTAACTTGGCATGTTTTAGTACAAGTAATTCATCTCTACACTTATTCAATTCTAACACAAGATAGTTGTATTTTGAAAACAAGTTAAGCCTTTGTTCTTCAACGAACTTAAGATCTACACAAATATAATTCATATAGGACTGCCAATCAGAATTATCATCCATAGAAAGTAAAGTGTTTACCTTCTTCATGGTTATGTTCACCCACTCTCCATTCCTAGCATGGCTTTTCCCAACAGCCACCTGATCACCTTCAGAGAGTGCCATCAGTGCACTCACCCTAATTTCCTCATCTTCTGAGGAGACCTCTTCTTCATCCCAGTCATAGGCTTCTGCTACAAGAACCTTGTTCTTTGTCTGAACAGGTTTAGATGTTTGAGCAGCCTGAGACATTGAGGGATTAGTTTCAAGAAGTGCAAGTTTAGCCTTAGCTTTCCTATATTTTGCTTCAAAGTCTTTTTGACCCTTATTGTTTTGAAATTGTTGGGTCGACTGAAGCATTCTAGGTTGAAACTTGCGAGTCCCTGAGGAACTGTTTCCTGAAAATTTGTAAAAGGGTTCTGAGATGGTTTTAGAATAACAGTCTCTAGCAAAATGACCCTTTTTACCATAATTAAAGCATTCAGTGGTTTCATTTGCTTTTACTTTTGAAAAGTTGGACTGATTTCTTTTGATAAAACGTTTTGAACTAGCAAAGAGTGCCCTTTCTTGGAATTCCAAGTTTAAATCATTTAGGTACTCATCACTAGTCCTTTCATCAATTTCATATTCAGAATCCTCTTGAAAATCCTGCACAACACCATTAGTATAAAAGGCAGTTGATATGGGAGTGGAGGTCAAGGCCTTCTTGGTCTCAAGAGCTTTTAAGTCTGGGTATCTCCTTGAGATTTAATTGTCTTCATAGACAAACTTCCTATAGATCTCAGGGAGCTCAAGTGTCTGAATGTGATTAGCATTCCTGAGGCCTTGTGAGAAGTTTAGCCATTTCTCAGGGAGACTGTTTACAAAGCCAACATTTGTCTCATGCTTAGACAACACTACACCATCATTTGATAGCTCGTTTATCAAATTCATGTATCTGGTATATGTCTGAGAGAGACTTTCAGAGTCCTTTGCCCTGAAAGTATTGTACTCAAGTTTCAGGTCCATGACCATGTTTTCCTTGGTATATGAGGGACCCTCAAAGCTATTGACCAAGTCATCCCAAGTTTGTTTGGCTGTTGAACAGTTGATGACTGATTCCAATATATCGTCAGGAAGACAAGATATAATGATGCTTTTTAGGCGTTGGTGTTGATTGACCATCCTCCTCTCCTCAATGGTCCATTGAGCTTCAGGCTTGTTCAGCCCTTCAGCAGTCTTTAGGACATAGGGACCATCTTTGACACAAGTGATGTAGTATGGTTCCATACCAGTCAAGTAGGCTTTTTCCACTTGCTAAATTTACCAGCTTCAAGTCTGGGTGCAACAGCTGAAAAGCTTCCACCCTTTTTGTCGACTAGCTGGAGCACATTAATATCAGCCATAGTAGGATTTTGGTTTTAAAAACCTTGTGCACTCTTGGTTATTTTTGAAAGATTTTATAAACCTGAGGCTCTGATACCACTTGTTGTTCCCTTAACACACTTAGAGTTAACTAAAGAGTTAATCTATTAGTGTTTATGACTGATACAATGTTATTGATTAATTACAATTTATAAGTTAAAACGTAAATATAAAAACACAATGTTTTTCAAAGTTAAAATTCTTATTAGAAATCAATCAAATAATATATTACCCAAGTGTTTTGCGGAACAAACACTTGGGATTGAATCGACAAGGTATGGTGTCTCCTATCTAAACTCAAGCAATACTTAAGTGGTAACAAATTCGTCCCACTGAGTTATCTCAGGGATTGGTTACTCTTTGTAGGAGAAAAGGGGTATTGTGAAAGTCTAAGCTTTAATTGCACAAAATACCTAACCCACTTTTCTCCATCTGTTTGCTATTTATAGGCAAACATGTTAAGAGTACTGAAGACTAAATATACATAAACAATATGAAGGCGTGTCTGACAACTACAACAGTATTTTTCATTTCCAAGAACCAATAGGATTGTGCCAAAAAGTCTTCGAGTGTCAGTCCTGACACATCTTGACTTTTAGCCGCATAAGGGATGGTTTGTCTGACCCCGATAAGAATTGTTCTTATCTCTTCAAACCTTCCCGCTCAATCCCGCCTTTCTTTCAGGCTTCTTGTTCTTCAGTCTTCGCCTTCATTCTTCAGTCTTCAGTTATTTTTGTTGAGGAGACTGGGGCTTAGTGAGTTCTTGTCCAACACTCACTGAACCCATTACCTTCTTCTTTGGCTCAAGTAACACTTCAGGGAGTACCGCCTCACTGTGTGGTGAATCTTTCTTCTTTAGATTCGTCCTGAGCATCTTGAGGGTAACTCACTGAGTGACTGTTCACTCAGTGAATTAATTGTGTTTTCGGTTAACACTTAGCGTAATTTGTATTCAAATTCTGTTTTAAGGATCCTTGGGTACTGAAGGACCCAACAGTAGACCTAAGTACCCATATTTAGATCAGGTAAATTGAAAAAAAATCTATTCATCTTCTCTTTTATTTTTATACTTTGTAAAGGTGTTTGGTTGATTGTGTCTACAATGTGGTTACAAAACTTACGGTAACACAATCAATGGTGGCGAGGTGAGTGGGGCCTCTTATAAGCTCTTCAAGAATGGTAACGGCTAGAACATGTTATAGGCGTCAATAGTGACATACTAAAAATGTTTGAAAATGCAAAATTATGCAGAACGTTGTAGTTTACTATAATGAGTAACTTTACATACTGCCATCATGATAAATTTCAGGTTAGGTGCGCATGTATGTCAAGCATTACAGTGAAGAGGGAACAAAAGTGGTAGTAACTGACCATGCTGAAGGAGGCAATCCAAACTTCATTCTCTGTACACGTGCCTATGGTTGAAGTATAATACTCTTACAGAGGGGTTGATGTATGATTCAAGAGGATTCCTTGCCTGTTTTCAGACTATAATCTCATGTTCAAAGTTCATGAACAAAGTAGGTTTCGTAAGCACCTTTTCCTAATTGGTGTAAGTGAAATCACAACTGTGAAATTATGGCGGCTAAAGATTAAAATTCCAGTTACAAGTTTAAATATATGTACTTATACAAACTATTTTTATTAATACAACACGTATATTTATCTTGACGCAATTTTTATTATTAACTATTTGAATTTACACATTTTCATTTTTCTCTTTCAATTTTTAGAGAAGTTATTTTTTTCGGGACAATCTTTATGTCAATGTTGTAGCTTTGATTCAATATCATGCTTTGCTGACAATAGATAAAATAAGATTCAAAATCAAAGCATGGAAAGTACTACTATTGAACAGTTCGTACCACGGTTGCAACATATCCAAGAAATTGTTCTTAACTAAGGGTGTATTTGGTTTGTAGAAGGGATTGGTATCGAATTTGGATTTGGGAAAGGTATGAAAGAAAAATAAGAGAGAAAATATATAATAAAAGTTGAAATTAAGTTTAAAAATAGTATTTGTAAAAAAAGTATAAGAGAGAAGTTAAGTTGGAAAAGTAAAATAAAAAAGTGTGTGGTTAATATTAGTGGAACTTGTGAGTCTTTTGTTAGAAATTCATGGAATCAGTCGAAACCTACCAATTTAAAGTGGATTCATTTTTTTTTATTACAATTCATTGTTTAATTCCCATTACAGTTTAGAAAACAATTAATTTGTGATATCATTCAATTACGCAAATGCAAACACCATCAAACAAACGGCACCTAAGAATGATTTTCCCAATTAGTTTTATGTGATTAAGTGTATCCTTGACACTTTTCTTTACTGCCCATTTGAATATGGGGTAATATTCAACAAAACTTAGAAGAATAGGCCTAAGAAACATATTATGTTGGTTTCCTTGCATCATGTAAAAGAGTATCGTGTTTTATTTTAAATATAACAAGCTAGAACAAGCTAAAAGAAGAATTGCTAAAGATGAACAAGAAACTGAAGTTGATAGAATCTCATCTCAAACAAAATAATGACTCAAGCATAATTCTATATTTATTGCTTTTAAACCAAAGTAATGACTAGCTCAAGCAGATATGATGTATACATACTTTTTGACAATGTAGGCCTTTCAAGCAACAATGACTATAAAAGCGTTCATAACTACTAAGTTTGCAACAAAAGTCACTCTATAAAGTTTGACGATAAAAAAATGACAAAACGACATGATATGCCTTCATTTAATGCCTTCTTACGCCATTAGACATTAAGTTGAATTTCATTAGTTACGAATTAATTTAAAAAAACAAAATATATGTGAACCCCGTGCGTGCACGGGACTTATAGCTAGTTACCACTACATAAAAAAAATAATTTATGAATGTTTAGTCAAAATTCACCTTTATCTTGGACATTTTTCCGTATAACGTTTATAACCGGTAACGTTGCCGGCTTTGCACTTGGACCCTTCTAATGGCACAATAATTTTGGTTTTGTATTTTATGTAATCAATGGTATATTGGAAGGTTTGTTATTAATTTGGAAGCGGGCATCTATTTCTAAAATTTTATGATAGAATGTTGTGTTGTATATATTACGCGTGTTGCTATTAGAGACAAATAAAACATAACATAAAAAACCATAAAAGAGTAGAGAACGATACCATGAATATTCTGATTGTTTAGACTCAAAGAACACAAGTAAGGAAAATGTTGAGGCCTGTGATGCTCACAGTTTCTTTAAGACAGATTCGTCCTCTCCCCGGTGCTTGAGAATCGTGAACGTCTATCTCCCAGGATACAACAACAACGGATAACTCCGTTAGCACAAATAGGTTATTAAGGCGAACAAAAAAAGTGTCTTCCCTCTATTACGAACGGATACACACACGGTCAAGATGAACGTTTAAACAATTGGAGAGGAGTGAGTTGCTGTTGTTGGTTGTTTTAATATGAAAGAAGAGTTCTCAATTTATAATGAATAAAGATGGAGGAAAATGGTCATATATTAATTAATAAAATTAATCTTACTAATGTCTAATGAATTAAAAATTAACCACACATTAATGTTATTATTTTAAATGACACAATCAATTGTCATTCAAATCTTTGACCAATATTTCCAACATGCTGAACTAGCCTAGAGTGATTGGCATTCAATCTAACCTGGTGAAAAAAGGCTCAACATGGAGAAGCCGCGATAATCACAGCAAACCCAAGAAGGAATATGGAAGACCCATTTGGTGATTTCCTGTTAAAAAGTAGAAAATCGGTTAAATGGAAACGTGGATGCCATATCCATGAGAAACCATGATGACACATACCTGATGGCAATACTATTTGGCTCATAAACCAGGAGATGAGTTATTGGGTCAACGTAGGCGACAAAAAAACTCAACATGATGTCAATCGTGAAAGGTCAACTATCAAGTCAACAATGTACAATTGTTTGAGGGATTGTGAAGTTGATTCGAGAAAACTAAATTCGAGCGGATAAGCCCATGCCGAATATGCTACCAGTACCACCATTATGGTTTTCCAGTACCTTACCATATTATTAGGCTAATCAAATATAAATTCCTTTCATTTTATTATTGAGATCAAAGTGATTATGCAGGGAGTACGTTACTTGGGAAAGAAGATAAGTAAGCTAACCGACAAAGCCCTAACAAAGATAATGGATAAACCAATATAGTGGAGCAGACTCAGGTCTTTAAATGATCAGTTTCATTTTATTTTATTTTTTTGTACGATAATACAATGACATAACTAAACAAGAAATGTGACAAAAAGTTGGGTACCGGGCTCCTTTTGAAAAATTGAATTTTTTTAACAAAATTTTATAGTATGGGGCAAATATCCATGGGGTTACCGTGAACTCTGAAACCTTTTTGGAAAACTTTTTGGATATCCGAAATTTCGTACAACAGTTTTATATGTCCGAATATTTGAATATCTATAATTATTGAAAAACATTTTTAAAAGTTTCAAAATTGACATTTCATAAAACCCAACTTTTTAATAAAGACTAATCAAATGCTCAACATGGCGATTGGCATTCGATCTAACCTGGTGAAAAATGCTCAACATGGCGAAGCCACGATAATCGCAGCAAAATGGAAGACCCATTTGGTGATTTCCCGTAAAAAAGTAGAAAATCGGTACAAATGGAAACATGGATGCCATATCTATGAGAAACCATGATGACACGTACCCGATGGCAATACTTTTTGGCTCATAAACCAGGAGATGAGTTATTGGGTCAACGTAGGCGACATAAAAACTAAATATAATGTCAATCGCGAAAAGGTCAACTATCAAGTCAACAATGTAAAATTGTTTGAGGGATTGTGAAGTTTATTCGAGAAAACCAAATTCGAACGGGTAAAGCCCATGCCGAATATGCTACCAGTACCACTATTAACGTTTTCCACTACCTGACATTATTATTATTAAACTAATCAAATATAATTCTCCTTCACTTTATTATTGCGGTTAAAGTATTTATACAAGGAGTACACTGCTTGGGAAAGAAGATAAGTAAGCTAACCGGCAAAGCCCTTACAATGATAATAGATAAATTAACATAGAGGAGAGCACATTTCACATTTTTTTTACGATAATACAATAACAAAACTAAAGAAGACATGTGACACAAAGTTTGGGGACTGGGTTCATTTCGAAAAAATTAAATTTTTAACAAAATTTTACATTACGGGGCAAAAACCCATAGGGTTACAGTGAGCCCTGAAACCTTTTTGGATATCCAAAATTTCGGATAACAGTTTTATATATCCGAATATTCAAATATCTATAATTTTTGGAAAACTTTAATATGAGTTCCAAAAGTGACATTTCATAAAACCCCACTTTTTAATAGTCTTATCAAATTTTCGGATATCCGAATGCGGATATTTTTTGAACACTCACAACCTAAATCAAGAAATCCTAGAAAGTGAGTTGAACATTTTGTCGAAAAATAATAAGATTACATAACATGTATATAAAGATGAGATGTGCGAACATATATGAAATAAATAAAACTAACTTTACGAATTTATTATAGCGTTAACTAAATGAACATCTGTTACGAGTATCTAATACATATGTCTCTTGCTTTTTGAACTTTGGTGATTATTTGTATCAAAACTAATATGTATATTTTTATTAGTTTTATGAATATTAGTATGCGGCGGTTCGGTTTATTCGGTTTGGGTTTTCATATAAAACCAAAAACCGAACCAAAACTTTCAGTTTTTAAAAACCAAAACCGCACCAACGGTTTTTGAATTGGTTCGATTTTCTGGGGGGCGGTCTTTTCGGTTTTTCGGTTTTCGGTTTTGTTGCTCTCCCCTAGCTATTACCAATATTTGGGCTTTGTTGGAGAGATGATGAACGTCGAATGTAGGTTAACAATGCCTTCGTATGATTTGTTGAAGGAACCGACGTGTTTATTATAGCATTCAATAAGTTGTTAACTTTGAGTTTTAACCTAACTCTTCGATTTCATCGTCACATTTACCTTGAGTTCCAAGATATCCGGACACACTAAAAATCGCCATATCGTACAAACGCCGTATGCAATTTAAGAAGAAAAAAAACTAGTGTTTAGTCAAAGATGAAAATGCACTTAACCAACAATAATAACAATAAGTGTAATTTTAATAAAACTAAATGATTATTACAGCCTAACACAAAAGATGTTTAATCAATATGATGAATATGTAGGTTAACTAAAATTAAGAGTGAAATACACTGTTCGTCCCTAAACTTGTCAAAAAGCATCATCATGGGACATACCTTGGCATTTTTGTCATCGTGAGTCCCCTTTTCAAGTTTTTTATATCAATTGAGTCCCTTGACCCGTTATCCCTCGGTCACATGATTATTGGTGAGGGCAGAATCATCTTTTTACTGTAGCGTACTATTGAAAACCGTTGTATAGTGTTTCCATTTTCCTATATTACTCTCTACCACAATTTTCAACCTCACTTATCATCCCTAAACTTTCCCCAAAACCTTTACTCTTCAAAACCTTAAACCAGTAAAAATGGTCCGTTGCTAGTATGGTAAGCAAGCAATACTTTGCACATCATGGACTGCGGCCAACCCAGGGCATCGATTCTATTGTTGTCATCATCAAGTAAGTGCGTGTTAAGATTTTTGTTTTATTTTTTCGTTATTATATGGTGGTTGTTTAATGACTTGCCATTTTCCTGATTAGGGGTCTTCTTGTCGGTTCATAGGATGATTTGATCGGGAAATGTGTGCTCGATCAAGAATGATCATACCAGGCCTTTTGAGGGGGAGAAATGAGCTTGAGGCAAGATTACAAGCTACTCAAGGCGATGTCTGGAAGTGGAAGATTTACCTAGTGCTCAGTTGGATATTGTTCTTGATTGTTTATGCACTTGGTTAACTCTTTAGCTTTTATGTATGATGGTGGTGGAATTGTGAAGTGTTTTGTGGAAATGTAAGTACTTGTTAGGTCACACCATCTTAGTGTAACAACCTTGATCAAACAATGATGTAGTATGTACTAACTTTAGATTCTCTGTAATGGAATGTTTCATGTTTTCCTATATTGAAAATGGTAGTAATTGAGTCCCCTATTTGGTTATAAATTTGGTTCTTATAACAGCTGAGTTTACCTTATGTTATGCAGCTGGTTATGAATTTGGTTAGGTTTGACTTTTAATTGTCAACATTGTTATGGATTGTATTAGTATTGACTTTGGTTAGCGTTGACTTTATGCACATGGTTATTAAAGAAGAAAAAACTTATTCTATATCACCTCAGTCAAAGTTTCCATTTGAAGGTGATGTAGTCATACATAATGCAAGAAGACGCAGTCTACACAAGATGCAAATACAAAAACATAACATGGTTCCATAGATAATGCAAATGGATATAACTCCAAAGGGTTATGGTACACAAAAGGTACTAAAGTTTACCAGAAATTTGTCCTAAGGAAATATAGTTTCATTTCGTTCAACCAAGTTACCCATGTATACGGGTTGGTTAAATATGTTACTGAACTTTGTAAATGATGATATTGGTTACTTTTTTAGTACAAAACGGTCCTTGTCGTTAGTTTGGCGTCACAAATTTAGTCCATAGACCACTATTTCTGTTAGTTTGACTGTTTTTCTTACGTTTTCGCGCATTTTCTTATGTTTTCATACATTTTCTTACGTTTTCATTCGTTTTTTTACGTTTTAGTCCATTTTTGTTCGTTTTCAACCTTATTCTTACATTTTCATCTGTTTTTTATGTTTTCGTCCGTTTGTGTTCGTTTTCAACCGTTTTTATACGATTTCAACCGTTTTTATACGTTTTCGTTCGTCTTTATTCGTTTTTATACGCTTTCACCAGGTTTTCTTATGTTTTCGCCCGTTTTCTTATGATTTCTTGCGTTTACGTCCCTTTTTTACGTTTGCATATGTTTGTATTCGTTTTCAACAGTTTTCATACGTTTTCGTCCGTTTTTATCTGTTTTCGTTCGTTTTTGTTTATTTTCAACTGTTTTTATACGTATTTATTTGTTTTCAACCGTTTTATACATTTATTATTCATTTTTATATGTTTTTATTTGTTTTAAACTGTTTTTATACATATGACAACGTAAAAAAAGGTAAAAAAGGGACAAAAACGTAATAAAACCTATGAATACATAAGAAAACGGGCAAAAACATAAGAAAAACTAGTGAAAGCGTATAAAAATAGATGAAAATGTATAAGAAAGGATGAAAACGTATAAAGATGGACGAAAACGTATAAAAACGGTTGAAAACGTATAAAAATGGTTGAAAATGAACAAAACGGAAGAAAACTGATAAAAACGGACGAAAACGTATAAAAATTGTTGATAACGATTAAAAAAGTATGAAAACATAAAAAAAAGGGACGTAAACGTAAGAAAATGTATGAAAACAAAAGAAAACGGGAGAAAACGTAAGGAAAACTGGTGAAAGCGTATAAAAACGTATTAAGACGGACGAAAACGTATAAAAATGGTTGAAATCATATAAAAACGGTTGAAAACGAACAAAAACGAAGGAAAACGTATAAAACCAGATATAAAAAGAAAAAAGCTGTTGAAAACGAAAAAAATGGACGAAAACGTAAAAAACGGACTAAAACTTAAAAAAACCGACGAAAATGTAAGAAAACGTATGAAAACATGAGAAAACGGGCGAAGACGTAAGAAAAACAGTCAAACTAACAGAAATAGTGGTCTATGGACTAAATTCGTGACGCCTGACTAACGAGAAGGACCGTTTTGTACTAAAGAAGAAACCAATATCATCATTTACAAAGTTCAGTAACATATTTAACCAACCCATATACATGGGTAACCTGGTTGAACGAAATAAAACTATATTTCCTTAGGACAAATTTTTGGTAAACTTTAGTAACTTTTGTGTACCGTACTTTTCAACATAATAATTAGAGTTAGACACACACATTTGTTTTTAGAGTACATAACTTGTCCATAGCAAACATAATAGATGAAACATTGTCTACTTCAAAAGCATAACATAATGGACCTATGGTGAGGCCATCATTCTTTCCAATGCAGTCTGCTGCCTAATCCTTCTTGGTGCAGTATGCTTGGATGAATCGAAAACTGCTTGTACACCACTTGAATGAACCTGAGATTGAGACTGAGATTGATCATCAGTAGCTTGAACTTGACCTTCAGATTGAACACAACTTCCTTGAACTGGAACATCTTAACTTTTTCAAAAATGGCCCACGCCTTGTCTTGAGAAAACGATATATTTTTACACTCTTCACGATATGTTTGCCTAACAAGGTTCATAAGATCAACCTCATTTTCCCCACTAAGACCAAACATTGTAAACATTTGTAAATAGAGTTGAACTTTTGGCAATTATGGTTCAACTTATGCCACTTACTCGTCAATATGTCCTTGTTACGTTTTTGGAAATTAGTATTGTTGCACTCATGGAGAACATACCAAAACAAATAGTTGGTGTTGTTCCCTTAACACGCTTAGAGTTAACTATAAAGTTAATCTATTTGTGTTTATGACTAATACAATGTATTGATTAATTCTAACAGTAAATGAAACGTAAATATAAAAACATAAAGTATTTTCAACGTTTAAATTCTTATTAGAAATGAATCAAAGAATCTATTACCCAAGTGTTTTGCGGAACAAACACTTGGGATTGAATAGGCAAGGTATGGTGTCTCCTATCTAAACTTAAGCAATGCTTAAGTGGTAACAAATTCGACCCACTGAGCTATCTCAGGGATACGTTACTCTTTGTAGGAGAAAAGGGGTATTGTGGAAGTCTAAGCTTTTATTGTACAAAATACCTAACCCACTTTTCTCCATCTGTTTGCTATTTATAGGCAAACATGTTAAGAGTACTGATGATTAAAACTACATAAACAAATAGGAAGCGTGTCTGACAACTACAACAGTAGTTGTCATTTCCAAGAACCAATAGGATTGTGCCAAAAAGTCTTCGAGTGTCAGTCCTGACACTTCTTCGACTTTTAGCCACTTGAGGGATGGTTTGTCTGACCCCGATAAGACTTGTTCTTATCTTCTCAAAACCTTCCCGCTTTATCCCGCCTTTTATTCAGGCTTCAGGTTCTTCAGTCATTTGCATTCAGTCTTCAGTCTTCAGTTATGTTGTTGAGGAGACTTGGGGTTCAGTGAGCTCTTGTCTAACGCTCACTGATCCCATTACCTTCTTCTTTATCTCAAGTAACACTTCAGGGAGAACGTCCTTCCTGAACTGGTGAGTCTTTCTTCTTAGACTTGTCCTGAGCATCTTGAAGGTAACTCACTGAGTGACTGTTCACTCAGTGACTTAGAATGTTTTCGGTTTAATTAACACTTAGCTTAATTTGTATTCAAATCCTATTTTAACGACTCTTGGGTACTGAAGGACCCAACAATCTCCCCCTATTTGGATATAAATTATGCTTAAGTGTTTTTGATCAGTTATGAGTGAGCTAATGACTTCTGCTCATACTGAATGTACTAGAAAGTAAATAAGGACACTGAAATAACAAAACAAAGGAACATCATTTTATTAATTTCATTACAAGGGTCCTAACTACTAAATGTACATGATAGAGGTGTTGCAGATTCTCAGTCCAGTTTGTATCCAAGGGCTTCAAGCTTGGGTCTCTTGGATTCCAGCTCATGTTGATCAGGATGAAGTTGAATCTTGGTTCTCAGGTCTCGGCAGAACCTCACATTTTTAGGACTCTGGATTATTGAGGCCATCATGAGAAAACCAAGCATGGCTTTAATTCCTACCTAATAAATATCACTCCATCTTTGGAAGGATGGATTTCCAAACTCATCAGTGAAGAATATCCCTCTTTCAGGTTGTTCTATGACCTTGTTGTTCACGAATGTAACTCCTTCAGGGAGGGCTCTGTTGCATTCAAGGCCAGGGACTCTGATCTCAGGCTCAGATCCAATTATCTTCCTCTTTCTTCTAGAGGTCTGAGAGGGGGTAGGCTGACTGGCTGGAGCAGGGAAAAGTAAGGGAATACCAAGTTCCTCAGGTGTTGCATTCAGCTTTTCATATCTAACTTTCAAGGACTTCATTAGTTCCCTGACAGCAACATTTGACTTCTTGAATATGATTGGACCCAGTTCATCCAATTCAGTGATTCCAAAGTCAGCGAACCTAAAGGGCTCATGAATTTCAAAGTTCCTCTTATCAGGACCTCTGAAAAAGTGATGACAGCAGGCTTGGTGTTCTGATGAATCTTTACATCAGTAATGGGTTCAGGTTTCAGTCTGCTTGTCATGACCCATTGGTACTTCTCAATTCTCTTTTGTCTTATCTCCTCAGTCCTTTTCAGCCTTTCTTCTCTTTTCTTCCTGAGAGCCGACATTTCAGCATCCTGAGCTTTCACAAAGCTCTCACCGCCCTTTCTTCCTGCAAGTTCTTTTGGCTCAAGACCAATCTTCTCAGCCTCTTCTCTGACAACCTGAATGAGGGAAGACTTGTTTTGCCTTTCTTCTTCAGCAGCTTTCTTCAACCCTTCTTCCTTTTCTAAATGAGCCGTAATTTGGGCCTCAGTGATGTGATACATTACTCCATTTATTTCATAAGGGACCCTGACTGGCTCATCAGGGTTTGGCATTCTTTCAGAGGAAGCAGGCACCAAGATTTTAGGCTCAGGCTCAGTGGTTGTGAGAAGGCCTTTGCCTTTGTTTTGGCGAGATGAAGATGGGGTTGTCTCAGGAATCTCCCCCTCAGTGTGAGAAGGAGGTTGTTCAGGTTGTTCTTCAGTGACCTTTTCCCCCTTAACTGTTGCTTGAGTCATGGTGAGAGAAAGAGTTGGAGCGCTCACTGAAGTTGAGGGAGCAGCCTGACCTTTGAAGGCTTGATAAATCTTAGTCATCATCGATTTGATGTCTGAGGTGTCCTGTTGAAGAATTGAGACCTTAGCCTCAAGAGAAGCCTGAGAAGCCTCTATTGCTGTCATCCTTGGCCCAAGATTCCAAGCCAAGGAAGAAGAAGATGTAGCCCAAGATGCCAAGTGTGACTCCATAAGACCCAGGGAAGACTTGATGGAGTCCACTATAGAGCCGAGTCCCTGAAGATTGAAGGATTTCAGCAAGTTTACCAGCTCAGTCAACTGAGTAGACTGTTGATGGTAGTTCTCAGAAGCCTGAAGAATTTTCTTGTTAAGTTCAGGGTCATCTTTCATTGACTCTTGAATAGTTGCAACGCTCTTGTGTATGTTGGTGAGAGCTTCGTTGAACAGTTTAAGATTCTCATCAAGATTTGTCAAGGAGAAGGAGATAGATGACTTGTGCTCATTAACATCATCATGATAGGATTCCATTGATTCCTTCAGGTTGACATAATGAACAGCAGCTTCACAGTGTTGGTCAAAAATTTCTTCAGTTAGCCTAGTAAATAGAGCATTGTTGGCCTTTTGTTGGAACTTGACCAATTGTCTTTCAGTGAGAGGAAGAATGTTGTCATACTTCCTGAGTTCTAGAGGACAGGATGATTCAGAGTCTGAAGAATGATCAGCCTGAGACTCGGTTTCTTCACCATGTAGAGAGGACTGATGCGATTGTTCGGTGGGTTGAGCATCAGTCTCCATATCATCACCTGCCTCATAAACTTCTTCCTCACTCTCAATACTGAGCTCTTCATCAGACATAAGAACAGCCTGAAGATCCGCCATCGACTGAATCTGCAACGGGGTTTGGCCAGGTCCTGACCCTTCCATAATAACTGAGTGGGTTTGCTCAGCCTGGTGTTTGGGGTCAGTTCCCGAGAGACTGGATTGGTTGGTGGGTTCCGTATCAGCGGTTGGTTTAAATCCCTCTGAGACTTTTTCCCCCTTTGCGCCTTCAAGTACTGACGGGTGTTTTCCAGCACTATCATGAGGCACAGTTTGTGATTGTTGATGGACCCCCTTCCCATCAGGGTTGTACTGCCTTTTTGGGGATTCAGGATCCTTGACTCCCTCAAGCACTGATTGTGACTTGTCCGTGCCTTCATGGGGATGTGATTGGGTGTGGGTCCCCTTCCCAGTTGAGTAGTGCTGCCCAACCGAGGATTCAGGACCCTTTTCTCCCTCAGGCGCTGATTGTGATTTGTCAGTGCCTTCATCGGGATGTGAGAGGTTGAAGGTTCCTGACCCTACCAACTAATGTATGTCAGTAGAGCCATGAGGAAACTGAGGTTTGCCTGAGGACACTGAGGATGATTTATCGGTGACCTCCGTTGGCGTTTGTTTTAGGGTCAAGTGGGTCTCAATGATGGGTGTCTCTGAGGTTTTGGCCATTGTTTCCCCTTCTGAGGGTTCTGAGGCAGAAGATCCAAGGGCGAGTGATTTAGGTTTAACCACCTTCTTGGTCCCTGGCTTCTTTTTCTTCTTCTCTTTCTTTTCAGGAGAAGGAATGGGTGAGACAGCTTTGTCACCCTGAATGACTACCAGCATGTAGTTGGTCAGGGCGACTGGTTGTACCTCAGTAACGCCACTAGTATAATTGGCCTTGTGTAGGACATCAGGTTTAGAACCTTGAGCGTCAGGCCTCATATAATCAATGCGAAGTAGGTCCTGAAGCACGCAGAAAATGAATCTAGGATAGGACATATGTTTTTGCCTAGACTTTCCTGAGAGCTTGGACACGAGGTCTCGGAAGATTATTCCTCCGATGTCTATTTTTCTACCCTTTAGGAGACTGAACATCATCAATTGTTGTGATGAGTTCAACTGTTCCGTGGAGGATTTGTTGCCTCCCAGGACCTGAATGACAAAAGTCATCAGGATCCTCCAGGCTGGGGGAAACCAAGTTTTAATTATTGGTTCCTTAGCCAATAATGAACCTGGGGCCACCTCAGGTTGTCTGGGGTCATGTGGCCCTAGAAAAAGCAACTCTGCTTTAACTTCTTGGTGTAACACCCCCAAATTTTTAAACATAGCAGCGGAAGATTAATCTGGGTGTTACGGTGAGGATCGAAAACAAAATCATAAGAAAACAGCCTAAGACGGCATTTTTAATTTACATAGGTCCATAATACAAATCCAGTTATAAAACATTACATCAGAGTGCTAAGGTTTCTTCAAGGAAACATTATTTTAACTGGATTACAACTTTATTTTACACCATTTATTGAAGATAGGGTATGCCTGCTCCATGCCTTGCCGTGCTCCTCTAGTTCCCTGAGATACATGCTTAAAAGTCAACATAATGTTGAGTGAAATCATGGAGTTTATAATTTAAATATCAGTTTGATTCACAAGTAAGATTGTATTTTGAGATACAATCAGTTTAAAAATTGATATCGCAGTTCATATATTGCCCTAAGTCTCATGACACGCAAACGTTAACAAAGTACCGCATAAACGGAGGTGATCATCAAATTAATGATGAAAATTTTTGCCCTCGTGTAATAGGTGATTTGCCAATTCCTATTTTTCTCAAATATAATGTATCGCGACTAATACGACTAGCAAAAAGCATTCCGTCCTAGTATTAGTGGGATAGGTTGTCAGTCCTTAATAGATCTATTCATTATATTCGCGTTCACCGCAGTGATTAATGGCTCATGATAAAAGGGTCTTGTGGCAATATGGTAACTTAGGCATATATCAAGTCAGGTAGCATACAGAAAAATACTTGTGATCAGTTACAGCATGTATC
Source organism: Artemisia tridentata subsp. tridentata (assembly GCA_021014915.2). Taxonomy (NCBI): domain Eukaryota; kingdom Viridiplantae; phylum Streptophyta; class Magnoliopsida; order Asterales; family Asteraceae; genus Artemisia; species Artemisia tridentata. Next base: position 90,409,993 of record CP139506.1, read on the forward strand.
CCCCTCACGGAGTTTAAAAAGTATAAAGAGTTAAAAAGTGAGGCCATGACTCACCTTAAGCGTTACTTGGTGATGATAAATTCAGAGATGATTATAATAACTTCGATATAGAACCTGGTAAATATATAAATATCTGAGAATCTTACTAATTTCTAGTGGTGTATGTGTATGAATAGTGGATGATGATTATTCAACGATCTAATCGTTGAAAATGAAGATGTTATATACTTATGGTGCTCGTACTCTCGTAAGATCATATCTTCAACGAGTAAATAAAATATTATTATGAAATATTTCTATCGCTATTAACTAATATGCAAATATAATGCAAATATGCATATGAAGTAAAGATATGGTGCAAGAATGGAAAATAGGCTAAGAATGACAAGTTATAATAGTTGGTTCTTGATCTTTCCAGGTTTTACATTTTCTACCCTAACCGTGGTTCGCGTTACGTCGTTAGTCCTTATTCAGTCCATAGTTCAATAATAGTCCAATAATTGTCCAATAGTCCATATAATGCTTGGAGTTCAATGGTATGTCAAATTCAGTCCTTTACAACTGTTTTCACAGCTTTAGTCCCTTGGTTTCCAGGTTTGGCAGTTTTAGTCCTTTTCGGTTAAGTCGCGTTACATTTTTAGTCCTTTTTGCATAAAATGACGGGAAAAATATTCTGAAAATTTCTATAACTTTATTAAGTTTATTTTAACTTATTTCAAGGGTTTATTCCAGAAATGAGGTTATTTTTACCTTATTGGGCCGATTAACGAATTGGTTTACGGTCCGTTAACAAATTTAGAGGCGAGGGCGTGAAAACTATTTTGGGCTTGGATTTGGGCTATTTTTAGGATTCCAAAAATATATTTTATGGGCCTGTTGGGCCTCGTTATCGAAAATCCTTGTTGGGCTTGATTTTTGGCCCAACCGAAGGTTATGCAATTTTCTGAAAATAGTTGGTTGCTAAATCCTAATGAGGGTCGATCAAAATGGATTGTTTTGAGCGTGTTAACGAGTTCATGAAGTCGAACTTAAAACATGAAAAATATAGTTTGCTAGCTTGTCATTCGAGTGAGGTAATAATTTATATATATTATATACAAGATTTCGAAAATATAGGAATGGTTTTTGGGTAGGTCGAATGAAATAAGTTTTTGAAATATTCCATGAATTTTTCTAAGTGTTTTGCTCTTAGTCGAGTAGCACTATAAAGGGATTATTTTGAGTGTCGAGATGGGGTTATGAGAGGAATCTTAGAGAATGAAAAATATTGTTTCTCAAGTGTATGGTCGAGTTGAGTGAAAATATATGGATGTTACGTTTGTTGATTTCGAAGCAAACATGTCTCTAGTTGGTTAGGTCGAATGGTTCTTTTTAGTTGAAATACTTAGTTAGATTTTTCTTTTGTTTTCTACATGGTCCGCTCAAGTAAGAGTTAAGATAGTTCATTTTTAGAGTCGAAACTTGTGTGTGTTCAAAAGTTATTTAAATGAGAAGTGTCGTCGGTTAAGTGGTATATTAAGTCGTGTATCGAAGAATATGGTCATTACATTACTTAGCGAGATACGAGGTTATTTTGGAGGCCACCTTGGGACTGTTTTTCGTCCACAATATTTAAGTAACATGTTTTATTTCTAGCGTGGTATATATAGATTTGCATGGAATGTTTGCATACATATTCAAGTATAATGATGCGTATAGATTATTGATAAGTTGCCATGTTCGATCTAGTGTTTACCAATATAATGCATGTAGTGATCATGTGATAATTGTGCGAAGGGTTGGTGACTGTATGGTATATATGAAGTAAAATAGACATGTTTAGAATGTAGCATGGTATGTGCATGCATGTGGGTATGTGAAGTGTATTTAAGATAGAACAAGAGAACTTACAACACCTTTGAGAAAAGGTGGTGGAGACTTAATGCTTGTCGAAACGAAACATGAAATGAAACGACCCACTTGCTTCGGACTCTCTTACTCCTAACTGGTTAAGCTCTCGGTCGAACAACAGTTGGTTTTAATGAAGGTATTTTGTTAGTGAAATGAGTGTGAAGGAGGTTGTGGGGTTCGAATGAAATACAAAGAAGAGACAGTGAGTTAGAATGGTTATTATATGACTTGAATTGATTGGGTTTGCTGCCAAAATACATGACAGAAAGTGGTTTTGATGTTTAAGGAATATGGTGAATTTGATAGAAAGTGATGTGTGATAGGGGAGGTCGAATAGAGGTGACTTATATAAGCAAAATATCTACATTTTGTTTGACTTCTTGACCAATGATTAGAGAACACTGTGGATAGAAGACACTTGTGTGATGGTATGTTAGTTTAGGTGTAAAACATGTGTGGTTGGGTGTGAATTGGCTGCTAGTTTCTTGTATGCTTCTTGCTTATTTGGTTCTTTCACCTTTTATCACAAGTTGGAGTTACAAGTTGGGTTTCTATTCTATTTTTGCATTTGTAATGACACATTTTAATTAGTAATGTGGCTAGTGGTTTGTGGGATTTATCGTAGTTTGATCACGTTTTGGGTCAAGGTCTTAAATGATATGCTTGGTTCGAATTTTATAAGTGGATGTATGATAATGTTTAGTTCGAAATGGGGACAATTAAATCAAGTTTCATTATTGTGCTAATCGTTGGTAATTCTAGTTGGGTTTTTGTTATTACAGTAATTAGTTAAGAGGTACGTTTGCATGTGTAATATTAAACGAAAGTCGTGCTAGCCATAAATAATAATGTCGAGCGGTTGATAAGAGTAAAGCAAGAAAGAAAATAAAGACGGGTTAATGAAACAGTTTTGATGTCGTGGTGATGGTGGGTTGTGAAATTGGAGTTGGGTTTTATTGGTTAAAATGTATAATGGTTATGTTTGATATTTAAGATTTGCATGAGTTCTTGAATAAATGTTGCATCGATCGGTTGAAGAGAAAATGAAACAAAAGAAATACAACCATTCTAATAAGTGGGTTACGTGGGCTATGATGTTCCCTTGGGTTGGGCTAGTTCGATGGATTAGTGTTATTAGGATTTGGTGTTTGTTGTTGGGCCAAGCAATTAAGGGTCCGGTTGGGTTGTAGTAGTAGTTTAGGATTAGGTTTGTTGTTAGTGTTTGTGTTTTAGTTAGATAGAATTATGCGATATTAACCTTGGTTACGTGTAGTGAACGAACTAGACGAATATAATTACTTGTCGTTGAGTAAACGTGTTGTTGCGTCGGAGATATAATCTCTAGTGTCGGTGTGTTTAATATATATATATATATATATATATATATATATATATATATATATATATATATATATATATATATATATATATATATATATATATATATATATATAATGCATTGCTACTAATAACAATAACGAAAAGTTTAAATTTCTAGCAAAAATAGGCGTTAGGAAATAGTAATACGAGATTATTATTAATCACTAAGATTGATTACAAGGGTTTTTCACAGGTTCTTACACTTGGTCAGTGGGGTTGGACTCAAAATTCACAGCGAAATCAAGTCCAGTAGCTTTGATAAAGGTTTTATAATCAAGGGAGAGGGTCCTTCTCCCATTCATCACTGTGAATGTTATGATTGAGTCCCTGGTGTCATCAGGGCTTGTTGCCACTGCCGTACACCAAAATTCCCTCAAGTAGTCATGATATATAACTGAGGGGGTCTTTGTAAATGCCGTAGCAAGAAAGCAGTTTTGTAGATACTTAACTACATTCTTGTATGCCCAAAACTTTTGCTGATAGGCTAAATTGCCTACCACATTGTTCTTGGTCAAGTCTACGCCCTCCATTGTGAATTCCACATTTGGGGAGTATGTAATAGCCATAGAAGAAGCCATTTTTGTTAGGAAAGTCTGGGTAATCAACAAATGGTCTGGGTTTCTAATAGCTAAGAACACACACACACAAAATTTTGTTTTGAAAGAAAAGGGAAAATTTTTGCTTAAGATTTCTAAAAAACGTGTGTGTATTTCTTGTTTGTGGGGTATTTATAGGGAAGTGAAGTGGAGGGTATTTTAGGCATTTAAGCGGTTATTTTCTCAAAAGATATTATTTTGAAAACCGTTTTGAATAAAAATGTTTGATATCCGTATTTAATGCCTAACCACCCCACTATCCCTATTTGGCGCAACTGTCTAGGCAAACAGTTGAGCCGTCTGCAAAAAGTATAACTTGCAGAGCTGAGTCATCACATATCTGTTATGTGATTGGAGAGGCATTAAATGCCAAGTGGGAATGTGGTGGCCCATGAGGTGCATGCCTGAAATGCAAAAGAACAAATATTCTTATATTAAATAAGAATTCAGTTACCAACCTCGGACATTTACTAACTAGATACTTAGAGCATTTAAGTTAGCATTGAATGTCATCTGAGGGCCCTGAATGACTTTTCATTCAGTGAACCTGTTTATTCAGGACTTGGGTTTAGTCTTGATGGTTCAAGGGTTCAGGAACTTGGGTTTAATTCCTGAGGACTTAAGGTTCAGGAACTTGGGTTTAGTTCCTGAGGTTCAAGATTTCAGGAACTTGGGTTTTCAGAATTTACACTTATTTGGATGGAATCAATCAGTGGACTGATTCTTAATATCCAACATTCCTAGTTCAGCTTTCAGTCTTATGAAAGTTGGTTCATCGAATGGCTTGGTGAATATATCAGCTAGCTGATATTCAGTAGGAATGAAGTGTAATTCTATGTCACCATTCATGACATGGTCCCTGATGAAATGATATCTAATATCAATGTGTTTTGTTCTCTGATGAAGAACAGGGTTGTTTGAGATGGCAATTGCACTTGTGTTATCACAAAAGATGGGAACCATCTTGTACTGAATTCCATAGTCACTGAGTTGACTTTTCATCTAGAGTACATTTGCACAACAACTTGTTGCTGCAATATATTCAGCTTCTGCTGAGGACATGGCAATTGATTGTTGCTTCTTAGCACTCCAACAGACTAGTTTTCCACCAAGAATTTGGCAGGAGCCTGAGGTGCTTTTCCTATCCATGTTGCATCCAGCATAGTCAGAGTCTGAGTATCCTTTAAGATCAAGGCCTGAACATTTTGGATAGTATAATCCAAGGTTTGGAGTACCTTTCAGGTACCTGAATATCCTTTTCACAGCAGTGATATGAGATTCTCTTGGGTCAGATTGATATCTGGCACACAAACAGACTGAGAATTGGATATCAGGCCTTGATGCAAGTAGATACATCAGTGATCCTATCATTCCTCTAAAAAGAGTTTGATTCACTGGTTTTCCAGTAAGATTAGGACCAAGGTTGTTTGGGGGTACCATGGGAGTCTTGACTGACGCACAGTCACTGAGCTCATACTTCTTCAGTAGGCTTCTGACATACTTCTCTTGACTGATAGAGGTTCCTTTATCAGTCTGCTTGATTTGCAGACCAAGGAAGTAATTCAGTTCTCCCATAATGCTCATTTCAAATTTCTTTGCCATAAGTTTTTCAAACTGTTTGCAAAGTTTATAACTTGTTGAGCCAAAGATGATGTCATCAACATACACTTGTACAAGTATGACATCATTATTTGTCTTGTAGATAAACAGTGTGTTGTCTATCTTGCCTCTGACAAATTTAATTTGGATCAGGAAGGTTGAAAGAGTTTCATACCATGCCCTGGGAGCTTGGTTCAGTCCATAAAGGGCTTTGTTAAGCTTGCAGACATAGTCAGGAAACTCATGGCTTTCAAATCCAGGAGGTTGCTGAACATAAACTTCTTCTTTCAGTGAACCATTTAAGAATGCACTTTTAACATCTATTTGGTACACCTTGAAGTTCATGTATGTAGCAAAAGCAAGGAAGATCCTGATGATTTCCATCCTTGCTACTGGTGCAAATGTTTCTTCATAGTCAATGCCTTTTTGTTGATTATAGCCTTTGGCTACAAGTCTGGCTTTGTTTTTAATGACTAAGCCATTTTCATCAGATTTGTTTTTGAATACCCATTTCATGCCAATGACTGAAACATCTTCAGGACACTTGACCAAGGTCATTACCTTGTTTCTGTCAAATTGTTCCAGTTCATCATGCATGGCCTGAACCCAACTTGGGTGATTAAGTGCTTCCTTGACACTTTTGGGTTCAATTGTGGAGATGAAGTCCACAAATAGGCATTCATTGGCTGAGGCTGCTCTTAGTTGAGCAGCCATGCTTCTTGTGAGCATGCCTTCAGTAGGCTCGCCAATTATATTGACAAGTTCTATATCCTGAGACCTAGTCCAACTGTCCTGAGGTCTAGGATACTGATTAGAACTTGAGGCCTGATGGGTAGGATCAGGATTAGACACATGATGATCTTCAGCATCTTGAGTGTCTGAGTAAGTTGACTCATCATTGTGATTGTTTGGTTCCTGAGCACTTTGTTCAGACTGAATGATTTCATCAGTACTTCTTTGTGCTTCAACAAACTCAGTGATGGTTGGGTAAGGAAGATTGTGGGGAATGATGTAATAGGAGATGTCAGCATTTGCTTGGTACTGAGTGGAAGGACCATTTTCAGGATGATGTTCATCAGGAGGGTATCTTGATGATTCATCAATACCTATCTCTTCCACTGAGTTGTTAGAGACACTGATTGCATCAGTGCTCTCATCAAAGGTAACATGAAATGTTTCCTCAGTATGCTGTCTCCTAGTGTTAGCTTTAAAGTTTTGTCATATATGGGAATTGTAATAGCATTTAAAGTACAAGGACTAGTTTAGTCATATTGCTAAGTTATAACTTGTAGCTTGTAATAAATACCCTTCTATGTCAACACTAGGAGGGTTGAGGATTCATTTGTAACACACGAGGTGTGTGTGTTTTCTAGACTCTCTCTCTAGAAAACATACACACCTCGGCAATCAATAAACCGAAAATTCAATGTTTAATCTTTAGTTCGAGTTTATGGTGTTTCCTCCACCTCCAAACGTAATTCTTGGTCAATATCACCTAGTGTTGAACACCCTGAAGGCCTTTGAGACAAGGGAGTATCCAAGGAAGTATCCATCATCAGCTTTGGCATCAAATTTTCCTAAGTGATCCTTGTGATTATGAATAAACACATGACACCCAAAGACATGAAAGTAGCTGATGTCAGGGATCCTTCACTTGAATAACTCATAAGGAGTTTTGCTATGTCTCTTAACAATGATGGATCTGTTTTGTGTGTAACAGGCAGTCTTTACTGCTTCAGTCCAGAAGTGTTTGGAAAGGACTGATCCATTTAGCATTGTCCTGGCTGCTTCAATGAGGGTTCTATTCTTCCTTTCAGCCACACCATTTTGTTCAGGTGTGTAAGGTGAGGAAAAATTTTGGGAAATTCCTTTCTCATCACAGAAACATTCAAGTTCATAATTTTTTAACTCTGTTCCATTGTCAGTTCTAATCTGTTTGACTTTGATGTCATTTTGATTTTCAATATTCCTGACGAAGGACATAATTATTTCAGCTGCCTGACTCTTTTTGATCAGGAAGTATACCCAAGTGTATCTTGAGTACTCATCCACAATGACCAGAGTTTACTTCTCATGGTTAATGGATCTAGGACTGATTGGTCCAAATAGATCCATATGGAGAAGATGTAGGCAGTTCCTAATGGAAAAGTTGGTTTTGGTTTTAAAGGATGCTCTGTGATGTTTACCTTTTTCACAAGCTGAGCATGGTTTATCCTTTGAAAACACAAGAGATGGTAAGCCAAGGACCTTGTTTTGTTTCACAAGGTTGTTTATTTTTTTGAAGTTCAGGTGGGAGAGTCTCTTATGCCAAAGCCAGTTGTGAGTATCAGTGGCCTTGGTAAAGAGACAAGTTCCATTCTGAGTCAGACTGGACATGTCCAACACATAAACATCATGTCTTCTTGGTGCAATAAGGACAACTTCCTTATTAGCATTGAAGATGATTCCTTTTTTATCATCAAACTGAACTATGTATTTAGCATCACATAGTTGACTGACACTAATCAAATTGTATTAAAGACCATTTACATAAGCTATCCTAGTAAAGACTATACCATTGCAGTTTACTGAACCATAACCTTCAGTGAGACATGATGAGTTATCAGCAAATATTACTTTGGGTCCTAATTCATCCACATACTTGTGCAGATACTCTTTCACACCAGTCATGCTCCTTGAACATCCACTATCTAGATGCCAAACAGGATCCCTGGCATGTCTCTGCACAAATGTAAACTGGGTTAGTTCTTTCTAGGACTCCACGTCTTGGAGGGCTTAGATTTGGGGGTCTTTTTAAAGTTTACAATTGATTCATGGTCAGTGGTGGAGTGGACTGAGCTACCACAAGTTTTGCATTTAATTGCAGATGTAGACTCAGTAGACTGAGAGGATGACTTTGTTTTACCTCTTCTTGCCTGAATGACCTTATCATGTCCTGAGGTGTGATGAGTGGGACCTCCACTAATTTCACAACAATTGTCAATTTGACAATCCTTAGGATGGTGGTTATTGAACCCACAGTAAGGGCAAGGTGCAAAAGACTTGGCATTTTGTTTCTGTTTCTGTTTAGAATCAGAAGGGTAGTTTAAGGACTGAGCTCTAAGGCCTGCCATCTTTGATGTGACTGAGTGTGTTTTGTGATCAGAGGTCCTGTGATCATCCTTTTTGCAAATCATGCAGTAAAGGATTCTATAGCAATCATCAGTGAAATGATTGGTATAGTTACACAGCTCACATCTTTTTCAGGGTTTTGAGAGTTTGGGTTTGGTGCTTGAGGAAGTTGGTTTTTGTTCCTTCTTGGATTGAGAAGGTTTCTCAAAAGATGCAATCTTCTCACCCAGCTTCCTGACCATTTCAGCCAACTGATCAAATTTTGAGTCAGGGCTTTGGGTTATTACTTCAGAAGGGACTGAAGTTGATGAGTCATCAGTATTTACTAAGACTTCAAGGGTTGGTCTTTTCAGGATTGTTTTTCCCATTCATGACCTCTCCTTTGGAGAGTGTTGGGAGTAGACCATTGGTGGGAGGCCTGAGTTTGGTGCAGCACCCTGAAGGGTATTCAGTGGAGGGAGTGGTGGATATGAGTCTGTTTCAGGCTCATTTACCAACTCAGTAAAACAGAGTTGGTCTGAGAGTCCAAGCATATTTTTCAATGCCTGACTTTCAGGAAGCAAGATTTTTCCAGTCTCAAACTTTGGTAACTTACTGACTGGGTTGTCCCTGACTATCTAGTCATTTGACTTGGGTAGCATTTCTTGCTCAAATGATATGCCAGCTGGAACAAAGGTCAATTCACTGTGACTCACATTGGGGTTGACAATATGAGGGTCAATTCCTATTGTTTTCCTAGGGATTAAACCCACAGTATCAAAAACCTTGGGGTTCTTTTTGGTCCAGCCTTGGATAACAGCCTTTTCTTTGTTAAGTTCAGTTTGTAGGGCTTGGTTTTGTTTCAAAATTTCAGTGTTCTGAATTTGTAGAGTAATTGTTTCTAATTTGGCTTGCTTCAGTACAAGCAATTCATCTCTACATTTATTCAATTTTGACACTATATTGTTATATTTTGAAAACAGGTTAAGCCTTTGTTCCTCAACAAACTTAAGATCTACACAAATATAATCCATGTAAGACTGCCAATCAGAATTATCATCCATAAAAAGTAAAGTGTTTACCTTCTTCATGGTGATGTTTACCCACTCTCCATTCCTTGAATGGCTTTTCCCAACAGCCACCTGATCACCTTCAGAGAGTGCCATCAGTGCACTCACTCTAATTTCCTCATCTGAGGAGACCTCTTCTTCATCCCAGTCATAAGCTTCAGCTACTAAAACCTTGTTCTTTGTCTGAACAGGTTTGGATGTTTGAGCAGCCTGAGACATAGAGAGATTAGTTTCAAGAATTGCAAGTTTAGCCTTAGCTTTCCTATATTTTTCTTCAAAGTCTTTTTGACCCTTGTTTTGAAGTTGTTGGGTAGACTGAAACATTCTAAGTTGAAACTTGCTAGTTCCTGAGGAACTATTTCCTGAAAATTTGTAAGAGGGTTCTGAGATGGTTTTAGAATAACAGTCCCTAGAAATATAACCCTTTTTACCACATTTAAAGCATTCAGTGGTTTCATTTGCTTTTTCTTTAGAAAAGTTGGACTGATTTCTTTTGATGAAACGTTTTGAACTAGCAAAGAGTGCCCTCTCTTGGAATTCCAAGTTTAAATCATTTAGGTACTCATCACTAGTCTTTTCATCAATTTCATCCTCAGAATCCTCTTGAAAATCCTACACAACACCATTAGTATAAAAAGCAGTTGATATGGGTGTGGAGGTCAAGGCCTTTTTGGACTCAAGAGCTTTTGAGTCAGGGTATCTCCTTGAGATTAAGTTGTCTTCATAGACAAACATCCCATAGATCTCAGGGAGCTCAAGAGTCTGAATGTGATTAGCATTCCTCAGGCCTTGTGAGAAGTTTAGCCACTTCTCAGGGAGACTGTTGACAAAGCCAACATTTGTCTCATGCTTAGACAACACTACACCATCATTTGATAGTTCGTTTATCAAAGTCTTGTATCTGGTATAAGTCTGAGAAAGACTTTCAGAGTCCTTTGCCCTGAAAGTATTATACTCAAGTTTCAGGTCCATGACCCTGTTTTCCTTGGTATCTGAGGGACCCTCAAAGCTATTGACCAAGTCTTCCCAAGTTTGCTTGGCTGTTAAACAGTTGATGACTGATTCCATTATATCGTCAGGAAGACAAGATATAATGATGCTTTTCAGGCGTTGGTCTTGATTGACCACCCTCCTCTCATCAATGGTCCATTGAGCCTCAGGCTTGTTTAGCCCTTCAGCAGTCTTTGGTACATAGGGACCATCTTTGACACAAGAGATGTAGTATGGTTCCATACCAGTCAAGTAGCAAAGCATTCGCTTTTTCCACTTGCTAAATTTACCAGCTTCAAGTCGTGGGACAACAGCTGAAAAGCTTCCACTTTTTTGTCGACTAGCTGGAGCACATTTATATCAGTCATAGTAGGATCTTGGTTTTAAAAACCTTGAGCACTCTTGGTTAATTTTGAAAGATTTTATAAACCAGAGGCTCTCATACCACTTGTTGTTCCCTTAACACGCTTAGAGTTAACTATAAAGTTAATCTATTTGTGTTTATGACTAATACAATGTATTGATTAATTCTAACAGTTAATGAAACGTAAATATAAAAACACAAAGTATTTTCAACGTTTAAATTCTTATTAGAAATGAATCAAAGAATCTATTACCCAAGTGTTTTGCGGAACAAACACTTGGGATTGAATAGACAAGGTATGGTGTCTCCTATCTAAACTTAAGCAATGCTTAAGTGGTAACAAATTCGACCCACTGAGCTATCTCATGGATACGTTACTCTTTGTAGGAGAAAAGGGGTATTGTGGAAGTCTAAGCTTTTATTGTACAAAATACCTAACCCACTTTTCTCCATCTGTTTCCTATTTATAGGCAAACATGTTAAGAGTACTAAAGATTAAAACAACACAAACAAATAGGAAGCGTGTCTGACAACTACAACAGTAGTTGTCATTTCCAAGAACCAATAGGATTGTGCCAAAAAGTCTTCGAGTGTTAGTCCTGACACTTCTTCGACTTTTAGCCACTTGAGGGATGGTTTGTCTGACCCTGATAAGACTTGTTCTTAGCTTCTCAAAACCTTCCCGCTTTATCCCGCCTTTTATTCAGGCTTCAGGTTCTTCAGTCATTTGCCTTCAGTCTTCAGTCTTCAGTTATTTTTGTTGAGGAGACTTGGGGTTCAGTGAGCTCTTGTCTAACGCTCACTGATCCCATTACCTTCTTCTTTATCTCAAGTAACACTTCAGGGAGAACCGTCTTCCTGAACTGGTGAGTCTTTCTTCTTAGACTCGTCCTGAGCATCTTGAAGGTAACTCACTGAGTGACTGTTCACTCAGTGACTTAGAATGTTTTTGGTTTAATTAACACTTAGCTTAATTTGTATTCAAATCCTGTTTTAACGACTCTTGGGTACTGAAGGACCCAACAGTTGGTTTGGTCGACTCCGACTTTGTTATCCTCGGAAACGGTAACGTAACAAACGGCTAATAACGTTTCCTCCGAGAGTAACCAACGAAAGGAAACTGGTAAAGATTCAGTTGTGGTTTCGGTTGTGGTTTCGGGTCTTTGTTCATTTTGGGGGTCGTTATACTTTTCTTTTTGTCTTTTGTTCTTGGGTTTCAGTTGGTGGTTGTGGTTGTGAGGTTTGTGGTGGTGGTTGATCGAATTGTGGTGGTGCATTTTGTTTTAGACTTTGGAATTGTTGGTTAAGTATTTGATGTTGTTGAAAGTGATATAATTGTTCAGGTGTGTAAGTCGGCATATAGTATTGGCTACCAAACGCGGGAAATTGAGAATGCGATGATAGCGAATTTGCGGATGAAGGTTTCGGAGGGTTATCCCAATGAGGTTGTTGAATAACGGATCGTTGGGATATTGAGACACTCTTTGGCTAGTTTGTGTATGAAAATATAAAAGTGGGAATGAAAGTAAAGTGTTTGTGTGTAAAAAATGAGTGTGTAAAGTGGGTTTATATAAAAGTGGTAATGTTTAGTTTTTTTTTTTTTTTTTTTTTTTTTTTTTTTTTTTTTTTTTTTTTTTAATGTAGCTGTTTTTTACTGTTTGGTTTGAATATCCAATTCTTTTTTTGTCTTTTTCTCAAACCAACACATGTTGGTGCATCAACGCAAGCCCAACGCCATTGTAATTAGGTTGGGTCAGTTGTGGTAACGCCAATAACATGGGAATCACGTCGGTATAAAGCCGAGTCCCTCATTACATTACCAAGGGCTCTTATTTGATTACTTTTTTTTGTCTAAGTGAGTGTATGTTAATCACCTCTCAGTCATGGCATATTTAGAGGATTACACATTCAGGTGAATTCGTTGAAACTAAAGAAAATGTAACACAAAAATTTTGAACTAAAGTGCATAAGGGATTCGAGTTCGTTGAAGTACTTTTTGAAATGATTCGTAAAGTTACATTAAAAAGTTTATATGTTGAAGGATAAAAAGTAAAAAAATTAGAAACGAAGAGTAAAGTTTTGGTAATTGGTAGGTTCTAAGATCGGGATCCTAGCTAGGTTTTTTCGTCTTTGCAAGATCGTAATCCTAAGATCATGATCGTATGAACGGATTGGAATCTTTAGATCCTACTATAGTGTCATTTTCTTATATATCATATATCATATATCATGAAAATGTAGGTCAAAATTATAATTATAAAGTGTTTAATACAAACATCTTATTTTGCATAATTTACAAAAATTAATACATAAGTTTGTAATTTTTTAGCTTGTAGTTTGAGAAAAGTAACATCATATCCAGAGGCTGAGCCAATGGGGTGATAGGAGGGTGTTGGGCCACCCCCAACTGATCCACTAGTACCTTAAATGCTAGCCCATATTATATTCTAACTTTAGTTTGCCATGTTAATAGTCCATCAAGTTATTGGTCATTCCACCCTAATTTTATATTCGAGAAGGGTGTTAACGATCCGAGCCGAGTCGAGTTTTGACCTAAATGAGCTAGGCTCGTTTATTGACTACTCGGCTCGAGCTCGAATAAACTTTTGTAAATTGGCTCGAGCTCGAACTCGAATATTTTTTTGTTGTTTGAGATCGAGCTCGAAGCTCGTTTAAGATTTATAACTTTTTTTTTACCCTTACAAATGATCGAACACGATAAGCTCGTTTATTAGCTCGAGCTCAAAAGCTCGTTTACAATTATAAAAATTGCTTTAATGCTCAAACTAAAGTTTATGCAACTTATAAACTCAAAAAAGCTTGTTTACGAACGCACAATTAACAACATCTAAAGCTTAACTAAGTTTCAAAATAAGGTGGGGGCTTTGCTTATATAGAGTTTTTTCTCTTGAAAGTTTTCCTTTTCAAGCGATGTGGGATAAGTTTACTAGTCATGTCACTCCTATATTTTGATTTCTCTTGTTCTTTTGATATTCTCAAAGTTTATTTTTATTTTTATTTTATTTTTTGTCTAAGTTTTTCTAGTTAGAAAAGAAAAGATATCATTATATTTTTATATATTTCTAATTATAAAACAAACTTTTGGCTAAAAGGTCAATGGAAAAGTGCCCATTGCTTAGGGGTTGTGTCCGTGGGAAAGGTCAGTCGACGCTCAAAAGGAGTGCATGGGGTCAAATTTTTTCCGCTGATTTAAACCTTTTAGAGAAAAGTAATCACACAAATTGGTAAGTGCAGACTATTAGTGTTTAACTTGTATAGCTGAATGATTACTTTCAGCTATTCATTCTAATGATCTAACTCGATCAACGACACATGCGAAAAAAGGATAAGTTTTGACGCGTCGGGTTGCAACACACTAAGTTTTACAATCTTCCTATGTAGTGTACTTAACAATTGTAGTGTAGTATTTGTAAGTCCAGGGGATTGATCATTCTCTAGGGGAATAATAAGGTAGATTCGAAGTATATGTCGTCTAAATCTAAGTATTGAAGGGATAGGCTAAAGAAATAGGTCATGTGTGGTATGTAGGTGTGAATAAACACATGTTACCAGTTTGTCGTTTGTTTGTGTATGTTTATGTATGTGACACAGTAATTTGCGACTCGAATTTGATTTGAAATCACATATTTCAACACGTGACTCATCTCTTGGCCAAACTCGTAAGAGACAAAGATGAGAAAAGTCGTAATACATAAATGTCATGTTTCATTTCATCGAATATCAAATAAATTTGCATTTCACATATTTTACCCTAAAGTAAGGTTAGACGTATTATACCTCGAGTTGCCTATATAAAGAAATGTTGTAAAGGAGTAATGTTATCTCGTACAATTAATGTGTTATCATTTATGAGAGCATTTACTCCTCCTATAGTTAAGTCCTTGAATATTTTCAGAGGTTAGCATAGTTCTTACTTAAATACATAATTTTGGTTTGTGTATAAGAAAGTGAGGAGAACATTAAACTTTGTCTTTCAACTTTGATAGTCGAAAACAATCATAGTGAATTCTTTGATTCATTTCTAATAAAAATTTAAACGTTGAAAATTTTGTTATTATGTTTATTTTGTTTAAAATTGTTTACATATAATTGCCTTAAGCCTTTTAAACAAACATCAGATAAACATAGATAGTGATTTAACTTAGTTCTTAATTTTATATCACTCTAAAAGGGAGCAACAATATATGGATTATGGATTATGGGTTATGGGTTATGTGTTATAGCGGCAGATAGTTGTAGTGATAAAAAAAATATTATGAGTTATAAACGAAAAATAATAGAAGTTTAAGAATTTGTGGATTTAACATGATTTAAACTGAATGAAATTAATATGGATTATGGGTTATAAACGAAAATAATAATAAAAGTTCATGGTTTTCATGTATAGTTTTTTTAATTTTTCAATTTAAAAAATATGAGTTTTTCCGTTATATATAGTATAGATTAGTATTTAGTTGATGGGTACATTTAATTAACATTAAATTGATTATATGATTTATTTAGTTGACACATATATTTAATATTGGATTTGATTTAGTAACAGCTTACTACATAATTATATCTAAGAGATGATCATTGTAGAATTTGTATGCCTCATTATACATGCAAAAGTGAAAAGTCTTTTAATCCAACATCGACTGAGGAAACAAAAAAAGGAAATAAGGGAGTTATAAAATGAAAAGGAAAACATACATGTGATGGGAGTTAAAATTCGCATGCTTTTAATATTTTAATTCTACCAGGTTTATTATATGGTTTTGAGTTCAAATTAATAGTATTAACAGTCGAGAAAACATAAAAAATTTAATATTTAAAACTTTTAATATTTTGCTTGTTAGGCTCATTCAGCTCGGCTCGTTAAACTTGAATAGCTCGTTTTGCTCATTCGACTCGAGAAACTAAATGAGTTATCGAATTAGTCGTGCCGAATATTAGTTATTTAAAGCTCGGCTTGTTTAACTAATTGAGCAATATTTTTTGTTCGAGCACGAATCGAGTTAAACGAGCTCGAACTCGAGTAGCTCGATAAAAGTTCGACTTGTTAACACCCCTATTTTCGAGTATTGTTTTATTCAAGTGGTTTTCCTTTCGTCCTTAATGTTTCTATAACGTGACAATCAGTTTGTAATATATGTAGTGCTAATACATGGAAGCATATAATGAAACCTTGAGGAAACTTTAAGCACTATGGTTACACTAGCTTGTATTCCAGCCTTCACGATTGTTAATACCCAAAATTGTTATTCATTAGTTTCTGAACTTTATTGTTGTTTTATGGTTAAAAAGTATGAGCAGGACATGCTACGTACTAAACTAGTAATATGGTATCGAAACTTTAGAATCATGGTCAAGAGAACTATCCAACCATTTTAAAGCAAACTACGATGTTGTTAATAACAGAAAAACACATCCTAGCTGATAAAATGTTATATAGAAATCAATTTTTAAAGACCTCGCATACTAGTTTGAGATGTAAGTTTCTTACATATAGACGTCCAATAGTTTTCGTCATTCATTCATATTCCGTATTAGAGACTTATGTATCATGTGTGTTGTTAGATTATTATCGCAATTGTTTCGATCATACTTTTAATTTCGGCCCCCCTTAACTTATAATCCTGGCTCTGCCCGTGAATTCATATAAATCATGATTTTAAAATTTGATGGTTAAGATCGAGATGCTATTAAGACCATATCTCGCAAAGATCTTACGTAAGACCGTGATCGATTTTGCTTTGTATTAGGATTGAGATCTGGAGCTTAACAACTGATTGATATAGTAGTAAGTAAATTTACTTAAAAAAAACATCAAAACACAACCAATTCACAAAAACCCAAAAACTCATCAAAATTTTACACTAGCGAGAAAGAATTCACGTAGTTTACTCGAACCTGTGGAGCCCCCGGGTCCGCCCTTGCCTCATACATATAAATTGGTAGACAAATTAGGTACAATTTATAGTTAAGGGAATTCAATGAAAGTTAATATGTAATTCAGGGACCATATCGGGACAAACCTTAACATGTTTTGCTAGGGATTGGAATTTGGAACACACAAGCAGACAGAAACTGAGAGCGTTTTCAATCATACAGCCACGTCACCGGTGAGTAACACTTTCTTTGATAGTTATCTTTTCAACAAAAAACAAAAATAAAATTTTGTCTTGTACGGCAACTCAAGGGCTGTTTCTAAAAGAGTGCAGGCGATGCTATTATATAGGTTACTGTTTGAAGAGGGTCACAAATTTGCATGCTCTTCTATTTATTACTACGCAAAATGAGGCTCGGGTCTGATTAGTTTATGCACCACTGATACATATGTATTTTGTATGTTTGTTTAAGGGCTCTTTTTGTGATAATGACATGAGACCACCGAAATTCACGAAACGGCCCTGAAACATACCCGATCTTGTCTTAGGGTACGAGAAGTTGAAATGTTAACATATCCTACTCTTACCTTAAGATAAACCCGAAAGGAGGGATACTACGTACTTAGAGAAATAAATTTGTTTGTAGCTTATGAACTACTTGTATCTTAGTAGCGTCTTGTGTGTTTTAGAAAAAAGAAGTAGCGTCTTGTGCATCTGAAATTTTGAATCATAATATCATATTTGTGTTAGCAGCTAATGTTATAAAATAACAATGTACAATAGGTTGATCATTTTCTCATGATTATATGTGTGACGATTTTTTCTAGTTTATGTGAAATTTTTCAAAAGAGTTGGCTTTATTATCAAAATATCAAACCATATTTGTTTATCTTATATACATGCTATGTGTTTTTTTGCCACTAAATTAGTAAGATAGCTAACTTTCTTAAAGTATACATATCGGGTTGAGAGATTATTGAGCATGGTTATAAAAATGGACTATCAAATAATGTAGAGAAGTTGCTATTCATATTAGCCATTTCTTTTATGATTTATGGGGTAAATAATCAACCTTGTATAGTTAGGAGTTGCACACCTTTTTAACAAAATAGATGTTGTAGTTCTGTGTATATAATACGGCACACATTAGGTTTTGATTTGCACACTTCTATGTACAATGAATAAAAGTTGAATATGCTTGACGCATATAATTAGGGTGTCTCAATAAAAAATTTGAATGTGAAAATCATTTCCCATATAATATATGTGGATGTGGATGTGTGTGAGTCTGAGTTAAGAAAAAATTGTTAGGAGTAATACCCTATCAAATTATCTAATTATCTGATGACCATCACATGTAATTTCATATCAAACCATTACTTAAAAAGTGCAAAGCTAAACATGGCTTAGGTAAAATTACATAGAATTGTATAATTATATTATTTGGATACTCGATTTTACTTATGGTTTGGGTATTACAGATTGAAACAATGGGAGAGAAGAAGAAAACGGCAACGGTATTGATAAGACTAGTTTCTGCGGCAGGGACTGGTTTTTTCTATGTAAAAAAGAAGAATCCGAAGAAGGTACAAACCAAGCTTGAATTCCGAAAGTATGATCCTCGTGTTAGAAAACATAAACTCTTCATTGAGAACAAGCTGAAATAATTCAAAACTTAATTATCGTGGTAGTCTTTCGACCAAACATTTGTTTGTGATCACATATTGTCTTTCTACTAAGATTTTGCTGCTATTAAAAATGTTTAATCGACTTTATGACTTCTCTTGATGGTGGCTACAAAGTAAACGGTGAAAGATTATTACTTTATGTTACGTTTTATTAAGTTGTATGAAGGACAGAGCCTTCATTTTTGACCCATTTATGCAGCTGGTATAGGTGATATTTTTGTCTCTATTAGATCATAGATTCATATAGGTAAAAATGTAAAATAATATATAAAGCGGGTTAACACAGAAACGGTTGAATTGGTAAAAAGTCACCCGTAGTGTATTTAAAATGCATAAAACCTGCCATATGAGATGACATTATTTAAATCATCTTATCATCATTGTAATAGCACAATGTGTTTTTATTCACATATATATTGTTAATTATTGTAATAGTCAAGACAAGAAACAGAAATGCTCAACATGAGTGTTCTGTTTTAATCTTTAACCAAATCTCTTAAAAACATTGACATGTTGTCGCACCCGCACATTTTGTCATATGTAGTAGATAGATAATGCATTCATGTATATATAGACGAATAGTGTTCGGACACGTCTACAAACCCTTGTCCCATATACTTCCGAGCTTGCATAATGCATCCAAAAGGATTGTTATTATACATGCGTGTGACATAAGTCCAAACTCAGCCTTGCAAAGCCAAGAATGTGGGGTCTTGCAAGTGATTTTGGGTATCTTCTTAGCACTTCATGGTCTTCTTAAGTGGACCATCCTTGATACGTGCTATTTCGTTACTTTATTAAGCCTTTGCCATTTCAGGATCATAACAAACACTTTGGCCCGTTTCTAGCACCATGGCGAGCATGAGCCATGATTTTCATAGAGCAAAAACAGAGTTTGACCAAACCAAAGCCGGAGTCAAAGGACTTCTAGACTCGGGTGTACTCAAAATCCCAAAAATTTTCGTTCACCCAACTGAAAATTTAGTAAAGTACCCGTCTTTAGGTACATGCAGTTTGAGCCTCCAGGTCCCGGTGATAGATTTTGAAGGTGGTAAACGAGCCAAAATTGTTGGTGAAATAAAGGAAGCATCTGAAAATTGGGGGATTTTCCAAGTGATTAACCATGGTATTTCGGTTAGTGTTTTGGAAGAGATGATTAAAGGTGTGCAACGGTTCCATGAGCAACGAAAGGAGGTGAAGATGGAGTGGTATTCACGTGAGCATGATCAACGGGTGAAATTTTATTCTAATGGTGATCTTTATGTGTCTAAAGCTGTGAATTGGAGGGATTCGATATCTTGTTATTATGCTGATGGTGTACTTGATCCTAATGCATTGCCACAAGTTTGCAGGTATTCTATCAAGAACTGATTTTTTGTTTGCATGCATGAGGATACAACTCCCTGATATTAGATGTGACAATTACGACTCATCTATTTTTTTTATTGGGTCGATTTGGGTTGCGTTTTCTATTTCAAACAGACCAATAACAAAACTTCTAATAATATTATTAGACTTTTTTTAAAGTTAAACAAAATAAGGAGCTGTTTGATGAAACAAAATGATTTAGTGCTGAATGGTTTGAAGGCTCTGAATCAAACTGGTTATGAATGAAAACATATTGTTTGGCAAGCATTCTGAATAAATATATCGGACAATAAATTAACGTTATAATTTATGTGATTAATTACTTTTTTCACTTATTACGAGTAGTTTTTATAAGATATTTTATAAAAACAGATTATTTGTTATAACATTTATTATTATTTTTAGATTGGTTAAATAATTAGCTTTGGCTAATAATATCAGTTCATATAGTTAGAAATATGATTGTCCTTATGTTACAAAAATCAACAAATTTTGAATAGCATAAGTCATGAGATTGGTATATATATAGCATGTTAATGTAACAAAGAAAATACGAGTATAAAATTATCTAAAACATGGGGCGCTACTAAGAGCATGTTCAACCTTTAACGCACCTAGTGCGTTAAAGTTTCAAATGGGTGCGTTAAAGTCGAGTTAAACGTTGAAAGGTAGCTGCGTTAACGCTGCGTTAACGCGTTAACGCTGCGTTAAGGGTAGTTTGTGAATGTTTTTTAAGGTAAGTTATGATTGGGAGTATTTTTTTTGAGTTAAAGGTGAAAAAGTTAAAGTTGATGTGACGTTGACATGGCAGTGTGTTAAAGTTTAACCCATATTAGGGTTGAGTGCTCTAAAGATGAAATAATGTATACTTCGGCTACTGAACGATTTAGGAAGCTATTTATGCTTAACGATTCAAAGACCAATGGGATGATTCAGTGGAAGAATTTTTATCAAACAACCTTGGTGCTGACGGATTAGGATTTTAACGTTGAGTAAGGCTCATTAAGTGTCTATCACAGTATCACACAACCCTTAACTCACAGTACAAATATACCACATATGTCTCAGATGTGACGTGAATCCACAACCACTTGGTTGAATAGCATCTGATACCACATGACACCCCTAGACTACCTGCCCTTTGCTAAACAAATTTAATGGTGATTGGTGAACGAGTCAAAAAAAAGTTGGAATTCGCCTAAAGTCTTTTTTGTACATATGCTAACTTACAGGGAAAATGGTAGGTGCATTTAACTTGGACGTATGCTGCCTGTTACAGGGAACATAATAAGATGGGTGACGTACTTAATTTTTATTCCGATGACACTTAAAGGAAAATCAATAAACTTTTTTTGTTTGTTGCCTCATACAGTACGAGATATCTATAGTTACATATCAATTTTGTTTATACTCGTGATTAACAAATAACTATATGTGAAGGGTGATGATATTTACACATACCAACGTAGAGGGGTTAATACGTTACCGTTTTAAATTTTTAAAACTTGTTATATCAAATATCTAATTTAGCTTGTTGTAATATGAAAGATGTCAATTGTAGTTTATGACTAACATATACTAAAACAAGTTGTCATACAAGTATAACCAACAAGTCACAACACAAGCAATAATATAATGCAAGTATAAAAGTAAAGCAGTAAGTAAAAAAAAGCGCAAACCGAACATGATGATTTATAGTGGTTCGGTCACGGAGCTCCTCTCCGCCCTCCACTCCCCGAGTACCCAACTCGAGAGTCACTTCACTAGATCAACAAGCTCCCTTCACGGAGGAGAAAACCTTACAAACGTCGCTTACACTTTTTCCGGTACAAAGCTAAATACCGGGTTCTAGTTCGAGGTAGAACCAACCTGACGTCGCTTATACAATATTTCCGACACTAAGCTAGATGTCGAGTTCTTTTACAAGGGTACAACCACTCCCGTTATGTTTTATGGCCCAACATAAAAACCTTGTGTTTTATGGCACAAACACATAAACCATCTAATCTAGTTTGGTGAATAGATTGTGATGATACAATGATGTTTACAATGATGATACATGACACAAATGTCTAATGGATATGAATGACTAATCTAAATGAACTTCCATTGATAGGAAGCCTTCAATGGATGAAGATCACAAGTTCCCTAAGCTTGTTGTGATAGATCTTCATATATGTATGCTTGTGGTGGATGATGACTCAAGATCTCTGAGCTTGCTTCACAAGATCATTTCGGGAGTATGCTTACAACATAATGAAAGTTAGAAGCATTATATACATGATATGTGGGTATTAATGTATGTTAATACAGTCTAATGTATGAAACATGGTAGAGAGATGTGTGTTCAAAGTGATGTGAAAATGGGTGGACAATGGCTGCTATTTATAGCAAGGTCACAGGACAAGACCACAAAAAAGGGATCGCGGAGATACACGTCCTTGTTAACTTTGGTATCCTCCGGGTGTCTGACAGAATCTCCAAATATCTTTCCCAAATCTAACAAGATATTTTCAAATCTAATCTTTGATGAGATCATCCAAGATATTATATATCTTAAAGGATATCTAAAGATATCAATGTGATGATGTGATGTCATTAATACATATTCATATTAGAAATAAATGTAAATAAATATACAGTAATGTATGATAGTAATGATATATAGCTACAATATATGTACAAGTTATATATGTTAGTTTATGTGTACAAATGTAATACTATGCTATATAGGATTTAAGATATATGTATTTAACATCATTTTTAGAGTAACATTTGTCTAGTTACACTAAAGACTTATCTTTGACAGAATAATATGAAATGTTACAGTAAAGAATGTATATGCAAATGAAAATGATTTAAGTAGAGTACCTTTAATCTTATGATTAAATTAACATTAATGTTGTTAAAGTTTATATAATCACATAAAACATGTACGAACTGTGTGTATATACGAGATTGAGAAGTGAGAGGTGTGAATGTTATTGAGAAATATGATTACATAGTAATTAGTATGTACAAATTACATGTTTGTATCAATCAAAAAGAGACTGTATAGATTAAATATGTAATTTGACAACACTATCATGGCGATCATTATTTTATTTTTATTTTTATTATTTAATTTTTTTATATATGGTGATTATTTATTTAAAAAAAAAAAAAAAAAAAAAAGATAGTAATGTATAGTAGTGTAATTATAATTAAGCATGTAAATAATGTAAAAGATCTTTACCAATGTTTAAAACGTTTTGTCGAACGGCCATGCTTCGTCACGGTCGAACGACGTGAACGGCGAACCGCCCAAAAAAAAAAAAAAAAGTCAAAAAGTCAACGTTGAGACCGCGAAGAAAAAGGCAACCGGAAACGGCGGTTCGCTACAGTAAACGGGACTAAAAACGGGGTTTTTTAACGGCCGACCAGCGGAGGCGGTCGAACGGCGGTCGGTCCGGTTTTTAAACATTGCTTTACAGCAATTTTTGTTTACGTTACTGAACTTGTGTTACATGTTGGAACTTTAATGTCCTTGAAAGACATTTAAATCCTTTTATTTTGTGGTTTATGGGGAGCATAGGAATTACTGGAAAGGATCATAACGAATAACACTAGCGAGTGCTATCAGAGGCTCTAGGTCTTGACAAAGACCACTTACAAACATGGATTGCATGAAACACCAACGCTCGTTTGCCTACTATCTCCTTGTCAGAGCCAATGATCTAGGAGCTGCAAAGCACTCAGATCCGTTTTTTTGACCATTCCTTCAGATAGTATCGGCGGTCTCCAGGTTCTCCAAGAAAAATGGTAGATGTCAAACCCATCAAGGAGCACTAATAGTAAATATTGGCGATCTTATGCAGGTACAGTGAACATCTAATTTCAACTTCGTAGAATTGGTTACAGATTTTCATACGTGTGGCAAAATGAGAGGTCATGACTCATGCGGGTTGGGTAACGAGTCTAAAAGGGTAATTTTTTTGCATAGATCAGAAACACAGGGTGGTTTAGATATGATTTACATGATTAACAAACTTATAATACATAATGATCTAGTTTTCGAATAAAATGATTTGGAGGGTTCAATAGCGCACTTTGACTACTTTTGACCAGTTTTAATCCTAGTTTTTTTTTTCTTTCATTTTTTACGTGTTTGTCAAAATGGCTGGCACCTTTTTTTTTTCCGTTCTCATCTGAACTCTTTCATTTAAATGTGTGTAGCTCATCACGAATGACAAGTTCAAGAGTGTGGAACATAGGGTACTTGCTGCACCGATAGGGCCGAGAATATCTGCTGCGTGTTTCTTCTATCCGAGTACTGCAAATAATACTAAGCCATATGGGCCGATAAAGGAGCTACTATCGGAAGAGTTTGAACCAATATACAGGCAAACCAGCTATAAAGAATATATGACTCACTACAAAGCCAAAGGACTAGATGGAGCATCGTCCCTTACTCTCTTTAAAGCGTAGCAAACCAGTTTGTTAAGCAACTGTTGCGAGTATAGCGTCATTTTAAATAAAAATTGGATTGGTTAGTAGTGTTGAAATAAGACAAGTCATTTGAAGATTATCCTAAAACTATTGTTTTAGTACTATTTAACACATCTATCATTTACAAAACAACATAACAAAGGACAAAACACTGGCAACCCACCCGACCAACTCATCTTCCCACCATGAACTACTTTACCAAGGTAAATAACATGCTGTTCTGCCGTTCGAAAAAAAAAAAAAAAAAAAAAACGTTGACTAGCAGGCTGCTCTGATTGAGTATTAAATCCAAACAACAACCTTATTGCACAGAGTCCTTATTTTCTTTGCTTCGATCACTCTAAGGGGGATACATGAACTTCACAGCCAAACTTACACAACTATAAACTTCAGGCTCAAATAAAAAACATACAAACCAGAGTATAATTAGCAAGAAAACGATTGCATAAACTAATCTCTTATGTGAGCAGTAACGATTTCATAGCATGTTGGTTGGCTTGACCTTTTGCACAGTTAAAATCCAATGTTGACAATAAAAGTCTCAAACGATCGACTCTTTTGATCACCAACCTTGTGGCCATCTCCCCTTCTGGTCAAGCTCGGGCAACCATCGCCTTTTCTTCAATTTAGCACCAAGAGTTTCACATCCCTTTGACTTTTTATCTGGCCATATCAACTTAAGGAAGAATCCTTTCCTAAATGGTTTAGGGGGTTGACTTTGATGCAGCACCTCTTCATGAACAGGAAAGATTTCATCACGTGTTCGGATACTATTAAACCTAAGGTACCTTTGTTCTAAGGACTCCTTTGGTATGTCCCTAGCTAATAAAGGAGATGCACCACCCCAATTATTAGTGCCTAAAGACGGGTGCTGGGGTGTCCTAAAATCCAACAACTCTCTTTGCCTCATTTTTCGAAGATCCACTAGTCGGTTTTTCAATCTATCACTATAAGAAGGATAATTTTAAAACTGGACACACACATACGAACAGATTCCTGATTAAAAAATTATAACAGTAGAACAGGAAATTGACAAGAAATGACGGTGACTTCAAGGGATTTAAACAATGAATTCGTGTTTATCCTTATAACAACAAAGGGGTCTATTTTAATGCTTCTTTTGTTTAATCCGTATATCAGATCAAGCAGCATAAGACCAAATGATTTGCATAAGATGCTGAACAAGGTAAAATGAGGAATCGAAGGAAACTAAATAAAAGGTTAAAAGATTCACATGAACATCATAAGCTAAACACGAGGTAAAATAGAAAGCATCTAAACAATGCGTATTTCAAATTTACATGTGGAGGCAATAAATATTCATACCTCAGAATGGGATATACAGAAGCTTTCTAAACGGGGTGGAAACTATTTCCTTATCTCAAATTCGCGCTAGCTGAACTTACCTCACTGCTATTTCGAACAATACTGAAATCAAAAAATAGATGTAGATCCGGTTCCATACAGCATGTCCGGTAATCACAGACAGTTTTTCTTTATCTCAATCCACTCAGGCAAATTAAATAGTCGAGGTAAATGACTATATGCGTAAGCTCTTGCTACAATGACAGTTCATTGTTTAAACTCCTTGGAGACTTAAATATAAAAAGAAAGTTGGCCTTTTCATAATGTAAAGGACTTTGTTAACTTGGGATTGAAAACATACTATTTTATATGCTAAACTTTAAGTCAATGCAATTATAAGTATGTGGATTTTAATATAATTATGAGATATATAATTGTATGACCAGAGCACAAAATCAGAATTTAGGGAGCAGTAACTTGATTGCTGGTTTTAACCAATCTCAAAAATTAGAAATTGTTTTCGCGTTATAAAAGGAGGTTGTTACATTGGAAATTAGAAACCTATATACAAAAAAACTAAGGACTAGAAATGCCTTTCATTATAATTACTACTAACCTACCCTTACCCTAATACACCCTGCAAGCTAAGGGAGCAGAAATGCAGAATTGCAAGTACAAAACAGGCTTGGTAAAGACTTTTGGACATGTAGCTCTCGAGTAGCTATCTTTTCCCAAACAAAGTCTGATGATGTTGCTGTCTACTAACGCCAAGCTCCAGTAAAAGGGTTTGGCTCAACTCAGTGGAAGATCAGTGAAGCATGTATTTATGCGAAGTATTAGTAGATATCATTCACTTAGTTTGCTTCTGATAATCTTGTGCGTATTGACTCTGGGCTCGATATTTTCTTAACGCTGCAAAATGGAGAAAAATAACCTGTCAATCAAAGCTGCCGATTTCATAGATTTATTATAAAATGTATTGAACTCAAAAGGGCATCTTTACCAAAAGAGAAGATCACCACTGGATGACACTTTCTGGTAAATCCATTCAGGAGCTAGCTCTTGCAACAGTCTGAGCTGCTCGTCGACTTCTCCTGTAGGGTAAAAAAAAATTAGAAATCACAGCGCCACAATAATGAAATTAACAAAAAGCTGTACCATGAACATAAGAAAGCCTTACTTTGGTCAACAAATTCCAACTGGCTTGAGAATATGGTGTGCATAAGTTCCTGTTTTGTAGCGACTGATCGCTTGATTGATTGAAAGAAGAATAGAATAGTGTCAAAGAGTTTAGGCAACCCTGCAACCATTTGTTTCCTCCACTTCGCTTGTGAAAGTGCTGGATCCTTTTCCTCTAATGCTACCTGTTCTTTTCCCTTAATCTGCAAGAGGACATAGTAAGTTGAGATATATTACAGTAAATTTGATCATCATACTAGAATCGATTGTTCTAAAGTTCCTAGGCCGTCACATAGGTCCTAAGGAAGATATAGTAAATTATGTAATGGGATTGACGGGCCTACCGATGAAAGGAGATCCTCGTCGAGAATATCATAAAGATCATCGTCATCAGCAGATACCCTTTGGACAGGAGGCGTTTTGCTCTTCACAGGAGTGTCAAATGTTATCGGTCTTCTGGTACCACTTGCACGCCTGGTTAATTTCTTAGGTGACAACATTGAATCTTCATCAGGTGTCATAATACCCCTAACTAGTGGGCGTGATGCTTGTGCAGGTGTAGCACTGAATGGACTCAAAATATGCTTCGCAGGAGTTCCATCAATGGAAGACAGATCTTTCTTTTTATCCAAATCAAAGTTCTTGATTGGCGTCTCAGGTAACTTTGCAGAACATTTAACTGGAGACGGGACATTTGGTACGCAGACTACTTTAGCTATGCTACGGTCAACGACTTGTTCTGCTGTTTCTACATTTTGGGTTGGAACTGGTCTTGAGAAGCGTCTCTTGAAAGATGGAGGCATATGAGATGCTGCAACTGGAGGCCCTTGAGAAACTGTATATGCTACATCTGGAACTGAGACCACATTGGGCTTCTCGACTGGAATTGACAACGACACTTGGCTTGGTTGATTAAATGGTTCAGGCAAATTCTCCTCTGGAACTTCATCTCCCTATTAAAAAGTAGCATTATTAATCACACATCACACAGAATCTTAAATAACATAGCATATCCTCAATATAACTCCAGCAAGTTTATAAGCTTCAAAAGTATGACTTGAAGTCGCAAACTTAGCACAATTAGTTATCGATTATCATTCAGAACTAACTGCAAAATAACAAACACAATGCATCAAGTCAATAACTAAAGAGGCCGTGAAACAAAAGCTGACGCATCTAAGGGTATTGAAAGAAACTCAACCCACATAAGCACCGTGACCAAAATGATGTATTTGGCAGACCCCAAAAAGCCTCGATAAAAATTTACCCTTCAATATAAGGTATAGATATGAATTTTACTTACATACTCCTAAAGGTTCAAAACAACATGAAAGACAGGATCATGCTTTGAAAAAGCTAATTCAGTTCGTTAATTTAGTTCGGAAAATGGTCAAAACTTGCATACCACTAATACCAACTAGACCAACCAAAAACATACCTAAACGTATCACACGAATCCTAAATCAAAATCCAATAACATAGACAATACACATCAGAAGTTCAGAACATATAGCATAGCATCTAAAACAGTAATTCAAAATCAAATACTAGACGAAACAAATATACCTCAGGATTGTTCTTACAGAACTCCACAAGCCGCTTCCTAAACAACTTCCTCAACCGCAAATTCCCACTCTCCACTTTCTTCCCATCTTTCCGAACCACGCCAAAATCCAAACTCACAACAAGATCCGGCTTCATACAGCTCGTCCTATCATCCCTCACTAGTATCTTCTTCACCTCAATCGCCTCGGGCAACAGATACTTCAACTGCGCCAAATGCCTAAAACTAAACCTCCTACACATCCAAAAACCCCCCAATCAATAAACAAATTTATAAACTCACATTAACATTAAGTAAATGATATCGAGTATATTTTATACCTATCAGTTAAGCTTTGAACAGCTGGACTAATTTTCGCCATTGACGTAACGTATCCTTTTAACTCGAGATACCGAATACACGACTGCATTCCATTAAAAAACTCATCCAATATCTCATACCTATAAACAAACACACTTTATATAAATCAAATAAATATTTATAAATTTATAAATAATTTACAGAAAGTATGACGTTTACCTTTCGGGAAGCGGTTTCGCCGTGTTTGGTTTCGCGGCAACGGTTTCCGTTACATCGTCTGACGTCATCAACGGATCTGACTGTTTCGGATCCCTTTTTTGAAGCTTTTTCGCCGCGTCGCGGATTTGGTTGACGGATAACAGTGTTTGGCGGCGCGTGAGAGGTCTACGAGGCGCGCGAGATGGTTTTTCGGGGGTTTTGAAGGTCAAGTTGTTCGGATCTGCTGACGGTACCTCTTGTTTCTTCGTTTTCGATGAATCGAAAGATGCCGATGAAGCTCCGACTGAGTTCATTTTGATTCAGTGTGTGTGTGTTTTGAGGTGTTTTGAGGTGTTTTAGTGTGTGTGAAGAAATGGGGATGAAGAAGTGAGGTTAAAATAGTAGGGTTTTTTTTTGGCGCGAATTAGTGACAGGTCAGCTTTGGCGCTAAATCTGACGTGGACGCGGGAGGGGTGTGAAGTGTAAGTTTTGAAATTTTCTGTTTTGGTCCCTTGAGATTTACTTTTTTTACTTTTTTGTTTTTTCAGTTTTTTATGTTTTGAAATGTTTTGTGACCGTTACAAAACTTGGTTTTAAATGTTTCCCAGAAATTGGTTTTAAAAAAGTAGCCTTTTAGTACTAAGATACGCGATAATAATTAGTCCAATTTTTTTAAGTTTTGACCTTTTCGAATACTATGGTTTTCGGATTCGGTGTTCTTAATGTGTTATACAAAGGCTAAAAATGAAATAATAACAAGATAATAATATATGAGTTTCTTTTGAGCCTTATGCTAGCTATACCTGCAAAAGAAAAGATAAAAAAACAAAACGATATAAATCGATCAATAAATAAAAAAGCAAAGTACCTTATTACACTTGTTCGAGCCTTTTTTCGTCAGAACCCTCTAATGAACCAATATTCGTAGAGATTAAATAACAGTCACGCAACAAAAATAGATCAATAAACTAAAATCAAACAAATTATAGCTGTTTTCAAATGCTTAGAAAACCATCTAATAATACAACCTTTTATGATTCAAATTTTCTGACCGTTGGTGGCTATATTAGGTATAAATGCCCATTAGGTATCATCTTAAATCAATAATAACCCATTGGGCTTTTAACAGACTATGGGCCTAAACAAATTTTATAACCCAATATCAAACCAAAATACAGTTGCAATTACTATTAGAAGAGGAAAGTGAAGAATATATTATATGTGATTTAAAACGACGCCGTTGAATCTACAGTTGCCAGGCCCGGCCCACTGCTACAGTAACTGCTACAGCACCGGCCTTTTTTTTTTTTTTTTTTTTTTTTTTTTAATCAGCTTTCGAAAATTGGCAAAAAATACCCCTGAAATTGACGACTCTTTGCAAAAAATGTCCTTTTTCCAAAAAAATATTTCGAAAATTGGCAAAAATTACCCCTGACACTGGCGACTCTTTGCAAAAATAGTCCTTTTTCCAAAAAAAAATGTTTCGACAATTGGCAAAAAATACCCCTGCCATCGGCGACTCTTTGCAAAAGGAGTCCTTTTTCGGGGAAAAAAATTTTTTTTTTTTAAATATCGTGCAATAATCAACGAAATAAAACAACGGCCCGCCGCAACGCGGCGGATCGTCGCCGAACTCGTTATAATTAGAAGAGGAAAGTGAATAATATAGTTGTCGCACTTCTAAGCTTACATGCAAAATCATTTTAAGTCAATTTAAAATTACATCACTTTGATTATTTTCTTATTTTTCTTTTAAAAATTTGAGTATTGGAACCGATGTATGAGTGTTGACAGGCTTTTTAATCAAAGAATTATTTAATTTAAAGTGAATTGTTTAGTTAACAAAAAACACTATTAGAGCAGGGGGTGCAATGCGTTGAAGCTCGCCGTGAACTGAGGTGGATTCTCGCCGTCCCTCGTCGCTGCACCATCGCAGCTCGCCGTCGTTTGTTGTGGAAGTTTTGCTCGTCTGCACGGCGAGCAAGTTTCTGACAACTTTTTTTTTTTTTTTTTTTCTTTTCGTTGCCTTTTTTTTCTTTTTTCTTTTATGTTCTTGTTTCAAATGTGTTTTTTTTTTGCAAATGTATATGTAGAACATATATGTATGTAAATGTATATGAAACAAATGTTTATAAACTTAGATTTCATTAAACATTAATACGAGATACATAAACAACAACATACGATTAACATAAACAGAGAACGATTAATGAAATGTGTCATCTGAATCTGGGTAACCCTCATCAGAGTCTTCAGAAGCTGTGAAAATACCACACTCGTGCCTTTCCCTGCGTTCTGCAGCCTCTCTTGCTTCCCTGCGTTCTTCAGCCCGCCTCTCTTCTATTTGTTGATATTCCCATTCAAGCAAGACCTGCATGTCTTCATGATGTTCCCTGTCCCACGAGTCCTACGTGTCTTCATTGGGAACCGGTGGATTCTGCTGCTGCATTTGTTGCTCTAGTTGCAGAAGTTCTTCATCAGTTATCCAAAACTGTTCATTTTCCGGTGGAATGTTCACCGGAAAATTTTCTTGTTGGAAAATTGGAAAGATATGTTCTGGGGGAGTATGAAATTCTTCAGTTTCTGGAGGTGGGGATGGAAATTGTTGCCCAAAATCCCTTTGGCGAGGCGGGGATGGAAATTGTTGCCCAAAATCCCTTTGGCGAGGCGGGGATGGAAATTGCTGGCCGAAATCCTTTTTGCTGGAAGACATTTTGAGTTAAACAAGGTAGGATTGGATAGTTTGGCTGTGAAAGTGTGTGTGATAATGGAAATCAGAAGGATTGTATTTATAGTTGCAAATGTACACGTTTTTAATATTTTATTCCGCCCATGTTTGAATTTGAAATTTTAAATTTTGAAATATCCCGCCCATGTTTGAATACGTTTGAATTTAAAAGATCCCGCCCAAGGTTTGAATTTTAAATTCTGTGTGCTAATTTGAAATTTCAAAATTTTAAATTGTGTGTGATAAAAATATCCCGCCCAAGGTTTGAATTTGAAACATCCCGCCCATGCAATTTCGTATGGTTATAAATACCATAGCATTATATGAGTTTTTTCCACACTTTACTCACCAACACAATTGAAATGAGTACGCGTTTGACTAAAGAGGAGGAAGTGTTGCTAGCAGAAACTTGGGTTGCGGTTTCCCAAAGTCAAAGCTTCGACAATGAGAGATCATTTTGGAACCACGTTGTAGACATATTCAACAATATGTCTAACGGTGAGATCCGTACCAGAAACTCACTCAGTGGTATATGGGCAAGAATTAGCAGCGAATGTCAGAAATTCAATGCTATTTTCTTAGATTTGGAGCGTACACGTGGGGACAATGACGGTGACCTTCTCAACACTGCAAAGACTATGTTTCAAGAACGATTTGCGGGAAGAAGCTTTCGCTACGAGCACGTGTGGGAGGTTGTGAGAAATGTTTAACAGTGTTGTGTGATGTGTTGTCTTTATCGTTTTTAATATGTTGTATCGTTTTTAATATGTTGTATCCGTATCGTATGAGTATTTGTTGTCTTTATCGTTTTTAATATGTTGTATCGTTTTTAATATGTTGTATCCGTATCGTATGAGTATTTGTTGTATCGTTTTTTTAATTACCGTATCATTTTTTTTTTCCGTATCGTAACTTTATGTTTAATGTGTGTTTGAATAAAATGTATTGTATTTTTATTTGAATAAAATTAGTTTTAGTTTATTTGGATATTTGATAAAAAAAAAAAAAAAAAAAAAAAAAAAAAAAAAAAAAAAAATAGTGGTGGGGCCCTAATGAGTAAGTTGTGGTTAGTTGTATTGGGGAGGGGGGTTGTAAGTTGTGGTGTGTTGTGCTGATGTGGCAAGCTGTGGGGCCTGAATGAAGAGCTCTCCTTGCTCACTGCACCCCCTGGTCTTAGTGATGTAAAAGAAACATATACTATAGTGAACCCTACTTTAAAGATGTTATGATGCAATTAAGGGAAACCACTAACACAGTGAAGGGACATAATACAAACTAGCAGGGTATCCGTGCAATGTGGCGGCGGGTACCCTGTGACTAAATTTTTTGATGAACAAATGTTTTTCATTTATATGTTTTTTCTAACAATAATTTTTAAGTATTTTAGTCTCCGGTGAACTAAGTATTTTAATTGTTACATTTTTTTACAATAAACGTACGGAAATTCAGCAACACGACATCAGCAAGCTATGACCAACAAGCCGTCATCAGCGTGTCGACTGCTGATGTGGTCTTTTCCGAATGAGTCGTATCATTATTGATAGTAATGATTTTTAACGATTACACGTTTTTAATAATTATTGACCAAGGTATCTGTTAGTTTTTGTGGTTTTATTTGATAGCAAAAGTAAAACATTTTCTTCCATTAGTAGAGATGGAGATATACAGTGTAAACATTCCAAGAAATTAATACTACCAAATTCGGATTAGAAAAGCCCAACCCAAATTATTTAACAAATCCTAAATAACCCTTAAATAAATAACACTACTCTCATTTTTCAAAACCTAATCTCACTATAACTCAAACACTGCAGCCACCACACAGCTTTCTTCTCTTTTCTTGCAACCAAAACGCAGCAACACAATAGCAATTTCTTATCACTTTCTTACACCAAAAACGAAATACAGTCATACTCTGTATCTCACATCTACCCAACGTGTACACCTTCTTCAATATTCTTTTCTTCCTGCTACAAACCAAGCACCAACCACACACAAAATCACTTTAGTCTCAAATCTGAACAAGAACGCGACTAAGATCTTGATAACAAGGTCTCGGGTATTGTTTTATTTTTTAAGATCGATGATAGGTTTTTGTTCAAACTTGTTGAATCTTTAAATATTTCTAAAACAAATTGAAAATCTGAGATCTTTTTATTGTTTCTTTATGTTTCGAATTTGAGATGGTATAGTTATTGTGGGCGGTTGTATTTGTTGCCGTTGATTATTAACTGAGATGGGATTTAGTGTAGATATTGTAGTTGTTGACGTGATATTACGAGGGTAGGGACAGAGGTTGTTAATGTTTCTCACATTTATGTTTTGTAGGGGTGGCAAATCTTGCCCATATTGTAATTTTCAGGCGTTTTTTGACACTTTTTTTAAAGTTTGGGGCATTTTTTGCCCCCTTCCTTTTTTTTTGATGGGCTCTTACGGGCTCTAAATGAAACTGGATAAAAATAGATGGGCAAATGGGCGGGCACTAGTCACATAAGCGGGCGTTTTTTGCCCCCTTCTCTTTCTTTCTTCCTCCGGGCGCTTTCTTTCCTCTTCTTTCTTCACACAGTTAACTCCTAAGCAAAATCCTGAGTAAATATCGAAGCTCCTAAGTCCTAAGCAAAATCAAAGACAGTCACAAAGGTATCTTTTTGGCTTTTATGCATTATTATTTAATAACATATGATATGATAGAAAATATTTGTAAGTTAATAATCTAATTAATTGATAGATATATTTAATTAGTTGCATTATTATTTATTAATAAAAAATTAAAAACCAACAGGTTTTTTTGTCAAATTTTCAGATTTTATCAAATTAATTTTTTTAATTAATAAATATTTAAATATAGTTAATTATTTACATTAAATTTAGCCATTTAGGGTTAATAATTGTAGATTTGTAGATGTTGATTTTTTTTAGAGTAAACTGCAAAATACATCCCTGTGGTTTACACCTTTTGACACTTTACATCCCTGTCAGAAACTATTGGCAATATACATCCCCCGTTAGGCAAACGTTTGCCACATTAAATCCCTGAGGACTAACGACACAAATATTTTTTCGTTAAGTGCTAACGGGAGTCTAATGGAGGGTTATTTTGGTCTTTTTACCTATAAGAGGGATGTATTTTGCAGATAACTTTTCCTACTTTAAAAGGGATGTATTTTGCAAATAACTTTTATACTTTAGTGTTTTTTTTTTTAATTATTATTTTTTTTTTCTTTTTTTTTTTAATTATTATTATTATTATTATTATTATTATTATTATTATTATTATTATTATTATTATTATTATTATTATTATTTTACGCTGTCTTACGTTTTCAACCATTTTTATCTGTGCTCGTCCCTTTTTTTACATTTTTATCCGTTTTTTACGTTCTAGTCCGTTTTTCTACTTTTTCGTACGTTTTTTTTTACGTTTTTGTCCGTATTTTTTACGTTTTTGTCCGTATTTTTTTACGTTTTAGTCTATTTCTATACTTTTCTTACGTTTCGTCCGTTTTCTTACGTTTTCGTCCGTTATTCTTACATTTTTTTCGTTTTCATATGTTTTAGTCCGTTTTTATACGTTTTCGCCCGTTTTCATTCATTTTTATAAGTTTTCGTCAGTTTTTCGTTAGTTTTCGTCCGTTTTTCTTATATTTTTGTCCGTTTTATCCGTTTTGGTTCATTTTTCTTACGTTTTTTTCTGTTTTCCTAAGTTTTATCCGTTTTTTTTCCAATTTTTTTGTCCGAATTAAAAAAAAAATAAGAAAATAAAAATAATAATAAAATAAAAAAAGTTCAAAATTTTTTTGACAAATTCGGACAAAAAAATTAAAAAAAAAAATGTTCAAAATTTTTGTCAAATTTTTTTTGACAAATTCGGAAAAAAAAATTAAAAAAAAAAGTTCAAAATTTTTTTGACAAATACGGACAAAAAAATAATAAAAAAAAAAAAAAAAAAAAAAAAAAAGACAAAAATTTTGATCTTATTATTATTATTATTTTTTTAATTTGGACAAAAAAAATGGGAAAAAATTTTTGAACTTTTTTTTTTTTTATTTTTTTTTTCCCGAATTTGTCAAAAAAAATTTGACAAAAATTTTGAACTTTTTTTTTTTAAAATTTTTTTGTCCGAATTTGTCAAAAAAATTTTGACAAAAATTTTGAACTTTTATTTTTGTCCGAATTTGTCAAAAAAATTTAGGAAAACGGAAAAAAAGGGGTAAAACTTAGGAAAACGGAAAAAAGGGAAAAAAATGGACAAAAAAATTTGACAAAAATTTTGAAATTTTTTGTCCGAATTTGTCAAAAAAAGGATAAAACTTAGGAAAACCGAAAAAAACGTAAGAAAAATGAACCAAAACGGATAAAACGGACAAAAATATAATAAAAACGGACAAAAACTAAAGAAAAACGGATGAAAACGTAAGAAAAGTATAGAAATAGACTAAGACGTAAAAAAATATGGACAAAAACGTAAAAAATACGGACAAAAACGTAAAAAAACGTACGAAAAAGTAGAAAAACGGACTAGAACGTAAAAAACGGATAAAAATGTAAAAAAGGAGACGAGCACAGATAAAAATTGTTGAAAACGTAAGACAGCGTAAAATAATAATAATAATAATAATAATAATAATAGTAATAATAATAATAATAATAATAATAATAATAATTAAAAAAAAAAACTAAAGTATAAAATTTATTTGCAAAATACACCCCTCTTAAAGTAGGAAAAGTTATCTGCAAAATACATCCCTCTTATAGGTAAAAAGACCAAAATAACCCTCCATTTGACTCCCGTTAGCACTTAACGAAAAAATATTTGCGTCGTTAGTCCTCAGGGATATAATGTGGCAAACGTTTGCCTAACGGGGGATGTATATTGCCAATAGTTTCTGACAGGGATGTAAAGTGCCAAAAGGTATAAACCACATGGATGTATTTTGCAGTTTACTCTTTTTTTTATAAAGGATGAATATAGGGGTTTTTAGGACTGTTTGGAATGTTTATAATAGTTGAATTAAAGCCATTTAAAGGGGTGTTTGGGACTGTGTAAATAGATGAGTTAGTGGGGCGTTTGGGACTGTTTTTGCTTGATAATGGCCTACTTTTGAATATGATGGTTAGAGCCAATTCTTGCTGCTACTTGGCTACTTGACAGTTGATTTCTAGTTTTATGTATTTTTGACTGATTTTTGTAAGTAATTGATAATGGCCTACTTTTGAATATGAAACAAAGGCATGATTTAGACGCACGAACCTCTTGATGACTATTGCCACTAAAACAGACCCATCACTTACTACATTACCACAAAGGCATGATTTAGATGCACTTGCAGTAGAATTTCTATTTTGACCCGTTTGACCCGTGCTCGTTTCAACCCGTGCTTGTTTGATCCGAATTATAATTTGCCCGTTTTAGCCCGCGCCCATTTAGCCCGCGCCCATTTTAGCCCGTACCCGTTTTGGCCCGCGCCCGGCCCGCCCGTTTTGCCACCTCCAATGTTTTGGGATGCTGGATCTCGTTTTTTTTTTTTTGAAGCTTAATTAGATTGTATATTGTGGTTAAATAGTTGTATATTTTGGTGAATGGTGTTTTTAATAATGTATTAATTGACTATTATTTTAGTTTTATTTTTGCTTTAAATAATTGTATTTGTACATTGTGCTTACGTAGTTGTATATATGGGTGATCGGGTGTTTTAAATTATGTATTAATTGTATGTAAGAAATAGTGTTTTTTAATTTGATTTGTGCTTTACATACTTGAATATTATGTTTTTTTGACTTGTATATGGTTAAAATCTATTTTAGTAAATCTTAAAATAATAAATAAATAATAAATAGGAGTGAAGCGTCTTCCTCTATTATAGTGTAGTATAGATGAGGTTATTTTGATGTTATTCACTTATTCTTGTTAAACGACGAAGTTTTAGAAGGTTTTTCATGTAAGCTTAAATGTGAGACGGGCTCGTAATCACTTTTCTCTATATATATCTATATTATAATTACTTTTTTATACAATAGCGAAGTAAACGACCGCGTTTATGGGCAAAATGCCGCGTTTTGGCTTTTCAAAAACGACGCTGCTGTATTTTATAGGAATCCTTGCCAAAGTGTTGGGGTACTTAGGCATTAATCCAAGTGGTGTTGATTCCGGATTTCATTTGGATCAATATTTAAAAGCTTAAAATCTTTCAAATATGAAACTGCGTTACCGTTAATATTTAATTTATTATTTGCATCTTATGATCTCCTCACATGATTGTTGTTAGGGACGGAACCAGGACCAAATATGATCGGGTGCACACATTTTTTTGAATCGTAATAAAGAAACACATTTCGATAGACCGGATGCATTTAAGATGCGTTTAGGAAAAATTGATGTTTTTTTTCAAAAATCTAACACTACATCGTAAAAATTCATAAGGGTCCCGGGCACCCGCATAAACCCCCGGTTCAGTCCTTGATTGTTGTTTTGGAATGTTATTTCGACCAATATTTATAGTTGATGTATAATATTGAATTATCATAGTAAGAAAGAAGACATATGCATGAAACATGCCATATGGCACGTATTAAGATGACAAGACGTAAACGTGAAAATATTTTATAGAGTAAATTGCAAAAATCCTCCTTGTGGTTTAGCCAAATTACACGTTTCATCCTTGTGGTTCATTAAGTGAAAAGATCTTACGTTGACTGCACTCTTTAGACTTTGGACTCATTTTAGTCCTTTGACTTAACCGGCGTTAAATGGACTCCGTTAGCAGTTACACGTTAGCCTTTTTGGCTAACGGACGTTGCAGCACCCATCCTTTAACCAAATTGTCGTTTATAATTTAAATTTTTTGTCTGTTTTTATTACGTTTTTGTCTGTTTTTATCCGTTTTTTTCCATTTTTGTTCGTTTTCGTCCGTTTTTTTCCATTTTTGTTCGTTTTCGTCCATTTTTCTTACGTTTTATCCATTTTTGTCCCTTTTCATCAGTTTTTGTCCTTTTTCATTCGTTTTTATTTGTATTACTTACTTTTTTGTTTGTTTTCGTCCGTTTTTTATCGTTTTTCTTACATTTTTATCAGTTTTTGTCCATTTTCATCCGTTTTTTTTCGTTTTTCTTACGTTTTTTTTCCATTTTATTCGTTCTTATCTGTTTATCTTACATTTTTATCAGTTTTTGTCCGTTTTCATCCCTTTTTTTCGTTTTTCTTACGTTTTTTTCCATTTTATCCGTTTTTATCTGTTTTTCTTACGCTTTTGTCCTTTTTATCCATTTTTGTCTCTTTTATCCGTTTTCGTCCATTTTCCTTTAGTTTTTGTTTGTTTTTCTTTTTTTTTTTGTTCCTTTTTATCAATTTTTATCTTGTTCCTGTCCGTCTTCTTTCGTTTCTGTAACAATTCACAATTTTGAAGTGATTATTTTTACTATTTTAAATTACTTAATTATTCTATTTAAAGTAAATTAGCTTTTACCGGAAAAGTTATTCGCGTACATCATAACACGTACATTTAAACTTTAAATTACTTCAGACTATGCCCAGTCTACCCGTTTATATGATTTATTTCCCCCACGTACTTGTTTTTATATGGAATAATTTAATTTTCCATATCTACGCGAAGTGTGCACATTTTACTTTTTACGCGTTTTCGGCTCGCGTTTTAAGCTTTAACTACGTTATGACATTCTGGAAGGCTCGGAAAATACATGAAACATCAAAATTACTCATTTTAAACTAACTGCAACCATTTTTACAAAATATACTATGTTTTGATATTTACTTAACTTTCGTGTCTTTAAAACTCCACGTTTTAAATTACCGGGATCAAGACTACTCTCTATAACACACAATGCACAAATTTTATACATAAAAACCCAACTCACATCCTCCCCCCATGTTTATGCCGCCCATTTTACACACTTGTCCACTCTTAGGACAAGTGTGTTCCACTACATCACTATTACATGCAATATAACTAGTTCTTTCATTATTTCTTTCATTACACAAACTTATATCACAAAAAAATTATGCATTTCTTCTCTTGTACCTGCTGGTGTCGTGAGTTTCCAAGGCCAAGAACACCCTTGGAGTTTGATTTCTTAAGTCACATTAGTGCAACACTTGAAGGTCCTTGTATACTAGTTAGTTCCTAACCTTTCTTTCTCATTCAAACTTCCTATATTTGATTTATTTATAGCATTACTAGGAATGAAGTATACAACTCTTTCATTGATTATTTTGGAAGATTTGATGAAGTGGTCATAGGAACATAAGAGTTAGATAGGTAGCTAAGCTTGATTCTTGATGTGTTATGCAAGGTTGTAAGAGTTTTAGTAATGATTGATCTATTTCACCAAAGATATGCATATTAAACACCTATAATATTTATGTAAAAATTTATTATACTTCTGTAAATAAGTAATATTTAGATACATAGGAGCTTATCATGGTTGGTCTTTACATTTTATACACTAGATCTAGCTTAGGAGCCCTAGAAAGTCATGACTTTTAAAAGATGAATCTGTCTAGATTTTTCATGTGGAAAAACGACACACCCTTTTTACCTCAGTAAGTTTTGAACCTAAAAGAAAAATACAAGGACGTAGCTCTATGTCTCAGGATCATTTTTCCAAAAACCTCATGTCCTAATTCATTCCGAGGAATATTTGAGAAAATCCACACTAAAAGTAGTCCAGAAGTGTATGTCAGATTTGAAAGGCCTATTGCTCCTAAATTTTACCTAGAACCATATGCTTGTCAAAACATGAATGTTTGAGCTAAGACATGTAGGAAACTTTTCCCACTGGCCTTGTGACCATTAGACCTGTAGAA
This sequence comes from Artemisia tridentata subsp. tridentata, assembly GCA_021014915.2. Classification (NCBI taxonomy): domain Eukaryota; kingdom Viridiplantae; phylum Streptophyta; class Magnoliopsida; order Asterales; family Asteraceae; genus Artemisia; species Artemisia tridentata. The sequence goes on from CP139506.1 coordinate 90,450,502, forward strand.
CAAAAAATCAACCCTTTTTCCTAAGCCTAACTGGATGCTAGAATTAACTGCATAGAGACACAAGGGTAAATTGGTAATTTCACCCTTGATATGAAGTTCTCAGTTGAGTGAGGCATTGATTTTTTAAATGTGTAGATTCATACCTTTCCAAGCATATAAAACTCATATTTTTACCCTTTACGGTTTAGAAATGGCGACCCGATTCGTGCTGAATTTTTATCAAATTTCTAACAGCTTTGAAATATTAACCCGTATAAACATAAATAAATATCATTTCGAGCCACGACTTGTTATAAAACTCTTAACTATATTACCATAGGGTATTACAAGTTTATTTATTGTATGAAAACTTGAGTATAAGCGTCACATATCATTTCCCCGAGCCTAAGTTGTGTTATATTTTATTTAGGTCATTTGTGACTTTTCGCGACTTTTCTCAACGTGCACACTTTCCGTTTCTTCTTCTACTTCATCGTTGGTGAGTTCATAGCCCCACTTTAACTCTTAAACTATTTATAAACCCATTATGGGAGATACATGCTATTTTACAATTTGGACACAAGTGCTTTAAACTGTATGCTTATCAGAACATATTATTGCTAAAGTACCGATATTGCCAAAATAAGACCCTAATGAATCATGAACCATTAATCACTTGCGAGTGAACGCGAATATTGTGAATAGGCCTATTGGGATTGACGAATCCCGTTTGTGTTGATTGGATAAACAACCGAACGCAGTATATTTGAAATTTAGGTAAAATGACAATTTACCTTTCAGGGCATTGGTTCATTCTATGAACCTTCAGTCAGTTTGAGTGTCATGAGCTTAAAGCAATAATAATTATTTACTCATAATTGTATTTGTTGCAATTATTACTTTAACTCTGAAATCTGGTGGTCCATTATTTATTTATAAACATGTGAATTTCACTAAACCTTTGTGTTGACCTTTTAGCATGTTTTATCTCAGGTCCTTAAGGTATTTGGCAAGCATGAAGTCGCACGGAGAATGTTTTGATGAATTGCATTTTGTTATCATTCGATAAACTTTTAAAAACTTTCGTGTTTACATATTATGTATTCTAAAACTATTTGGGACCTCTTGTAACTCTAATGTTATATTTTAATCGAATGATAAACTTTTAAAATGTCTCATTTAGAGTCATTTTCTATGATTATGACTGTTTTACTAATAAGTAACACCCCAATGATATTACATTCCGCTACGATATTTTGGGGGTGTTACAGATTGGTACCGGAGCCATGGTTATAGAGAACCAGGTCGCATTTTTAGACCTAGACTATAACCACTCTTTATATTTTAACTAGTTTACTTTGCATTGCCTTACACTTTCCGTGCGCTTACACTCTCCGAACACTTATCCTATACACTATTACACTTGTCTATATAAATAATAATTATATATACACGTATTTACATAAATATTTATATATACGCGCAAGTATATAAATATTTATATACACACGTATTTATATAAAGGTTATTTATATATACACTTATATAAAGGATATTTTTATATACTTGATTTACTTTCGATCACCATTTCTTTATATAAAAGATTATTTATATAAACTTTTTACTAAATTTGACCTCATAATGCCGATTGCAGTGCATTATGTCAGCACCAGCTTCCCCAATTCACGTACTCGAGCCCTTGCCAGAGATACCCGAGCAGGCACCACTATCGCCAGATCACGTGTTTGACTTCCCTGGTGCTCCTGTCTTTGATGAGGAGGAGTTGCCCGAGGAGGAGTCAGAGGAGGAGATGGATATGGATATTGATCCAGAAGAGGATCATGAGATGGATTTTGAGGATCAGTGGATAGACGAAGAGGTTGAGGCCTGGCTGGTGGCACCAGTTACACCCACACGGACTGTTGCTCATGTTGCACCTGCATCTGTGATACCACTTGCTACTTCTATTCAGATTGACCCTACTATGTTGCCAGACTATCGTGGCAAGTCTATACTTGCACCATCTATGTTTTCTGATAGTACTTATGAGGTAGGTGAGTCATCTTCAGCACTTACAGAGACACAGCATCAGCAGGAGATCGTGGTTGTTCATGGTAGGATGGACCAGATCTAGAGAGCTCAGCACACTACTAAGAAGACTGAGCGAGCTATTGAGGGTGATATAACATGGTTAGGAGAGCGACATGACATCATTCAAACTAGGACCCTTTCGTTAGTACGAAGGGTGGATGCTGTGAGCGATGATCAGATTGATACCACATTGACTCTTACCGCATTACGTCCCCGGGTGACTACTATGGAGGATCGGATCGAGACATTGGCAGATGAGTCGGAGTATGCTGGAGATATGATTAGTATCCATGACACATTGATTCTTGAGCTACAGGCCAGAGCTGATACACTTGGGACTAAGGTACATGGATTACAGCTAGAGTTACAGGTGCCCCCACAGGAGACTCAAGAGTTGCGAGCATCACTACAAGAGTCTAGGGCAGAGGTTCAGGAGTTACAGACTCGCTTGGCATCGAGAGAGGCAAGTGAGATTTCGACATTACAGCTTTTGCACAGGATGGAGGAGCGTCTTAGCGCTTTGGAGCAGGGTCCGACAGGCCAGTAGGGCTAGCCACTAGTACTAGTTAGATTAGCTTCATTAGAATAGCCTTTGGTTATTGTAATACTAAACTGAGAGTCTCAGTTAGTAGAAGTAATGCTGACAGTTGTACTTGACTTTCATATTTTGTGGAACAATGCAACAAGTATTAAATCTATTGTATATGATAATTATTATGCTATTTGTGATGTTATTTTGTACTACCTTATGATGTTTTCATGATTATTGATGTCATTATTTTATCATTTTCACGTAGTGATTTTGATTTTTTTATGATTTCTTATTGATTTCTGTATTTTTCATGTGTTGATAGAACCATGTCAAACGAAGTTAATATGGAACAAATCATAACCGAGCGTGTAGCCGCAGCTATGGCGGCATATAAATAGAATCGACCTGGTACCGCGGGAGGTGCAGGAGGTGCACCAGTGCAAGGCTGCAGTTATAAAGAATTCATGAATTGCAAACCCAACATTTTTAAAGGAACAGAAGGAGCAGTTGGATTAACGCAATGGTTTGAAAAGATGGAGTCCGTGTTTCTATGAAGCAGATGTTCTGAAGATTGTAAAGTGAATTATGCAACTGGTACACTTGAGGAACATGCTTTGTCATGATGGAATTCCTATGCTCAGCAAGTTGGACTTGAGAAAGCTTTCAGTACCCCGTGGGAGGAATTCAAAAAGGAAATGGTTAAGAAGTACTGTTCTCGAAGTGATATAAAGAAGTTGGAAACTGAGTTTTACTATCTCGTTGTGAAAGGAAATGATCTCACGACCTATGTTCGCCGATTTCAAGAGCTGAGATATTTGTGCCCCCACAAGGTTCCGGATGATGAAACACTGTTGGAGAACTTTATTGGAGGATTACCACCAAGCATTGAGGGGAATGTGACATCATACAACCCCCAGACACTTGACGAAGCTATTAATATAGCACAACGACTTTTGGACCAGATGATCAAGAACGGGACTGTTTAGAGAAGTAACAACAACGACAACAAGCGTAAGTGGAATGACGACAAATGAAACAACCACCCTCACAACCTCAATAACAACCAAAACCGTATCACCCATCGCCATAACCAATAGAATAAAAGGCAGGAGATTGCCAGGGCTTATCTTGCTGCCCTGGCTGAAGGTAGAGGCTATGCTGGAAACTACCCCCTTTGTGATCGATGCAAGCAGCATCACACAGGTCCTTGCACCGTTAGGTGCAGGAGTTGCCAGAAAATGGGACACCAAACCAAGGACTGCAAAGGGAGAGACCCTGCTACTGGAAGCAACTTGCAGCCAGTGGTTACTTGTTTCGGATGTGGAGAAAAGGGACACTACAAGGACAAATGTCCCAAGAACAAGGGTCAACAGGTTGGAGGAGCTCATGGGAGAGCTTATGTGATGGGAGGCGGAGAACCTCATCAAGACCCGAATGTCGTCACGGGTACGTTTCTAATCTATGATCAGTATGCTAAAGTTCTATTCGATTCGGGTGCCGACATGAGTTTTGTATCTACTACATTTGCTCCATTACTTGATATCACACCAACTACACTAGAAACCGCATATAGTATTGAACTGGCTAATGGCAATTTAGTAGATACCAGTGCTGTACTTAAAAATTGTACCCTAAACCTTTTAAACCATCCTTTCCAAATAGACCTTATGCCCGTAGAACTCGGTAGTTTTGACGTTATCATCGGTATGGATTGGCTATCCAAACATCAAGCAAAAATTATCTGTGGCGAGAAGGTTGTCCATATTCCTCTTCATTGTGTAACTCTGATTATCCATGGCGATCGGAGTGGAACCCGATTAAACATTATTTCCTGTATCAAAACCCTAAAGTACATCGAGAAAGGATGTTATTCCTTTCTAGCTCACATAACCGATAAGAAACCAAAAGAAAAATGACTTGAAGATGTACACGTTGTTCGTGATTATTCCGAAGTCTTTCCCGAAGACTTACCTGGACTTCCACCGATTCGACAAGTGGAATTCCAGATTGATTTGGTTCCAGGAGCTGCACCTATGGCCCGAGCACCCTAAAGATTAGCCCCGTCAGAAATGCAAGAGTTGTCAAATCAACTACAAGAACTCACGGATAAGGGATTTATACGTCCAAGTTCCTCTCCCTGGGGAGCTCCGGTCTTAATCGTGAAAAAGAAAGACGGATCATTCAGAATATGTATTGATTACCGTGAACTTAACAAGTTGACGGTAAAGAATCGGTATCCATTACCGAGGATCGATGATTTGTTTGATCAGTTACAAGGCTCTAGCTATTATTCAAAGATTGACCTACGTTCAGGTTACCACCAACTCAAAGTTCGGGAGGAGGACATTCCAAAGACGGCTTTTAGAACTCGTTACGGCCATTATGAGTTCCAGGTAATGCCTTTTTGTTTGACCAATGCACCGGCGATATTCATGGATCTTATGAATCGGGTGTGTAAACCCTATTTAAGACATTCTGATCTACTCCAAGACCAAAGAAGAACACAAAGGGCATTTGAGAACGATTTTAGAATTGCTCAAGAATGAGAAATTGTATGCAAAATTTTCTAAGTGCGAATTCTGGATTCATACGGTACAATTTCTTGGGCATGTGATTGACAGCGAAGGTTTACACGTCGATCCTTGATGAACTCAAATAAGTACATTTTATTACTATCATTTATCCTATTTATTTGACTTGTTTTATTATATTATCTGTGAGAATTGATACGTTAATGTTTACTTTTGTAATTCTCATGTAAAAACAAGTATTATGTGAAACTTGGCGATTTTGGACTAATTATAGAGCAAAACATGCAAGAAGTTAAGAGTCTACCGAAATGTACAAGATCAAGACATTCTGCTCCAGATACGCCGCATCTTACCTATTACATACGGCGCATCACTATCAAGATTTCACAAGATATTATCCAAGACAGCAAGGACATGCGTCGCATCTAAGAATGGAGTTACGCCGCATCTTCTGGCGGTGTACGAATATTCCTGAATATATTAATCTTAGACCCCACGCGAAGTTAAGTCAATGCGCCGCATCTACTTATTAGATGCGCCGCATCTAGCCCTCAGACAGAAACTATAAATACCCCAAGGTCAGACGAATTTCGGGGTTGGACAGTTTTAGAAGACCGAAGACCACAGAAACCCTAGGACGAATTCAGACGTGTTAGCAACACAAGACACACCTTGAACGAAGATACAAGAGCTGTAAGAAGGTCCTGCATGTATTTAATTCATTAAGTAGTTTTGTTTTATTGTATTAGTACACTTTAATTGGTCAGGATTGATGGGCTTGTGATCATGGATTTAACCATGCACTTCGACTCCCCTTAAAATTGCTTTCCCATTAATTAAAGTTTATATGTTGATGTCTTTGGTGACTTTTATTAGTGCATTGATAACCTCTGTGTCTAGCTGAGCATTGCTTGGGTCGCCATGCCCCTTCCTCGCCTATTTATTAGATCGCCTATGCATTCTATCGTCTGTAGAAAAGTAGGAAGAAAGATAAATGGGATAGTCATAAGTAATCATTAAGGGTTTACTCGCCGATAAGATTAGAACCAACGAGAAAGGACTTAATCTCGGTGCGTTGCATCGAACTATACACTTCATATAAGACTAGCAATAAAACAAGTGACAAGCTACTTAACTATCAGGACAGGTCTTCTTATTGTCTCAAGTATTTATCTGTGTACGTGTGTGCTACTCGCTGATTCGTGCCTATTAGTTTAGTCTATTATTTTATTGCAACCAAAACGTGCCAATCTCTCAGGCTGAAACCCCCTTGCGTTAGATTAGGTTGTATAGCTAACTTAAGATATTAAAATACTGATTAGAATAACTAGATAATACGTTCCACTCTTAGTGATCGACACTCTACTTACCATTATATTCATACTGACCGGGTACACTGCTCGTTAAAGTGTGTGTTATTGATAAGTCGGCTAAATATAAATTTAAAACTTGAATACTGCTAAAACCACAACGACATATCGTGGATATAAAATTAGAGTAATACCACACGCACATCAAGTTTTTGGCGCCGTTGCCGGGGAGTGAATTGTTATTATCTGTTATTTTGATTAGTATTTTAATTAGGTTTTTCTTTTTAATTTTTAATCTAACTGCTAACTCTGTTGTATATTAGGTTAAATTGCATTCATTGTATTATTTGCATATTTTCTGTTTTGTGTGTTATTTGTTTTCTTTTATTTTTGTTGCTTTTCGTTTGTGTTTATTTTTGTTTTTATTTTTCTGTTTTTCTGCATACTGCCATCGTTGTACTGAGCTAATGCAAACGATACGGCGCATCTATTTTATTAGATACGGCGTATTGCGTTTAATTTTTATAAAATACAACGCGTTTAATTAATTCGATACGACGCATCTTTCCCCAAGATACGGCGTATCTGTTTTTAATAAAAAAAAATTTCTAAACGATAACGCTATACGACGCATCTGCTTTAGCAGATATGGCGTATCTATTATTTTAATTAAAAACAGTTTTCGAATTATTAAACAGATACGACGCATCGATCTCTGTCGATACGGCGCATCTTTCTGAATAAAAAATCTGGTATTTTGAAACGTAACGAAAATACGACGCATTAACCTTTGTTAATACGACGCATTTAATTTTAAATAAATATCAATTTTTGATAATTAAAACTGATACGGCGCATTCTAATTTCTAAGCGGCGTATTTATTTTCTGAATAAAGTCTGATTAAATTTTAACGTGATAAGATACGGCGTATCCAACTTTCTGGATACGGCGCATCGTCTGCAGATATCAATTATTCTTATATCCGTTTCTAAATTCATTAATCTCTCTTCTAGCGAACAAATCCTACTTACGATTTTACCTATGATGACAGGTTTTGCTATGGAAGACATGTCAGTGAACGGATATCTTACTAAGGAATTCTTGCTTTCGGATTCATTCGAAGTGAAAGTTTTTGATGATGTCAGCTTCAATGTGCTCATGATTGATGCCGATTTATTTTCTTGGGAGACCCCTCTTGAAGCTACTAATAAGGAATTCAAACGCTTATGCAATATTGAAGATGACATATTCTGTGGAACGTTTGTTTTGATTGTTTTGAGATATTTATGTATTGAATGTGTTTAGCATGCGGAATCTACTACAACACACTTAAAAGAACACAAGGTGGTGAGTTTGAGTAAACGTGAGAATGCAATGAACAAATGACACAACTTTGGTTAACACAAAACGATTCAATATTATTGATGAAATAATACGGATGATCTAAATATCACCGGGATTACAAAGTAATCTTGAATCTAAGATTGTAAAAGGATTTGTGATTTGAAGTAACTAAGTTACTTGAGAGATAGTTTGGTTTTGGTTAATAGTTGGTGAAGATGCATGCATGAAGTGGTGACTAAGATATCCTTTTATAAGATAAGGATATCTTCTTACAAGATTGTCAAGTGGTTGAATATAAAACTATACTTTGACTATATTGGCGCCTACAATTAAATACAACTACCAATGTACAACTCTGCCATATTCTTCTGTACACCACAGAAGACTAAACTACTTCTACATAACGTATAACAATGTACAAAGACTAATAATACAACTAAATATCTATTACAAAATATCTAATCGACATGACATAAGCTTGGCAGGCTCTTCATCAACTAGCAGTACCTTCTACCCAGAAGGTACTGGTAGAACATCTTCATACACTTCAAAATCAACTAGCAGGCTCTTCAACATCTTTGGCAGGCTCTTTGACTTTGAACATTTTATTCCCAACAATCCTCCCCTAAACTTGTTATTTCCATTAAAATACACAAGTTTCTGATGAATAAAATACATACCTTGAGGATTTGAGGGAACTCTTCCAAAACCCTTCACTCTCTGTTCTTCCTTTTTCTTTCATATTGCTCAGATATGCTCCTCAGCAAACTCTGAACAATTTCTGAGTTCTCTTCATCTTTGTCACACCTTAATCTCTTAGAGATCATAGTTTTAAGCACTTCATAACTAAGTGGATACTCTTTCTCAGCCAACATAAAGAGTTCTATCCCACTCTGTGTGAAAAGGTGATGAATATTGCTATGGCTTAGAAATTCCCAAGTTGTTGAAGGATCATAATAGGGAAATTTCCAATGAACATCTTTGGGTTCAGGATCAAACATCCTATTGAATTCTACCCATAGTTTCCTGTTCCTTAGCATCTGTACTAGAAGTTGTGTCTAGCCTAATCTGCACTAGATTCCACAATTCTTCCAAGTCTGCTCTGTCACATGCTCTAACTAAATTTTCAAAATTCTTAAAAATAGCAAACTGTCCCCCAACCCTTGTTATTTTCCATGATTTTCCTAATCTATCATGGTTGATCTCCCAATCAATAATAGGTCGTCTACAGCTAATTGGATCAGCATGAATGATAGTAGGCAAAGTAATCAACATTTTACTTACTTGCTCTGTGTCCAATTTTGCTACTTCTTTCTTCTGAGCATCTTTCTTCTTCATTGAGGGGTGCACATCAGATGGAACTTTGTAGTAAAGACTCTTGTAGGCTTGTAGATACAGGAAGAAGATTTCATCAGCAGATTTCTTCTTAAGTTGATAATCAGTCCAATTTGCTTGACCTTTCAGAAATCTCTTCATAAAAATCACCTGATCTTTTTGAGCTTGTCCTACCTTAAAACCTCTCTTCTGACTTTCCTTCATCTTCTCAAAAATGTCAGCCATAATAAGTATTATTGATATAATTGGAATGACTTGTCTAAATTGGTAAATTTCTAGGATTACACCCAAAAAGCCTATTATATGTTATTAACTAACTACACTGGTTAGTTAACCCCCGTATAAACCCTTTGTTTACTCTCACTTTTAGAGTAAGATACCCCTAGAAAAACCCTCAAAGCCATTCCTTTCGTTTCTTACACCTTTGTTAAAATGTTTCGTTACACCCTTACACCTTAGCCTACCCTGTAGATTAAAATCCGTGGTTGGTTAATTGCTTTAGGCAAAGTGTGTTTCCTTACATTACCTGTGTTCGCGTGCGTAATTCATTATCTTTGGTTAGGTCGGGAAATTGCACAATGCAATTGGAGTGAAAGTAAATATTGTATACTTTGAGTTTATTTTTCGTGTGTTTACTACTTTCACTATTACCGTTATTTCTGAAGTCATGAAAAGTATGGAAAAATTATCCAGAGTTATCATTATAGTGATGTGGTGAAATTTTACACATCTATGTTTATGTTTCAAAGTTAAAAAAAAAAAAAAAAAAAAAAAAAAAAAAAAAAAAAAAGTAAGAAAAGAAAAAGAAAAAGTTGGATGTTTATTTTAACCAACTTATGTAAAGTTTTGTATTAAGTGGTCGATATCACCACTAGTTGTTGTATATTATATTTATGGATTGAATGGGAGTTGAACGTTATGGGAACGCCAACTAAGGTTATTCCTTGATTGAGATTTTGTTGAGTATAATTCGTGTCTACCTAAAGCGTGTGTTTCAAGTGTTAAAGCGTGAGTTATTCTATGATATGAGTCTTATTCATGGGATGGTTGGGATAGTAATTAACCACACTTAGGATTTTAATTTATCTGTTTTGTTTATTTTTCATTTTACACCAATTTATATCCCAAATATTATCCATACCCTATATTATTCTTTATCCAAACCTTTGATTTATTGAGATTAGGGATTTGAGCAATCTTAAGTATCGTAGTCGTGGATTCGACTATGTATTTATGATTTTGTCGCCCTTTTTGATATAATATTATTGGTGAAGATTACTTGGTCCTATCTTTAGCCTATTTGAGTTAAGGATTTGAGCAATTGCAAGTATCGTGTTCGTGGATTCGATCATGTATTTGTGATTTTGTCGCCTTTTCTGGAATCTGAGATCGATAGAGATTAAGGAGAATGATTAACCCTTAACCTACAAACCCTATTTACCACTTTAGACTTGTTATTCCTTGAATTTAGTGGGGGAGATGTGTATACTTGCCAAGCTTATGATAGAATATTCGTCACGACTGGACAGTTAAACGATTAGATTTGCTTTTATCGAATTATTTTATTTTACTTCTAATTCGTTAAGTGTTTGGTTGTGTGATTATGACTAAAATGAATACATGCTTAAATATAAAAATAAATCCTAATATCTTTTAGGATACATTTTCATAAGATTAATTCTAAGGTTTACTTGGGGACAAGTAAAGTTCAAGTGGGGGGATATTTGATGAACTCAAATAAGTACATTTTATTACTATCATTTATCCTATTTATTTGACTTGTTTTATTATATTATCTGTGAGAATTGATACGTTAATGTTTACTTTTGTAATTCTCAGGTAAAAACAAGTATTATGTGAAACTTGGCGATTTTGGACTAATTATGGAGCAAAACATGCAAGAAGTTAAGAGTCTACTGAAATGTACAAGATCAAGACATTCTGCTCCAGATACGCCGCATCTTACCTATTACATACGGCGCATCACTATCAAGATTTCACAAGATATTATCCAAGACAGCAAGGACATGCGCCGCATCTAAGAATGGAGTTACGCCGCATCTTCTGGTGGTGTACGAATATTCCTGAATATATTAATCTTGGACCCCACGCGAAGTTAAGTCAATGCGCCGCATCTACTTATTAGATGCGCCGCATCTAGCCCTCAGACAGAAACTATAAATACCCCAAGGTCAGACGAATTTCGGGGTTGGACAGTTTTAGAAGACCGAAGACCACAGAAACCCTAGGACGAATTCAAGCGTGTTAGCAACACAAGACACACCTTGAACGAAGATACAAGAGCTGTAAGAAGGTCCTTCATGTATTTAATTCATTAAGTAGTTTTGTTTTATTGTATTAGTACACTTTAATTGGTCAGGATTGATGGGCTTGTGATCATGGATTTAACCATGCACTTCGACTCCCCTTAAAATTGCTTTCCCATTAATTAAAGTTTATATGTTGATGTCTTTGGTGACTTTTATTAGTGCATTGATAACCTCTGTGTCTAGCTGAGCATTGCTTGGGTCGCCATGCCCCTTCCTCGCCTATTTATTAGATCGCCTATGCATTCTATCGTCTGTAGAAAAGTAGGAAGAAAGATAAATGGGATAGTCATAAGTAATCATTAAGGGTTTACTCGCCGATAAGATTAGAACCAACGAGAAAGGACTTAATCTCGGTGCGTTGCATTGAACTATACACTTCATATAAGACTAGCAATAAAACAAGTGACAAGCTACTTAACTATCAGGATAGGTCTTCTTATTGTCTCAAGTATTTATCTGTGTACGTGTGTGCTACTCGCTGATTCGTGCCTATTAGTTTAGTCTATTATTTTATTGCAACCAAAACGTGCCAGTCTCTCAGGCTGAAACCCCCTTGTGTTAGATTAGGTTGTATAGCTAACTTAAGATATTAAAATACTGATTAGAATAACTAGATAATACGTTCCACTCTTAGTGATCGACACTCTACTTACCATTATATTCATACTGACCGGGTACACTGCTCGTTAAAGTGTGTGTGCTAAAACCAAAACGACATATCGTGGATATAAAATGAGAGCAATACCACACGCACATCAATCCTGCTAAAATCGAAGCCGTTAAAGACTGGGCAGCACCTACAACACCTACAGAAATTCGTCAGTTTTTAGGTCTGGCTGGATACTACCGGAGGTTCATTGAGGGTTTCGCTTCTATAGCAAAGCCTTTAACTAAGCTAACACAAAAGAACAAGAAGTGTGAATGGGGTGAAGAAGAAGAAAAAGCCTTTCAAATCTTAAAGCATAAGCTTTGTAGTGTGCCAATTTTAGCTTTACCTGAAGGAAGCGAAGACTTTGTGGTCTATTGTGATGCTTCACTCAATGGTTTGGGTGCGGTGCTGATGCAGAGAGAAAAAGTTATAGTTTATGCTACGCGACAACTCAAGGTACACGAAGAGAAATACACAACCCACGATTTGGAGTTGGGTGCTGTAGTTTTTGCTCTTAGGTTATGGAGGCACTACTTGTATGGTATGAAGTGTACAGTGTATACTGATCACAAGAGTCTCCAATACATCCTTGACCAGAAGGAACTTAACATGAGACAATGTAGGTGGATTGAACTCCTGAGTGATTACGATTGTGACATACGTTATCACCCCGGGAAGGCAAACGTAGTGGCTGATGCCCTAATCCGAAAGGAAAGGGCAAAACCATTGCGTGTCAGATCATTAGTAATGACGGTTCATACTAAATTACCCGAGCAGATTCTCAATGCTCAAGCGGAAGCAATGAAATAAGAAAATGTGAAAGCCAAAAATTTGGGAAAAAGGATCAAACCGATATTTAAGACTCGACCTGACGGAACCCAGTGCTTTGATAAACGTGTTTGGTTGCCACGATTCGGTGGGTTGAGAGACTTAATCATGCACAATTCTCATAAATCCAAATACTCTATTCATCCAGGATCAGACAAGATGTACCTCGACCTGAAACAATTATATTGGTGGCCGAACATGAAGGCTGAGATCGCCACCTATGTTGGAAAGTGTCTAACATGTGCAAAGGTGAAAGCAGAGCATCAAAAGCCAATCGGATTACTTCAACAGCCTAATATTCCTATTTGGAAATGGGAAAGAATCACCATGGATTTCATCACCAAACTTCCTAGAACTCCAAGTGTGTATGATTTGATTTGGGTCATTGTAGATCGTTTGACCAAGTCTGCTCATTTTCTACCAATAAAAGAAACCGACGGTATGGAGAAGCTCACTCAACTGTACTTGAAAGAGATTGTCTGTAGACATGGAGTGTCAATATCAATCATATCATACAGAGATAGCCGATTTACCTCTCGATTCTGGAGATCACTCCAGAAAGCCTTGGATGCAAATTTGGATGTGAGTACAGCTTACCACCCACAGACGGATGGTCAAAGCGAGAGAACAATACAAACTCTAGAAGACATGTTGCGGGCGTTTGTGATTGACTTTGGAAGTAGCTAGGATCGACATTTACCATTAGTCGAATTCTCCTACAACAATAGCTATCACGCAAGCATCAAGGCTGCGCCTTTCGAAGCTCTTTATGGGCGGAAATGTAGATCTCCAATCTGCTGGAATGAGGGTGGGGATAGCCAACTCACAGGTCCAGAGATGATTCGAGAAACAACAGAAAAGATTGCGCAGATCAAAAACCATTTGTTAGCTGCTCGTAGCCGTCAGAAAGCTATGCAGATGTGAGACGCACACCTTTGGAGTTTAAGGTGGGTGACAAAGTTATGCTCAAAGTTTCGCCATGGAAGGGCGTGATACGTTTTGGGAAACGTGGGAAGCTAAGTCCACGTTACATAGGACCATTCAAGATCCTTGCTAGGGTTGGCCCAGTAGCGTACAAGTTAGAACTACCAGAAGAGCTTCAAGGAATTCACAACACTTTTCACGTTATGAATCTGAAGAAGTGTTTGTCAGAAGAGAGTCTTGTCATTATGTTGGAGGAGCTTCGAATTGAAGACAAACTGCACTTTATAGAAGAACCTGTAGAAATTATGGACCGAGAGGTCAAGCAGCTGAAGCAAAGCCGCATTCCGCATTCCTATTGTTAAGGTTCATTGGAACTCTCGACGAGGACCGGAATACACTTGGGAAAGAGAAGACCAGATGCGTCAGAAATATCCTCATCTCTTCACCAACACATCATCACCATCTAACTCGAACTGAATCCCGAGACGGGATTCCCTTTTTAGGATGAGGTACTGTAACAATTCACAATTTTGAGGTCATTATTTTTACTATTTTAAATTACTTAATTATTCTATTTTAAGTAAATTAGTTTTTACCGGAAAAGTTACTCGCGTACGTCATAACACCTACATTTAAACTTTAAATTACTTCAGACTATGCTCAGTCTACCCGTTTATATGATTTATTTCCCCCACATACTTGTTTTTATATGGAATAATTTAATTTTCCATTTCTATGCGAAGTGTGCACATTTTACGTTTTACGCGTTTTCAGCTCGCGTTTTAAGCTTTAACTACGTTATGACATTCCGGAAGGCTCGGGAAATACATTAAACATCAAAATTACTCATTTTAAACTAAATGCAACAATTTTTACAAAATGTACTATGTTTTGATATTTACTTAACTTTCGTGTCTTTAAAACTCTACGTTTTAAATTACCGGGATCAAGACTACTCTCTATAACACACAATGCACAAATTTTATACGTAAAATACCCACTCACATCCTCCTACCCCTTGTTTATGCCGCCTACTTTACACACTTGTCCACTCTTAGGACAAGTGTGTTCCACTACATCACTATTACATGCAATATAACTAGTTCTTTCAATATTTCTTTCATTACACAAACTTATATCACAAAAAAATTCTGCATTTCTTCTCTTGTACCTGCTGGTGTCATGAGTTTCCAAGGCCAAGAACACCCTTGGAGTTTGATTTCTTAAGTCACATTAGTGCAACACTTGAAGGTCCTTGTATACTAGTTAGTTCCTAACCTTTCTTTCTCATTCAAACTTCCTATATTTGATTTATTTATAGCATTACTAGGAATGAAGTATACAACTCTTTCATTGATTATTTTGGAAGATTTGATGAAGTGGTCATAGGAATATAAGAGTTAGATAGGTAGCTAAGCTTGATTCTTGATGTGTTATGCAAGGTTGTAAGAGTTTTAGTAATGATTGATCTATTTCACCAAAGATATGCATGTTAAACACCTATAATATTTATGTAAAAATTTATTATACTTCTGTAAATAAGTAATATTTAGATACATAGGAGCTTATCATGGTTGGTATTTACATTTTATACACTAGATCTATCTTAGGAGCCCTAGAAAGTCATGACTTTTAAAAGATGAATCTGTCTAGATTTTTCATGTGGAAAAACGACACACCCTTTTTACCTCAGTAAGTTTTGAACCTAAAAGAAAAATACAAGGATGTAGCCCTATGTCTCAGGGTCATTTTTCCAAAAACCTCATGTCCTAATTCATTCCGAGGAATATTTGAGAAAATCTACACTAAAAGTAGTCTAGAAGTGTATGTCAGATTTGGAAGGCCTATTGTTCCTAAATTTTACCCAGAAACATATGCTTGTCAAAACATGAAAGTTTGAGATAAGACATGTAGGAAACTTTTCCCACTGGCCTTGTGACCATTAGACCTGTAGAACAAAAGATCAACCCTTTTTCCTAAGCCTAACTGGATGCTGGAATTAACTACATAGAGATAGAAGGGTAAATTGGTAATTTTACCCTTGATATGTAGTTCTCAGTTGAGTGAGGCCTTGATTTTTGAAATGTTCAGATTCATACCTTTCCAAGCATATAAAACTCATATTTTTACCCTTTACGGTTTAGAAATGGCGACCCGATTCGTGCGGAATTTTTATCAAATTTCTAACAGCTTTGAAATATTAACCCATATAAACATATATAAATATCATTTCGAACCACGACTTGTTATAAAACTCTTAACTATATTACCATAGGGTATTACAAGTTTATTTATTGTATGAAAACTTGAGTATAAGCGTCACATATCATTTCTCCAAGCCTAAGTTGTGTTATATTTTATTTAGGTCATTTGTGACTTTTCGCGACTTTTATCGACGTGCACACTTTCCGTTTCTTCTTCTACTTCATCGTTGGTGAGTTCATAGCCCCACTTTAACTCTTAAACTGTTTATAAACTCATTGGGGGAGATACATACTATTTTACAATTTGGATACAAGTGCTTTAAACTGTATGCTTATCAGAACAAATTATTACTATAGTACCGATATTGCCAAAATAAGACCCTAATGAATCATGAACCATTAATCACTTACGAGTGAATGCGAATATTGTTAATAGACCTATTGGGATTGACGAATCCCGTTTGTGTTGATTGAATAAATAACCGAACGCACTATATTTAAAATTTAGGTAAAATGGCAATTTACCTTTCAGGGCATTGGTTCATTCTATGAACCTTCAGTCAGTTTGAGTGTCATGAGCTTAAAGCAATAATAATTATTTACCCATTATTGTATTTGTTGCAATTATTACTTTAACTCTGAAATCTTGTGGTCCATTAATTATTTATAAACCTGTGAATTTCACTCAACCTTTGTGTTGACCTTTTAGCATGTTTTATCTCAGGTCCTTAAGGTATTTGGCAAGCATGAAGTCGCACGGAGAATGTTTTGATGGCTTGCATTTTGTTATCATTCGATAAACTTTTAAAAACTTTCGTGTTTACATATTATGTATTCTAAAACTGTTTGGGACCTCTTGTAACTCTGATGTTATATTTTAATCGAATGATAAACTTTTAAAACGTCTCATTTAGAGTCGTTTTCTATGATTATGACTGTTGCACTAATAAGTAGCACCCCAATGATATTACATTCCGCTGCGATATTTTGGGGGTGTTACAGTTTTTGTCCATTTTCTTACGTTTTTGTTCGTTTTCTTACGTTTTATCCATTTTTACGTTTTTATCCGTTTTTGTCCCTTTTTGTACGTTTTTGTCTGTTTTTCTTACGTATTTATCCAGTTTTGTCCGTGTCATCCGTTTTTGTTCGTTTTCATCCGTTTTTGTTCGTTTTTCTCACGTTTTTGTCCATTTTATCTGTTTTTTCTTACATTTTTGTCCGTTTTTCTTTTGTTTTTGTCCTTTTTTATCCGTTTTTGTTCGTTTTCGTCCGTTTTTGCTCATTTTTCTAACGTTTTTGTCTGTTTTTCCTACGTTTTATCAGTTTTTGTCCGTTTCCACCCGTTTTTGTTCCTTTTTCTTTCGTTTTTTTTTTCATTTTATCCGTTTCTATCTGTTTTCTTACGTTTTATCAGTTTTTGTCCGTTTTCATCCGTTTTTGTTCTTTTTTCTAACATTTTTTCCATTTTATCCGTTTTTCTGTTTTCCTACGCTTTTGTCCGTTTTATCCATTTTTGTCCGTTTTTATTCGTTTTGTCTGTTTTTCTTACGTTTTTATCCGTTTTTATTGGTTTTTTTTTTCGTTTTCATCTTTTTTTTCTTCTGTTTTATCCATCTTTATCCGCTTTTCTTACGTTTTTATCCATTTTTCTTACATTTTAGTCCATATTAGCCTGTTTTTGTCCGTTTTTCTTACATTTTTTTTCATTTTTGTCTATTTTTCTCCATTTTTATACGGCGAAAACGTACAAAATCGTAAGAAAATGGACAAAACGTAAGTAAAACAGAGAAAAATGGATGAAAATGGACAAAAACGGATAAAAGCGGATAAAAACGTAAGAAAAATGGACAAAAAAGTAAGAAAAATAGATAAAAACGTAAGAAGACAGACAAAAATGGCTAAAAACAGATAAAAACAGAGAAAAACGGACAAAAATGTAAGAAATACGGATAAAAACAGGACAAAACGTAAGAAAAAAAAACAAAAACGTAAGAAAAAATAGTCAAAAACGAAAGAAAACGGATAAAAATGGATAAAACGGATAAAAATAGATAAAAACTGACAAAAATGTAAGAAAAACGGATAAAAACGTAAAAAATGGTACAAAACGTATGAAAAATGAACAAAAACGTAAGAAAAATGGACAAAAACGAAAGAAAACGAACAAAAACGGATGAACATGGATAACAACGAACAAAAAGCGAAAGAAAAACAAGCAAAAACGAAAGAAAAACGGTCAAAAAACGGATGAAAACGGACAAGAACGGATAAACACGAACAAAAATGGATAAAAGCGAACAAAAACATATAAAAACGGATAAAATGGTCAAAAACGTAAAAAAATGAACAAAAACGGATTAAAACAGACAAAAACGGGCTAAAACGGATAAAAACGTAAGAAAAACAAATAAAAATGGACAAAAACGGATGAAAGCGAACAAAAAGGGAAAAAAGGGACAAAAACGTAAGAAAAATGACAAAAATGTAAGAAAAACGGACAAAAACGGATGAAAACAGACAAAAATGGATAAAAACGGACAAAAACTTAAGAAAAATGGACAAAAACGTAAGGAAAACGGACGAAAATTTTAAATTATAAACGACCATTAGGTTAAAGGATGGGTGCTCTAACAGTGCTAAGCCAAAAGGGATAACGTGTAACTGCTAACGGAGTCCATTTAACGCCAGTTAAATCAAAGGACTAAAATGAGTCCAAAGAGTGCAGTCAACATACGATCTTTGTATTTAAATGACTTTTACACTTTACTTTTATTATTATTATTATTATTATTATTATTATTATTATTATTATTATTATTATTATTATTATTATTTATTATTATTATTATTATTATTATTATTATTATTTTTTATTTTTTTTATTTTTTTATAAAAACATCAATTTATTAGAAACATATAGGATTTACAAGAAGTTAGTAGGGAGCCGAGATACTAATTGGGCTCCCACTCCTCTAGCTATAGAAAAGCCAATCCTACTAAAAATATGAGCAGCCGCACGTGCTCCAATGTCTTGAGTCATCGAAAACTTTCGAATACGCTTCAATAAAGTCACAACATCCTCTTCAAGTTCCCCAAAAGAAGAGAAAGAGAAAGGGAGGAAACCATATCCCATACTTGCACACTTAGCCTCATACTTGACGCGTTTACGTTGTGCCGCCTCAATCACCTCACGACCCGGCACGAAATCAACCATACCAGTTTGCGTCAAGGGCGATGATCGAGTCAAATCAACACAAACATCAAGTCCTTCATCCCAAGAGTAAAGTAACACATCAGCAGGACGTAAAGATTTGTCCCTTTCATCACAAAGTCCAATGTCAACCTCTTTACGAACCGAGACTCCAGATCGAGAACATATGTCAACAAGAACATCACGTACCAAGTTATGCCGATGTTTAATACCAATAATACCAGCACAAGATACATCATGATCCCCATATTATTATTATTATTATTATTATTATTATTATTATTATTATTATTATTATTATTATTATTATTATTATTATTATTTGTTCTTATTTTATTTTCTTACGTTTTTATCCGTTTTCGTCCGTTTTTATATGTTTTTGTCTGTTTTCATCAGTTTTTATACGTTTACGTCATTTTTTTTTCGTTTTTATACACTGTCTTACGTTTTCATCAGTCTTTTTTTTACGTTTTTATACGTTTTAGTCTATTTCTATACTTTCTTACGTTTCGTCCCTTTTTTTACTTTTTCGTACGTTTTTTACGTTATTGTCCGTTTTTCTTATATTTTTGTCCGTTTTATTCGTTTTGGTTCATTTTTCTTACGTTTTTTTCTGTTTTCGTAAGTTTTAATATCCGTTTTTTTTGTCCGATTTAAAAAAAAATAAATAAATAAAGTTCAAAATTTTTGTCTGAATTTAAAAAAAAAAACAAAAAAAAAAAAAAAATCAAAATTTTTGTCAAATTTTTTTTGACAAATTCGGACAAAAAAATTAAAAAAAAAAAAAAAAAAAAAAAAAAAAAGTTCAAAATTTTTGTCAAATTTTTTTTGACAAATTCGGACAAAAAAATTAAAAAAAAAAAAGTTCAAAATTTTTGTCAAATTTTTTTTGACAAATTCGGACAAAAAAATAAAAAAAAAAAGTTCAAAATTTTTTTGACAAATTCGGACAAAAAAATTAAAGAAAAAAAGTTCAAAATTTTTGTCAAAATTTTTTTGACAAATTCGGACAAAAAAATTAAAGAAAAAAAGTTCAAAATTTTTGTCAAATTTTTTTTGACAAATTCGGACAAAAAAAATTAAAAAATAAAATTAAAAATTTTTGTCAAAAAGGAAACGGACGAAAACGTACGAAAATGAAACGGTCGAAAACGTATACAAAGGTATACAAACTGATGACAACGGATAAAAACGTATAGAAACAGATAAAAACGAAAAAATACAGATGAAAACAAAACAAGACTGAAAAAACGGACGAAACGTAAGAAAAATATAGAAATAGACTAAAACGTATAAAAACTGATGAAAACGGACAAAAACGGATAAAAACGTAAGAAAATAAAATAAGAACAAATAATAATAATAATAATAAAAAAAATAATAATAATAATAATAATAATAATAATAATAATAATAATAATAATAATAATAATAATAACTTCTTGTAAATCCTATATGTTTCTAATAAAGTGATGTTTAATAATAATAATAATAATAATAATAATATCGGGTATGGTTTCCTCCCCTTCTCTTTCTCTTCTTTTGGAGAACTTGAGAAGGATGCAGTAACCCTACTAAAGCGTATTCGACGATTCTCTATGACTCAAGACATTGGGGCGCGTGCTGCGGTTCATATTTTTAATAGAATTGGTTTTGCTATTGCTAGAGGTGTGGGGGCCCAGTTGGTTTCTCGGCTTCCCACCAATTTCTTGTAAATTCTATGAGTTTTTAATAAAGTGATGGTTATAAAAAAAAAAAAAAAAAAAAAAAAAAAAATAATAATAGTAATAAAAATAGTAATAATAATAATAATAATAATAATAATAATAATAATAATAATAATAGCAGCAGTAATAGTAGTAGTAGTAATAATAATAATAATAATAATAATAATAATAATAAAAAGTAAAGTATAAAAGTCATTTGCAAAATACATCCCTCTTAGAAGTAGGTAAAGTCATTTGCAAAATGCATCCCTCTTATAGGTAAAAAGACATTAATACCCCTCATTTTTCCCACTTAACGTCAGTTAGGACTAAACACTAACGAAGTTAGGGACTAAGGATTTAATGTGGCAAACGTTTGCCTGACGGGGGATGTATATTGCCAATAGTTTCTGACAGGGATGTAAAGTGCCAAAAGGTGTAAACCACAGGGATGTATTTTGCAGTTTACTCTATATAATCTTACAAAAAAAAAAATATATATATCATATATAATCAAATTCACTTTGAAGTAACATCTTTAATCTGAACATATCCAAATTATTTTGTGATTGGTCATTACATACCATAAGGTGGTACGAAATGCGACGACCGTCATCAAATTAGGTTAGTCAACTTTGACTATTAATCAGACATTTCGACATCTAGTTAGACTTATGTGTATATGTGATTTCTGAGGCATAGAACATTAGCATTCTAGGATTTATGTGGTTTAGCCATATCATTTCCCTTTAATTGTGTTAGTTTTGTTAGAATTTCTTAGTACTCGCGTTTACCTTAAACGTTCAAGTAATCCTTATATCGTATTATTACACTTCAGATATGCCTACCGAATACAATCTATTGGTGATTTATGCCATAACTAAATAAGCTAAGTCAATAGTAATGTATTATAATAGTAGTAGTAATAATAATGTAATAATATAAAAGTTTAAGATATTTAAAAATCATATAAATACTAATAAGGACATTTATAACACATTAAAAGTTAATTCACTTAACTAGTAACATACTCCCCCCTTCTCAAAATTATAGTCTATATTTCTTTTTTTAGATGTCTAAAAAAATTGCACACATTACATTTTAAGTAATAAGAAGAGAATTTAGTGCGAGAATATTTTATTACAAATAGTCCCCCAAGAAAACTTCCCTTTAGCTTCCCAGAACTAGGCTGCACAGGAAAATTCATGACTTCCAGGTCACGGTACCGTTAAATAGGCCACGGTACCGTTAAATTTAACGGTACCGTGTGGTATTTAGTAGTACCGTGCCCTTGTTTGACGAATTTTCATTGTTTCCTCTAGATCCCTGCATCCCTAACCTCAAACCTGCAATATTTTGCAAACTCTCACACACCCTAAGATTCCCTCACTACACCATAGGACACTACCACCAACTTTAATTCAAATCCCACAACTCTTGCCTATATAAGGCCTCACCATTGCAAGCTTATCTTGCATCTCATCTTCAACCTTACATTACTCATTCACCATGTCTTCCACACAAGGATCAACAACCCACATCTCCAAGAAACCTAGGATCACCGTAAGACCACCATCCAAACCTCTCTTTGTTGATCTCACCAAAGATGATGAAGTCATAACACTACCTTCCCAAGCCACTCCTAACACACCATCTCCACCTAATGCTCATTCCAAAACATCATCTACTAGAGCAACATCTTCATCATCTTCTTATTTGAACACCATGCCATCATCCATGGACTACACACTCTCACCTATCACCCCATTGGATCATGCCATGCCAACCCCATCACCTACACACTCACCACCACCTCCTTCTCCAATCATGGGCCAACCTATCCAACCTCATCCATTTGATCTACATAGTGCTAATTGCCTATGTTGCCTACACAACCGTAACCTCATCTTCTCTTTGAGAGATGAGATATACTTCATGTTCTCCTATGTGGAACATCTCTTGACACCACCACCACCTCTAATCATGTCACCCTTTCCACCTCCCACTAGCCCATTCAACTAAACATATTCATGTTTAGTTTCCAACAATAAACATTTAGGATCCCTTTTGGAAATGAAGCTAATCTTAGCGCCTTTTATCACTAAAGATTCTATGTGCTTCTTGTTGCTTAGTTTTATGTTTATGTTGTAGTCATACATTATGTATGACATTTCTTTTATCAATGGATGGGCTTATTATGTGGTTGTTTTCTCTTTTATGGTGTTTGGCTACTTAGCCATTTTTTAGTTTATGGTTGGATATTTGTCTTGATTGTTACATGTTAGATATTGTATATGTGTCATCTAACTTTGTTTTGTAGCAAGAACCATTGCTCGATTCCTTGGTGTCCTCCAAACGAGGGGGAGTATACATCAAGGGGGAGCCTTAGCAACCTTTTTGCTTCGACAAAAAGGGGGATAAATGGAATATAAACTCATTAAAAACTTGTTAAAATTAATCTTTAACTTAAAATGAGTTTATGTTTTGTCATCATCAAAAAGGAGGAGATTGTTGATGCAAATAATGTTCTAAAAACGTTATTTATATCTTTCAATAACTTCACGTTTTGATGATAACAAAATGTGAAAACACTTTACGTTAAAATTAACGTAAACAAGTTTTTAGTCGAAATATCCCATTTCTACGTATATCACTCTAGGTATGAACAAACAAATTTACAACTTGACAAATGATCAAAGAAGTGAATATGTGTTTCAAACTTCACATTTTTAATGTGACAAAACATTTTTTCAAAAATATACTTTACAAGTTATTTTTGAATTATAAAGAAATGTTTTATTAGAAAAATAAGTTTAAAAATCATAACAGCTATTTCCCCCCGCCCCCAAAAATCAACTCCAAACTTCCTCAAATAAACTTTCACCACTAAAAACAAAAAGTTGAGCATTCTTGTCTGGCACGGTACCACTAAATTTAGTGGTACCGTGTGACATTTAGTGGTGCCGTGTCTTTATAACGGTCAGATTTCTTCTGCCTATAAATACCAGCCCTCTTCACAGTTTTTGGGCATCCTTTTTCACACACAACTTTCTGAGTTCAAAACTCTTAACACTTCTTTTCTTCTCTATCATTTAGTTTAGTTTTCTTTTGTTTAAAGAGTGATCCAATCATCCAACCAAGAGATCACCTTCATTCCTCTACTAGTGCAAGAGAAGAACACAAGGTATCAAAGAAGATACAAAGTGTTGTAGTTATAGTTAGTGCACTTGTAACACTTGTTACATACTTGTTGTATCCTAGCATACTTCAAGTTCATTTTCTTTTGAGTAGTTTGTGAGAGTAGATCATTGTGATCTTGTTGAGATCTTGGAGATCTCTTGTAGAGTGTGTGCTTGTGAGTTGATCAAGTGGATCAAGGGTAAATCGGGTAGATCGAGTCAAGTGAGAGTAGATCATTGTAATCTTGTTGAGATCTTGAAGATCTCTTGTAGCTTGTGGGCTTGTGTGTTGATCAAGTGGATCAAGGGTAGCTCGGGTAGATCGAGTCAAGTTTGTTGATTGTGTGAAGTAGTAAGGATCGTGTGGATCGTGATAGATTGGTACTAGCTAAGATTAGTACTCAACATTTAGCTTAGTGTCGGAAATAAGGATAAGCGACGTTGTACGGTTTTCTCCGCCTGAAGGGAGCTTTGTTGACATAGTGCTTAGAACTCTCGAGTGTGGTACTCGGGGAGTGGAGTAGGGCGAAGAAGAGCTTCGTGACCGAACCACTATAAATCTCTTTGTCCCGGTTTGATCTTTCCATCTCTTTTCTTTATATTCATTGTTTATATTAGTTAGTATTGTGTTGGGAATTAAATGTTCTGGGGATTAGTACTGCTAAGGGAAATACACTAACAGTACTAACTGCTAGTGTATAATTGAAGACTGCTTAAGATATAACTAACAGTACTAACTGCTAGGTTAGTACTGCTAGTTCAACTAAAGGTACTGCTTGTGGATAACAGTCTCATATGACTTTGTAGAGGATAAGTATGAAATAGATCTTTTGTGTATAATAAGTCAAATATATACGGTAGATACTTATCTTGTAAAGATCTCCTTTGGACTATAAAAAGGAGATCTTAGGTTAGATATTTAAAAGAGAGTAACTGACACACTCAACAAGCAAGTGGAAAAACACATCAGTCATAATTTTGTAATAGAGATTCAAGGTTTTGTAACCCTAGTGATAAGAAAAGATCACTCGTATTATTCTCAAATATATTGAATCGTTTTGTGTTATATATTCTGCGTTCATTGTCCAATAACAAACATTACTGTTCCAATACTCAAACCAATATTCTTCTAAGTGTGGTTAAGTAGATTCCGCATACTTAATCATATTCACTCAAAGTATCACATACACATTATACAGGACTAACATCCTAAGTGTATATTCAATCCTCTCAAGTGGTATCAGAGACAGGTTGATACTATTGATTAAGAAGAAGTAATGGACATGGAGACTACTCAAACGAATGTGGCTGCTAAATTGCCAATGCTCAAGCAGAATGAGTTTGATATGTGGAGGTTAAGGATAGAACAGTACTTCCAAGTGCAAGACTATACACTCTGGGAAATTATTGAAGAAGGAAACTCTTTCAAGCCTTCAACTACTACATCAACAGTTGATGGTAAGGTAGAGACCACTGTGCAGACCAATCCAGTGACTGCAGAAGAGAGATTTCAAAAGAAGAATGACCTCAAGGCCAGAAGTATGCTGATGATGACCATTCCAAATGATCAACTTTTGAATTTCAGCAAGTTCAAGGATGCTAAGACATTGTTTGAGGCCATTGTTGCTAGGTATGGTGGGAATGAAGCCACCAAGAAGACCCAGAAGACTCTTCTCAAGCAGAACTTTGAAAACTTCTCTTCAACCAGCAATGAATCATTGGATCACATGTTTAACAGGCTTCAGAAGATTGTGAGCCAACTTGCTGTTCTTGGTGTGGATATACCTCAGGAAGATTTGAACTCCAAATTTCTGAGAAGTTTACCTGAAGAGTGGGCTATGCATGTTGTTGTCTGAAAGAACAAGCCAGACATTGACACTAGGAACTTGATGGATTTGTATAGCAACTTCAAGATTGTGGAACAAGATGTGAAGAAGTCTGGAGGATCTAGTTCAAGCACTGGGAATATGGCCTTTGTATCATCTCCTAGTAACTCAAATCCAGTTGAAGATGTAAAGATTGATGTGGGAGTTAGTACTGCTAGCTTAAATATTAGTACTGCTAGTTCATCAAGCAGTACTATTGGTATTCTGGATGAGAAAACCTGTTGTGCTTTCCTAACAAGCCAGAATGATGGGTCCATGCTTACTCATGAAGACCTCCAGGAAATCAATGATGATGATTTGGAGGAGATGGACCTAAAATGGCAAATTTCTCTTCTTAGCATGAGGGCTAACAAAATTTTATCAAAGAACTGGGAAAAAGATCACTATCAGCAGCAATGATACTGCTGGTTTTGACAAATCAAGGATAGAATGCTACAATTGTCACAAAATGAGGCACTTTTCAAGGGAATGCAGAAGACCTAGGCAGCAGGATGGCAAGAGCAAAGATTATGGAAGCAAAACCAAGGCTGTGGAGACAACTGAGCCAAATTCAAAAGCTATGGTAGCTATTGATGGCTTAGGGTTTGATTGGAGTTTCATGGCAGCAGAGGAGGAAGAACCAACTGAGATGGCACTCATGGCCTTCTCCGATACTGAGGTAAAACCTGCTAATGTTTGTTCAAAATCTTGCATTGCTCTTAAAGAACTAGAAACTTTAAGAAAACATTATGATGATCAAATGATAGAACTAAACAAAACTCATTATAACTTGTCAAATCATAAGAGAGGTTTAACTGTTCTTGAGGAGCAAATAGTGCATTATAAGAACAATGAATCTAGTTTTGCTGATGACATAGGAGTTCTTAAAAGGGATTTAACTTTTAAAAATGCTGAAATTAGTCTTTTGAGAGCTGAGTTGGATAGGATTAAAAAGGCTAATGAAAACATTCAATTAAGTGTAGAAACATTAGAATATGCTTCTAAGGGTGTAAACAAATTAATTGAATGTCAATTAATCAACAAGGCTAAGTCTGGGTTAGGATATAAGTCTGTTCCACCTCCTCACAGAGGAATCCCTGCACCCCCAGGGATAGACCTAGAACATACAGGCTTGCCTGAATTTCAACAACCAATGTTAGAATATGGTGTTAAGCCAAAAGAAAATGTAGTTGTTGATAAGCCGATAGAAGTAAGTAAACCCTTTGAGAGTGCAAGTGAAACTTCACTCACTGAGGACAAGGTGTCCTCTGGTAGGACTTCAGATGTTCCAATCATTGAGGACTGGACATCTGATGATGATGAGTAAAAATCAGGTTATGGCTAAACCTGATGTTGTTAAGATGAAAGGAACAAATGTTCCTAAGGTGGTCAAGAATCATATTGTTAGGCCTAAAACAAATGTTAAATAAGTTAGGCAACCAGTAAGATATTGTGAAAAATATAGAACCACAAACAAGCCAGAGGTAACCAAAGGAATTGGAATAACCTCAAGTCTCACCAACTAGGTGATGACTTTGTCCTATATAAGAAAGCTTGTTTCATTTGTGGAGATTTTGACCATCTTGCAGCTTTTTACAACAAAAGGGTAACTGGGTATTCAAATCATAGAGTGAACTTAGAAAGGTCTCACACTAATGTTGCTAGAATAACACCCAGAGCAGTTTTATTAAAGTCTGGCCCAAAACCAATTCATACTGCTAGACCAGCAGTTAGTACTGCCAGACCATTTAAGACTTTTTACCCAAAACCAGCAGCTCAAAGTGCAAAAACAACTTTCAAACATGCACCAACAACTGCTAAATGGCCTTTTCAACCAAAAGCAGTGGTACAAAAATAAATTTGGAAACCAAAGGGTACAACTGCAAAGCCAGCAGTTCATACTGCTAGACAAGCAGTTAGTACTGGCAATCTTAAAAACACAGCTAAGGAAAAGATGGATAATGCTGTTAAGGCCTCAACATGTTGGATTTGGAGACCTCTTAAATCCAATGGTGAATCAACTATTTTGAAAAGATTTAACTACATTGATGCACGAGGCAAACTCAAGTCAGTAATGGCTTGGGTTCCACAAGGAAACTAATTTCCTTATTTCTTGTGCAGGGACATTCACAAGCAGATGATGAAGATCAAGGATATTCAGATAGTGGGTGTTCCAGACACATGACAGGAAACATGTCCTATCTTTCAGACTTTCAACCATTGGATGGAGGATATGTTACCTTTGGGGGAGGAATAGGAGGAAGAATTACTGGTAAAGGTACTCTTAAAACCGGTAAATTGGATTTTGAAGATGTGTACTATGTGCAAGAACTTAAGTATAACCTTTTTAGTGTCTCACAAATGTGTGACAAAAAGAACAAAGTTCTTTTTACTAACATTGAATGTCTTGTGCTTTCTCCTGATTTTAAGCTACCTGATGAAAGTCAGGTATTGCTCAAAATTCCAAGAAAGGGCAACATGTACAGTGTTGATATGAAGAAGATTGTTCCTAAAGAGGCCCTTACTTGTCTTGTTGCAAAGGCCACATTAGATGAATCTATGTTATGGCATAGGAGACTTGGTCACATTAATTTTAAAACCATTAATAAAATTGTAAAAGATGGTTTGGTAAGAGGCTTGCCTCAGAAAAGATTTGAAAATGACCAAACTTGTATTGCCTGTCTTAAGGGAAAACAACACAAGGCTTCTTGTAAGCCCAAGATTTTTAACTCTATTGATCAACCATTGTTTATGCTTCATATGGACTTATTTGGACCTACTTCTGTGAGTAGTATTAAGCATAAGAGGTTTTGTCTTGTTGTTACTGATGACTATAGCAGGTTTACATGGGTTTTCTTTTTAGGTTCTAAGGATGAGACACCTAGCATTCTCAAAACATTTATTACTGAGATAGAAAACTTAGTGGATAAGAAGGTAAAAGTCATTAGATGTGATAATGGGACAGAGTTTAAGAATAGAGTTATGGATGATTTCTGTAAAGAAAAGGGTATTAGAAGAGAATTTAGTGTTGCTAGAACTCCTCAACAGAATGGAGTAGCTGAGAGAAGGAATAGGACACTCATGGAAGCTGCTCGAACCATGTTAGCTGACTCTAAGTTGCCTATCACTTTTTGGGCTGAAGCAGTTAATACTGCTTGCTATTTCCAGAACAGGGTTTTGGTAGTTAAGTCTCACAATAAGACACCTTATGAGCTTTTTAGAGGTAGAACTACTGCATTAGGATTTCTAAGACCTTTTGGGTGTCATGTGACCATTCTAAATACCTTAGACCATCTAGCCAACTTTGATGGTAAAACAGATGAAGGATTCTTGGTTGGATATTCTCTCAATAGTAAAGCATTTAGAGTATACAACACAAGAACTAGGAGAGTTGAGGAAAACCTGCACGTGGAATTTCTGGAAATCAAATCTAATGTTGCAGGTGAAGGACCAAAATGGCTATTTAATCTTGAGACTCTAAACCAATCAATGAACTGTGTCCCAGTTGTTGCAGGAATTAATGATTTTGTAGGTTCAAAAGCTGATGATGCAACAAATGAAGCAGGTATGGGAAAGGAGAAAGATCAAGATCATTTGTTGATGCCAATATGGACAAGTGTGGATTCAACTTCAATAGATGGAAAACCTTCAACTGATGATGCTAAAGAAGGGATTGAAGGTGAAAACAATGTACATGGGACTGAGGAACAAGAGAATCAAGTTAACAGTACTAATGATGATTGTACTGCTGATCCCCAACTTGATACTGCTAGGCCAAATCTTGATACTGCTAAGACAAATGTTCATACTGCTAGCACATCAGTCTCTAATGCAGCAAATTTCTCAGAAGATGAGGTAGATTTCAACAATCTACCATCTACTTTTCAAGTTCCTACTACACCACACACAAGGATTCACAAAGTCCACTCCCTGGACAATGTGATTGGTGACGTGTAATCTGGTGTGAAGACAAGGAAGCAACTTCTGATTTCAGACCAACAAGGGCTTCTTAATGCTCTTTATGCATCAAAGCAACATGAAGATGCAAACTCTTGCTTATTTGTATGTTTCCTCTCACAAGCAGAACCTAAAAATGTTCTCAAAGCCTTAGAAGATTCAAGCTGGGTAGAAGCAATGCAAGAAGAGCTTCTTCAATTTAAGATTAAGAAGGTTTGGGTGCTAGTGGATTTACCCAAGGGTGTAAGGGTAATTGGCACTAAATGGGTCTTCAGGAACAAAAGGGATGAAAGGGGCATTGTGGTTAGAAACAAAGCTAGACTTGTAGCCCAAGGGTACACACAAGAGGAAGGTATAGACTATGAAGAAGTGTTTGCACCAATAGCAAGAATTGAAGCCATTAGACTATTCTTGGCCTATGCTTCATTTATGGGCTTCACAGTTTATCAAATGGATGTCAAGAGTGCCTTCTTATATGGTACTATTGAAGAGGAGGTTTATGTCTCACAACCTCCAGGTTTTATTGATCCAAAACATCCTGATAAAGTGTACAAGGTTTTAAAGGCTCTCTATGGTCTACATCAAGCACCAAGGGTATGGTATGAAACATTGGCTTCCTATTTGATAGAGAATGGATTCCAAAGGGGCAAGATTGATCAGACATTATTCATCAAGAAGCATAAGAAGGATCTTTTGCTAGTCCAGGTGTATGTGGATAATATCATCTTTGGATCCACAAGGAAGGAAATGTGTGTAGAGTTCGAGAAACTTATGCATGATAAGTTTCAGATGAGTTCCATGGGGGAACTTACATTCTTCTTGGGTCTGCAAGTTAAGCAATCTAATGAAGGCATATTTATCAGCCAAGATAAATATGTTGTAGAGATTCTAAGAAAATTTTAGTTTGCTGATTCAAAGGTGGCAAGCACACAAATAGATCCTGAGAAGCCTCTTCTTAAAGATGTAGATGGAGAGAATGTGGATGTTCACACATACAGATCTATGATAGGATCCTTGATGTATCTCACATCATCAAGACCTGATATCATGTTTTCTGTTTGTGCTTGTGCAAGATTCCAAGTGACTCCTAAGGTTTCTCACTTAACTGCAGTCAAGAGGATCTTTAGATATCTCAAGGGTCAACCTAGGTTGGGTCTATGGTACTCTAGGGAATCACCTTTTGACCTGGTAGCATATTCAGACAGTGATTATGCTGGTGCAAGCTTGGATAGAAAGTCAACAACTAGAGGATGTCAATTCCTTGGATGCAGACTCATATCATGGCAGTGTAAGAAGCAAACAATTGTGGCAACTTCAACAACTGAAGCTGAATATGTAGCTGCTGCAAGTTGCTGTGGTCAAGTGCTTTGGATTCAAAATCAACTTCTTGACTATGGGTACAATTTCATGAACATTGCCATATATATTGATAATAGCAGTACAATTTGTATAATTAAAAATCCAGTGCAACACTCTAAAACAAAACACATAGAAATTAGGCATCATTTTATTAGAGACTGCAATGAGAAAAAGTTGATTCAAGTGGTTAAGATTGATTCTGATCAAAACTTTGCAGATCTTCTCACAAAAGCCTTTGATGTAGGAAGATTTCAATACTTGGTAGCAAGTATTGGGTTGCTTAATCCTTAATGTTTTCAAACTGTGTGATTTTGTATATAAATTGGATTTGTACTGCTAGGTTGTCAATTAGTACTGGTATTGTAAAGTTTGTACTGTTAGTACAAATTTGGATTGTTTTGTTCATACTGTTAGTCATATGATTATACTGCTATGAGACAAGTGCTTTGCACTTTGTTTTCTTGGTTTGGACTAACAATTGCAGATATGGAGATTAAACACAAAGGATTTACAAGTGCAATTGTGTGAGCAAAAGTTGGTGGTTCAAGTTGCTGATATAATAAGTTAATGATGGACAGAGTTTGGGAATTCATTAACAAATGTTTATACCTAAGTTACTCAATTCTTTAAAATTTCTCTCTTGAAACTTATTATGATATTTCATATTGAATTAATGGCTTAGTTCGTCAAATAGTAACTGACTCAACTCACTTTCTATCATTTTATACTTTCATTAGTATAATGAGTTAGTCTAAGGACATCTGATAGAAAGAACAACGAGCAAATGTGAATCTAACACTTGTGTTAGAGGCAACAACTGCCACGAGCTGGAAACCCTGTCAAGAAATCCCTTTGAATGGGTTTATCTGTACAGAGGCTGTTATTTATAACGGAATACATTGGTTCTCACACAACCAGAGGTTAATTTAAAACGAAATCTTGATTAAGTGTCTGTCATTACACTTAATCCCTTCAAAATGGTTGTTAGCAGTATGATTTTTCATTAAAAATCAAGTTCATACTGCTAAGTCAAAAGTTTCTTAAAAAGTTTGTACTGCCAGGCTTAAAGTTAGTACTGGTAGGCTAAAATGGTACTGCTGGATAGACGTTAGTACTGTGCGAAATAACCGCTTTTTGAAACTAGCCGTTGAAAGTCAATTGGGATTTTTACTGATGATTTCCTTGTTTTAAGGGTTTGCTTTTTGGATATTTTTACCTTTAATATATTTTATTAACCTTCTCTTCGATTAAAAGTTATATTTTAATCCAATTCGGTCCAATCAGAAACCCTAACAAGCAAATCATCATTCTTTATCTTAATTCACTTTCTTCTTCTACTTTCTACCCTAAATTTTCACTATTCACAGCAGTCAAATCACCTTTTTACTGAAATTAACATGGCTTCTTTATCCTTTGTTGAAAGACACAATCAAGTTGCATATTTGGAAAAGTCAGAGGATGAACCAACTTTTCATGAGATAGTGGATTTTCTAAACAAAACTTACATAAGGTATTATTTACTTTTAAATCCCACTATCTATTTCACTCACATCAAACAGTTTTGGCACACTGCTAGTGTCACAACCTTTGAAAATGGTAACAAACAGATCAAAGCTAAAGTGGATGGCTATTCAATCACTATTACTGAATCCTCACTCAGGAGGCATCTCCATCTGAGTGATGAAGATGGTATTAGTGCTATGCCAAACACAGAAATTTTTGAAATTTTTTCCAAAATGGGGTATAATACTGAATCTCAAAATTTGACTTTTCAAAAGAGTCGTTTTGCCCCAAAATGGAGATTTTTCATTCACACCATTCTTCATTGTCTTAGCCCAAAGAAAACCTCATGGGAACAGTTCAGTAGTAATATTGCTACTGCTCTCATTTGTTTGGCTGAAGACAGAATTTTCAACTTTTCAAAACTCATTTTTGAAGGTATGGTGAAGAATGTTGATAGTAAATCAAAATTTTTGATGCATCCAAGATTTATTCAATCTATTTTGAACAAACATGCATTGCCTCCACACAAAACAATTTATCCAACCCCCAAGCTTACTCAAAAACTTTTTAGCAATATGAAAATTGCTTCAAGGGGTTATGGTGGGGAGGCAGTACCTCTTTTTGATACAATGCTACAACATCAGGGTGAAGGAGCAACAACCCCAGTTGGCTCCCAACACACACCCACACAATCTGAAAGTTCATCTTCATCAACACATAGGTCTGATTCCAGGCAGGACTCTGATGTTCCTCAGCATAGAGTTCCTTCTCCAACAAATGATGCAGATGAGGCTGACAATGTCAGAATGGAAGGGGCTGCTTCTACTGTCTCTGGCTTAGTAGCTGAGCAGGACAGAAGTACCATCAATAAGACCCCAACCATGGCAACACCAGCAGTACCTAGTACTTCTGGTGGAATCCCTATCCACATGGATACTCAGGGTGGCTTAGAAACCCATCTTAGGATGGACTATGAGTCTTTGCCCCATGATTCACCTCTCCCAGGAGGTAACACACCTGGAAGTGATGAGGGCAGAGTGCAACTTAAGGAATTGATGGCTTTATGTACAAAATTGTCTAAAAAGGTGTCCAAATTGGAAGATGATCTCAGGAGCCATAAAGATGAACTCAGAAGCCGTAAGAATAATTTTGCAGTTGTCTACACTAAGATGGTTATGAAAGTGAAGAAGTTAGAGACTACTGTTAAGAAACTCAAAGGGAAAAGATCAGCCAAGATGGTGATTTCAAGCAGTTCTTCTTCTAGTTCATCAAAAGGTCCAAGTTCAGATGATGGTGAGGGATCTTCCACACAGGGGAGGAAGATTACTCAACTTGGCCAAGATCCTGATGTTCAATTGGTTCATGAAGAATATGAGACTCATGGGAGGCATATGGAACAAATGGATGGAGGTACTGTTGCTTTTGATGAAGGTACTGCTAGTATTGAAGGTACTGTCAGTCCTCAAGATTTAATTGCTCAAGGTTATCAAGGTACTGCCAGTGTGGCTTACTCAAGATAACCTAAAAAATCAAGGGCATATAAGGGTAAAGGGATAATGACTGAGCAAGAACCATCAAGGAAGTTGTCTAAGAAGGAGTTAGCACAGTTAGCACTTGATGAACAATTGGCCCATGAAATGGCTCAAAAATTTCATGAGGAAGAGTTAGACAGAATTGCTGAGGAAGAGAGATTGAATGAAGAAGCAAGATTGGTTGCTCATATGATGGAAAGAAAGCTTCAAACAGAAGAGGAAGAGGAAGCTGCTCAGATTCTTGCAGATCAGAAAATGGCTGAAGAGTTACAAGCTGATGAAAGAGCAAAGTACACTCCAGAAGAACAACAAGATGCTATTACTAACTTATTGGAGGAGTTCAGAAGTAGGCAGAGTAAAAAGAAAGTTTATAAGAAAAAGATGCCTTCAAGAAGTGAGCAATTAAGTTTCATGAGAAGCTTCTTGAAGAATCAAGCTTACTGGAAGCAAAGCTACTTCAAAGGTATGTCAAATGAAGAAATTGAGAAGGCTTACTTTGAAGCTTATGCAAGAATTCATAAGCCTGTTCCAAAAGAGTTTATCATTGAGACTGAGTATAGTAAAGATAAGAAGAGAGGAGCAGAATTATTGGAGTCTGAGGAGGCTAAGAAACAAAGGACTGAGGAGGAATTAGTTCAAAAA
Organism: Artemisia tridentata subsp. tridentata; assembly: GCA_021014915.2. Classification (NCBI taxonomy): domain Eukaryota; kingdom Viridiplantae; phylum Streptophyta; class Magnoliopsida; order Asterales; family Asteraceae; genus Artemisia; species Artemisia tridentata. Next base: position 90,485,514 of record CP139506.1, read on the forward strand.
GAGCTTGCTGAGGAAGAAGCAGAGAAAGGAGAGAAAAAATTGACTGATGAACAGGTACATAACATGATTGTAGTAGTTCCTGAATCACTCAACATCAATCCATTCCAAGCCAAGCATCCAATTATAGATTGGGAAGTGTTCTCTGATGGGATAATAAAAGGGTGGAAGATCATCAGGGTAGGAGGAAAGACAGAGCTGCACAAATTCTTTGAAAGTATGCTGAGATCTTTTGACAGAGATGACTTGAACAAATTATGGAGTTTGGTGCAGGAAAGGTTTAGAACCTCAGATCCATCTGATGACAAAGATAAGGAATTATGGGTACAATTGAAGAGGATATATGAACCTGATGGAGGAGAAGCTATTTGGAGGTTTCAAGCTCCAATTAAAGAGATTACATGGAGATTATTTGATACTTGTGGTGTACACAGGATCTCTACCAAAGATGGATTAGAAATTTATATGTTGGTAGAAAAAGAGTATCCACTCAGAGCAGCAGTTTTATTAGCTTTGGTATGTTCAACTCTCCAGGTTGAAAGTGATTCAAAAATGGCAAATGAGTTGGTCAGAAAGATATTCTATCTTGTAGAACAAAGGAAAGCTCAGATCAAGAGACTGACTATGTAGTATTTGGAAGATCCTCACAATCCTCATTTAATTCAGAAGAAACTTGTAGATTTGGGGTAAATCACAAGTTTAGGGGAGGATTGTTGGGAATTAAATGTTTTGGGGATTAGTACTGCTAAGGGAAATACACTAACAATACTAACTGCTAGTGTATAATTGAAGACTGCTCAAGATATAACTAACAGTACTAACTGCTAGGTTAGTACTGCTAGTTCAACTAAAGGTACTGCTTGGGGATAACAGTCTCATACGACTTTGTAGAGGATAAGTATGAAATAGATCTTTTGTGTATAATAAGTCAAATATATACGGTAGATACTTATCTTGTAAAGATCTCCTTTGGACTATAAAAAGGAGATCTTAGGTTAGATATTTAAAAGAGAGTAACTGACACACTCAACAAGCAAGTGGAAAAACACATCAGTCATAATTTTGTAATAGAGATTCAAGGTTTTGTAACCCTAGTGATAAGAAAAGATCACTCGTATTATTCTCAAATATATTGAATCGTTTTGTGTTATATATTCTGTGTTCATTGTCCAATAACAAGCATTACTGTTCTAATACAAAAACCAATATTCTTCTAAGTATGGTTAAGTAGATTCCGCATACTTAATCATATTCACTCAAAGTATCACATACACGTTATACAGGGCTAACATCCTAAGTGTATATTCAATCCTCTCATATTGTTTAGTGTTCATATTGGTGTTGATTGATTTCACGAAAGAATCGAATCAAAGTTTTTCACAAGTAAAGTTTTAAAACGAATTAAAAACCGGTAAAATTATTCAACCCCCTTCCAGTTTTCCATATATATATATATATATATATATATATATATATATATACTAGACGTCAAAGCCCGCCCAATGGGCGGGCATGACTTATAATAATAGTTTGCGTAGTTTTGTCGTATTTAAACTATACTTCAAATTTGTTACACAAATATTTGTTGTTTTTTTTTTTTTTTTTTTGGTTGTGATTATTTAATCATTTATTTCTTGTACTAATAGGAAGCATTTTATTTTCTTTCACGCCGTAGGCATATAAGTGTATCAATTTTATATATAATGAATTTAAAATTGAAACACATATATAATTGTTATTTAATCATTTATTATTTGCACTAATAGGAAGCATTTTATTTTCTTTCACGCCGTAGGCATATAAGTGTATCCGACTCAAAGTTTAATAGGTTTTTTTGACAATGAAAAAAAGAATTAATGCACTATTTGTTTTACAACAATAACTAATTAAACAACTACATATGGTCTTTTTACATAACTATTTTTTGTTTGTTACTTTTAAGATAATAAGTATTACTATTAAGTTGAATAAGCTAAATTACATTAGACAATAAAAATGTGTATCCGCAAGAAGCAAACATGAAACTACAATGTTGATCTTATAATCCCAATTAATATTTTTTCATGTAAATAATTTGGTGAGTCCTTTTTTTTTTTTTTTTTTTTTTTTTTATTTTTATGCAAGCTTTCTGTTTGTAAAATATTAAGAGAAGAACATGCAAGTTGTATAAGATATTCATTAGTAGTCTATTCTTATAGACTTGCCACATTTGTCTTTTCATCTTCCTTACACTAACCATTATCACATCATTGAAAACACCAAAGCTTCACTTGTCAAAACAACTGTTCCGGATCAACAGAAGGTGAAGTATACAATCTTGATCTTATACATTTGTTTACGCTTTGTTAATATTTTTTACCTGATTTACTCATTGAAAAGATGAAACCTTGTATCGACTGATTATTTTAAGTATATTATATTTAACTGTATGTTTAAGCTAATAATTTGTAGTTGCATGTTTTTTTTTTCTGTGTCTGATCTTAAGCTATAATCAACTTGTTTAATCATCTTCAAAATTATTGTCATTCCATATTTTAAATAATTAATTATTTGAAGTCAAATTAGGTAGTTATATGTCAACCGTTAAAAGTTCATCAAAGGTATCCGTTTTGGTTTATTTCTTAGATTAGGTTGGTGAGAAGATGATAAAAGTTCGTTTATTAGGGCTTTCAGGTGACAGCAATGCAGTTGTTAATCTTAGGAATGACTTTATGCTTGGTAAATTTTGTGGGTAGTCATTTGGGTTATGTAAGTGGTTAAAGTTGGCTGTTTATGGTTGTGAAATAGTTTATATCTTTAATCATCCGTGATGTGTTTCTTTTTTGATGTTTTGAAGGCTAACTGTGGGTATCTTATGTACAAAAAATTTGACTTTAAATGAATATGATGGCTTTTTAGATTGGTTTGTAATTGTTTGTTGATTAGTTGGAGTATTTTAGTTGTATTCATTGTGGATGTTTAGTAGGGTGTTTTTAATAAGTCCTTAAAATTTAAAGATATAACGTGACGTTGTGATTCATAAAGGGTTGTATGTATTTTTAGTTTTGAATGTGTATGATTTTCAAGTGGATAATTATGACGTGTTTTGTTAATTGATTCCGTCACAGTTCTACAACGTGTTTATGTTTGTTATATTACCAATTTCAACTGAATTAGACTCACTGTATTGATTTTTTAGGCTTGAAAGAACGAAGATGGACCAACAATTCTTATGTCTTTTTAATTTGAAAACCAACCCAGAATACCAGGTTTACATTCTTATATATATGTGACTATAGATTATTATCTGATGATATTTTGTACGTTTAGCAATTGATACATTTTTGTTTTGCAGAAGTTGCCTAACGTGTTTAAAGAGAGATTTTACGATGATCAAGATTATATTTTTGTTAATGGAAATAACAGATACAGATATATATGCTTAATCAGGGTGGTTGAAGGTGAATTTCAGCTTTATGGACATGAGTGGGGAAGATTTGTTCAAGATAATTTGCCGTCATCAGTTAAAAGATTACATTTTGTGAAGGAGAGTTTAGATACTTTCTACGTCACTGGGTATAATGAGGATGGTAGTGAAGGCCCTGGTTACGATAGGCGTGTTGTGGGGCGTAGAGTTGTGAGGTGTTTGGTCAGATTTATGGTTGGAGGGCAGGTATGAATATTTTATCCTATGTCTTTTAGATATAGATTGGATTTGCGTAGATTTATAGACATCATCACTTAACGTGCAACTAAAATAAGTATCATGTAAGTTGGCTATAAAAACTGAATGTGAGCTTCGATTGAACTCTTGTATTTGAAAGTAGATTGGAGATTAATTAGATGATTGTGAGGTGAAACACAAACTGGTATTGTATGATAATTTTTATTAATAGTATGTTTTAGTTTGTCCATGTTTAACCTTATTCATTATAAACTTACTTGGCTTATTTAAAGAAAATTCAATTAGAGATAGGCTGTGGAATAACGAATTTGATAGATATACATTGTCTCTATAATTGCATCCATTTAGAGTACTTTTGTGCATCTGTTTAGCTTGTGTAATAATGAATATGATAGTTATTGTTTGGTGAAATGTTATTGATATCGTTTAATGTTTTTATCTATATTCATATCTGTTATGGTGCGTATATCCATATATATTATGATTGTTGGTGTGTATTTAGTGTCTTGCGTTAAGATTATCGATTTAGGGGAAGTTGGTGGATATTGAATTGAGCTTGAATTTCATAAATGGATAATCACTTTTGATATTTAAGATTTTCATAGTGAAAGGTTTGTGGAATATTTATGGTGTTCAGTTATACAACATGTGCCACTTGTTGCCCATTTTTAGATGGGACAATATGTGTTATGCTTTATCTCAAACAAGTCGGATTAAGTAAAATGCAGGTAAAATAGAAAAAGGTTGATTTGAGTTACAATTTTTTCAAACGGGTCCATTAAATAAATCTTGATATGTGGACTGTTTTAGACAGATGATGGCACAATGGTGATTCAATAAAATATTGATTTCAGCCAAGCAGATGTCAAACGCGATTAGTATTTGGTCTAGCTTGCACCTTTGAAAATCATTTAGAATTGTAGACTATAAACTCCGTGGGTTGATCAGATTGTGTGCCATGGCTGTTTTTCTGTTTGTGATTTTGTATCCTTGAAGATGCTTCACTTTGTGCATGTATGGAAGTTTTGAAATGAATTTGTATTTACAACCAATAAAGGAGGTCAATCTTATAATTGCATTTGAAATGGAATTAGGAAGAAGCTTCCTGATTAGGTAGAGTAGCTATCTAACCCTCTAATCGCCATGTCTTCCTCTTTGGAATCTTTTTTAGCATTTGGCCTAGCTTGCAGCTTTGAAAACCATTTTGAATCGTAGATCATAAACTCTGTGGGTCGATCAGATTGTGTGCCATGGCTGTCATTAACGTTATAAACTAAGGAGTACTAACAAATAACACATACATTTATCTTTCTAGACATAAAATACATTTTTATCTGGTTATCTCAAAGTTAGTGCAGGTAATAGGGTATTTCCAGAGCATAACTTTAGTATACTTGAATCAGGTTTGTGCATGGTTTATGGTGGGAGAGTAAACTTCTCAGACTGTTTGTCTCTAAATGACAATTTTGGCATAGATTTGTACCTATTTAATTGTTTTTCTATGTTCTTGTAATTCAGATTCTACCGGGAGATTTTTTGCAAGATATATGGAAAGATACGTTCAAAATTTATGCTAATGGTTTGAGGGTTAAGGTGAGACATGAAAGGGTTAAATTGGATGCAAACAGTGTAGTAAGGTCTAACAGGCTGTTTGGCAATAGTTGGGAAAGACTTGTTGACTATTTGGAAATTGACATAAGGCAGCCGATGGTTTTCACCAATCTAGGAGATAATAAATTGAAACTGGCACTCTTTCGCAATGATGGGACGTGCTTATATCCGGAGATTGTGTATCCAACATTGTTGAGGGTACCTGGTCGTGGAATACCATTGTATGCCATGGAAGGTATGTATTCTTTAATGTTTTATGATGTGTTTCAAATAGAAAGAAGTTTTGTCTTGTTATTAATTTTAACGGCAGATAGAAGAGCCCATCATATTTGCACATGGGAAGGACACACTAACCATAATGATGAAAACGCCGTCTTTCATGTCGAGCTGAATGGAATTGTGTTGGAATTTTACCATGTGGTAAGTATTCAAGGAATATGTATTAATATTCCTGATTTATTTTATTTATCTTGATTATATTTTGTTAGTTGCTGATGTTTGAAGGGTTTTTTTTTTCATTTATTTTTTAATTTTTTTTAATTGATATTTTTCATGATAGACTCTACCTGTGGATTTTGCTGGCCATCAGCAGATGCATGCATACAATCAGGCGTTTCTGGTGCATGATGATGAGAGGTTTCCCGTGAAGGTTCGTACGATAAATGATAAAAAAAGAACAAACAGGGAACAGCAAGTGAAACTTACTGGGAATTTTAGGGCGTTTGCAAACATGTGTGGGTTTAGGATTGGGAAACTGATGCGATTTAAATTTGTTGACATTGTTTTGGAAGTTGTGGACGGTCAACAAAATGTAATTCCGGTATTCCACGTCTGTTAAGTTGATCACAACATCGTATCAGCTTTTGTCTAGGCAATTTGATTCCGAATATTTCCTCTGTGGACATACATGGGTAGGTAAGGTCTTTTGCTGATTTTGTATATGAAAGTTAGGTGTACGAAGATAATTTATATTACTAACGCTTATGACTGTAGCGTGTATAAGATATTTTAACGGTAACAATAGTTTTTATAACTAAAACTCAACAGGTGGTTGTTTTGTGTGTTGTTATATTTTGCGTTGATGTTTATGGGTTGTTATATTCTGTCTTGATGTTGGTGTGGTATTTAAATGGATCGTCAACAACCTAATTTCTAATGTTCATCCTTCATTACAATATGTTTTTCATTTATTACATTTACTGATTTGAAAAATCTTATGTCCTAAAGCTGGCGCAGATCTACATGATAAATGACATTGCTTTGATAGGCCTGAAAACTGATAAAATGTCATTGTTGCATTCAATGATAACTTGTATAATTACAATACGTTTTTAAATGCGAAACAATGCTTCTTTATACACAACGTTTGTTGTTGACTTTGAGTATTTCCCATCCTCGTCACAACAAAGAACCTTCAAACCTTTCTTGCTTTTGACTCGAGATACTGCCACGTAAAGCTGGCCGTGTGAGAACACCGGCCGTTGGAGAAACAATCCTACTTGCGTCAATGTTTGGCCTTGGCTTTTGTTAATAGTCATTGCGAAGCACGGTGATACCGGGAATTGTCTTCGGTTAAATTTAAAAGGCATTTTGGTATCTGAAGGACTCAAAACCATACGTGGTATAGCGCAAATAGTGCCAACACTTCCACCTGATATAATATTAGCTTCAATAATATTAGTACCGAGTCTTCGAATTTGGAGTCTGGTTCCATTGCATAGTCCTGCTGTTTGATCAATGTTTCTCATGCACATAACAGGTGTGCCTATTTTAAGAGTCAGAGAATGACGCGGAAGTCCGGATATTTTAATGCTGTTGAGAAAGTCACACGTGTACAATTCCGGATTGAAAGTGGTGTCTTCATCAGCAATACCAATCGAGTCAGAACTTAGATATGTTTTTTGATCTCCTTGAAGTAGTGTAAGCATTCTATCATTGATCACGTCCACAAGTTCATGAGTTGGTGCGAGGATGGCCCTCTCTTGAAAAAAGGTTGGGTTATAAAGGTTAGCAATCAAATCTGGGTAAGTCTCTTCAATTATTGTACCAACATGATCTTCGGAATCAGGAATCAACATGTCGTCTGTAAATTCAACGTTTGCTTCCCCATTGTTTTTACCTCCGATCGTTCCATTTCCGATTGATAATATCCAATCCGCAAAATCTTGTATTTCTTTACGTTGGGAGTTGTTTGAACTTGTTCCTAGCCTCATGTTGATAGTCAATTGTAGTACTGTACAATGGTCCCATAAATATGAAGAGTTTATTGACGCGTGTACAACGCTATGTCGTGAACCGTTTGTGATGACCGGAAGGATTTGTCGAAAGTCGCCTCCGAACAAAACAACCTTTCCCCCGAAAACTTGATCAGATGGTTGTGATGGGTGTGTTCTACATATGTCTCTTAGTGTTCTATCGAATGCTTCGTAACAATGTCTATGTGTCATTGGAGCTTCATCCCATATGATTAGCTTGCATGCCCTTATAAGTTCGGCCAGCTCACTATCAGCTGGGATGTGGCACATAGAATCATCGACTACGTTGATGGGAATTGCAAATCGAGAATGCGCTGTTCTCCCCCCTTCCAACAAAAGTGCGGCTATACCGCTTGATGCGACGTTTAACACTATATCTTCTCTTGATCTAATTGCTGCGGACAATGTCTTATAAAGATAAGTTTTACCCGTGCCTCCATATCCATATACGAAGAACATACCCCCCGATTGGCCGTTAACAGCGTCCATCAAAGTAGTATAAATATTTTTTTGCTCATTTGTTAACGTTCCAAGTAGTCTGTTGTGTTGTTCGCGTAATTCGACTGGGTTGTATTTTAGCTCGTCCGATATCAGCCTGTTGTAATGTGACATAAGGAACATTTCGTTTGGCAAAGTCATGTTTGGGATGTTCCTCAAGCTTTTATTGTTGCAAAGAAGCATGTGCTCAATATATGTAAGACATATGTTTTTCCTTTGTTCGTCTGAAAGTTCCAAATCTGCAAAATTAAAATGTATGTTTTTTAGTTTGATCAAATAAAGTATCTACATAAAACAAAGTGTTAAATCTTTAACGTAAATTTTGATGCAACATTTAACCCACATTGCTGTATATTATACATGCTATATATATCAAATGCATGTCAAACATTTTTAGGAGTGTATTATAGATATTCATGGTGTCTATTTGGTAGGGTGTTTTTACTTGTATCACTAAATCAACTCATACAACTAACTTTTGGTAGATATTTTCCACCCGGTAATATCAATCTAACACACACACACCCATTTGCCGCTTTCACTGCCGATCATCACTGTAAGCATATATATTTTTTTTTTTTTTTAATTTGATTATTAAAAAGGAATTGTTTCACCCACAAAGCATTTAAAAATTCACTTTAATAACAGATTTAGCATTTTTCTGTATCGACTTTGAAGGTACACGAGGGTTTGGAACGATTTATGTATGATCACTGATTGGTTATCAATGTAACTTGTGGTTAATTACAACATTATAAGAATGCATTGTCGTTTTGTTGCTTAGATAAATGATCCCCAAATATTGCAGTTCGATTCTTAGGGTTTTGTTTAATAAAATCATATTATTGTAACACCCAGTGTTTTTTTGTTTAACATTTAGTAGTTTTGAATGTGGTTTTTAAAATAAATGTTTTTTGTTTGGCGGTGCTTTTGTTTGTGTATGTTTTTTTTAAAAAAAAAAAAAAAAAAGGTATCACTGAATGAACATCATATTCATTGTTTGTCGTTATCTAACTTATTAATGTGATTTTCAAGTTTTCAGAAACATGGCATCTCAGTTTTTGATCAAGGTTGATTACTATTACCGTAAAAGTCAGGTATGTATTAACTTCCGTTTGTTGTATATATAGTAGAACGATTGATTTTATTTCGTGTGACGTTTTTACTCTCTTTTTTTTTTTTTTTTAATACATGTATATACATTTATTATGGCTATGTTGTAGACACTCCCCAAATGGTTTCATGAGGTGCATTATAATGGTCAGAATTGGGTCTATTTGATCAACAATAAGTGTGTGAAATTTAAAGTCTGGATGGACTGGTTGCCGTGTGAACAGTGGCAGTTGCACGGTGACGAATGGAGACATTTTATTAAGAAAAGTGGTTATCAAGACATTGCATACCTTCACTTCATCAAGGAAAGTGCCGATACATTCTATGTGACAGGCTATAATCGCGACGGAGTTGAGAGTGGTGGGTACAGGAATGTGAATTCAGATATGCGTCCACCCAGATGGATGGGGTTTGTTGGCAGTAACCCTGTTGAATCACCGGTCAGTATATGTATATATTTTCTTGTTTGTTCTGGTTTGAAGCCTGAGATGTATCAACGTAAATTTTCTTGCCAATAACAACAGTTTTACACTTTGACGTGTTTTTTCTTTTTTTTTAATATTCTTATAGGTTGTTTCCGGAGAATTTCTGAAAGATGTTAAAGATGATGAGGTTTTTATATTGAAAGTAAATGATCAAGAATACAATGTGATGCATCAGCGTATGCAAAATCGTGCATCAACAACGAAATATGAGTTTCTTTTCTATGGACATGGATGGATGGATTTGGTTGGTGTTTATAACATGGCTCAAGGTTTCAAAGTTGTGTTCACAAATCTGTTTAACAACAGGGCTTCGGTGAACATATTTAAAAAAGATTGTACGCCATTAACACACGAGGTAGTCAGACGCACTTTGGTGGCAAGAGGTGATCCATATCCTGGCGTTGATAAAGGTCATTGTTTATAAGTGTACCGTTGCTGTGCTAATATTTACGTATGGGTTGCATTGTTTAAAGGGATATAATTTTTTTTATTTTTTAGACCCAAGGATACTACAAAACTGCACATGGAATGGACATGCCAAGTACCACATGGATGAAGAAAATACCTTTTACAGGCCATTGCATTGTTATGTTTTTGAGCAGAAAAGATTGGTATAAATAGTATTTTTATGGGTTTTATTTTCTAAGGTAAATTTTTAATGCAAGTGATTTTTATATTTTTTTATTTATCTGTTTGCCAGACCATTCCTGCAAAATTTGTCAAACAGCACAAGCTCTTCAGGTATGAGCATGCGTTGGTTCGCCATAAGTCTCATCATTTCAGATTCATCCTTTTCCAGGAGAAACACCATGAAGATGCAAATCGTGTTAATCACGTTTATCTGAAAGGGCCTTGGAGACAGTTGGCTGCAGAATGGGGTCTGGAACAGAATCAGATGTTGAGGTTTAAATACACAAAGGATGTTGGTGACGATAAAGCTATCGTTTTTTATGGTGAGGATGATGTCAAGATCCCACTGTTTCATGTTTGCTGATGCTGTTTGGTTGGTACGATGCTGATTAAGAAATCCTTTTGGTATGTTTTCCTATACATTGAAGCTTTTATGTTGTTTAAGGTAATCATATTTTAAACCCTGTATGTGTAACTTATGTGTACGTGTTGTTATGTGGTGTGGACATGTCAGTAGTAGTTTTCTCTAACTATGGATATAGTAGGTGGACTTGTAGGAAGTGATTGTGTTTTAAAATGATGTTATGTTTATTAAGGGTTATGTTTAAAATGATGTTATGTTTAAAATGATGTTATGTTTATTAAGGGTTATGTTGAAGTCGTTATTGTTGTTAATTCGATACTCTTCGATTGTTATAATTTTATTGCTAACAAATATACAATATATTATTTATAGGATCTTAAGATATGTTGCTATTAAGATGCTTTATTATACTAAAAAATGTCATACCTGGATCACTCCTCTTCATTCGCTCTGCATGTAGCACATCAGTAGCCATTACTTCCCATGTCTTTTCATAAACAAATTCTGGTCGAGCCATACAATCCGTCATAAGTAATATAACATAAAACTTCCGCAAATAGTTCCCGGACCCCCAGAGGCTTGCTTCTAACAACCCATCGATGTATTCCTTATCATCTTCCAACAGACCTCGTGCTCGGCAAGCTTCTTTGTATGTGTTGTATTCAACATCTTCGAATCTTTTAAAATCTTTCCAATCTTGTGCGCCTGGAACCTTGTTAATCAAGACTCGTAAGTAAAATAGTTCCCCGGTGGATGGTGACACGTGATGCACACGTCCAATGCACGTGCCCTTTTGTCTTTTTACCCAGACTCTCTCTTCTTGCTTCCATACATAGTGCTTTGGAAACTCGTGGTAAAGTAGTTTTCTTGCTTCTACATCGGTCTTGTTTGTTTTCATCCATTGGATGAATTTCGTGTCATTTACAGACGCCTTATCTAACGTACAATCAATACTTTCCGAAGAATCAAATATAACCGATTGCTCGCCTTCTAAATGAAATGGCAATCGTTCAACGGGAGGGAATCTATAATGGATGTCAAATTTGTATATCCTCCATGCCGCTTCACATGCTGAAAGGTACCGACAATCGTAATAATCACTTATTTCATCTATATCTTGGTCTTCTACTGCTGCCGTTGCCCTGTCAGGACCTTTGTTTATATATTTGAATAGATATTTTATGGATCCTATTTGGTTGCACCATTCCACATTAATATGTGATTGGTAACGTCTCAGCAACCCTGGATTATAAGGTACCACGTATCCGTTGTGTAGTTCTGCCCCACTCTTTGTTATTGTACAACCGTCGTTTCTCCTTTTATAAAGTGCGTAACCACTTTCATCTATGACCGTTGAGTCGTTGAATTCTTTAGGGAATCTCTTGGTGCATTTGTTTTTTACTGTACACGGACAACTTGGACGCTGGGGGCCACATGGGCCATGCATCATATGATCTGTGACGATTTGATACAGCTCGGGGTCCTCATTTTTGTCTGGTATTTCTGCTGAAATAAAACCATCGATCTGGCTCGTTGTTTTGATTTTATCATTTTCTTCCAGGAAAAGCAATATATGGGCATGTGGTAGCCCTCTTTTTTGAAATTCAACAGTATAAACAGCTGCAGCAAATTGATAATGTTAGGTACAGTATACAATCGCTAATAGTTGATGCAATTACTTTGTTTTTGATGATAAAGGCATGGTGATAATACCTGCTTTCAAATGTCCAAAATAATGCCGGTCTTTAAAATCTCTCATTAGGCTATCCAACTTTTGTTTAAAGACTCTAGTTATCACATCAGGTCTATCATCAGACTTCAGTCCCCTATCTGCGACAAAGCGTGCAATTTCCGGCCAATTTGGATTGCATGTAAATGTGATAAACAGGTCAGGGTACCCATAAACTCTGCATATTGACATGGCATCTAAATAATTCTGCATCATATATCTGGGGCTCCCGGTAAATGACGACGGTAGTATAAACTTTTTCCCTCGTAATGTGACCCCAGAATCTTCTTGTTCCGCCAGCTTTGCAAGTTTAGAATATGTTTCACTCCTTAAATCTTTCTGTTGATTTTTAACATAAGACATCCTTTCAGATTCTACCATGGTGTATGCGTCAACAATGAATTGTTGACATAATCTCCTTGCATTGAGCACCATCGAGAAAACACCTGTTCTTTCTTGAAGTCTATAAGCAAAATACTCCCTCATCGTTACTCTTGTTCTCTTGTTTGTTGGTGTATGATCAGTGATACCAACATGGTATATATCTGTCCAGTAACCATCTTCTGCATATGGGAACAACAATGGGTATTGTAATGCCAGATACGATGGGTGTAATTCACTAATTCTTTTAAGACCTCCTTCCTGGAAATGTAAAATAATGTCTCTTTTATTAGTTGTTGCATCAAAATCTCCAACTATGAGACCTCCAATTTCATCAGCTGTAGGTAGGTTATAATTTCTACCATCTCGTTCTCTTGTACCGATAAGGCGCATTTTGAACCTATGTTCATCATCTCTCCTGACCAATCGTTCCCCAGCCATTCTGAACTGACCAACTAATGGATTGATGGTATCCAGCATGTCACGTAGATCAATAGTCAATTGGTGGTCTACAATATAGTTGTTTGACGTTGAATTGCCATCGATCGTGCTGCATAAAATTAATACATGTATATTAATATAATGTTGTTTATGCAATGATTGAATGAAGAACATAGCCTAAACAATACGATAATTAATGTTGTCATACCTGACACATTTCATTCTATTTTGTATTTCATTCTTTGAGTCGTAAATATATAACTGAGCAAAAACAGGAGGCTTATCGCCTTCTGGCAACAGACTTCCCATCCTGTGGTAATTTTCTCCCTGGATCCTGTAACAATATGCTCCGTATCCTTGATTAACAGACGTGTCTTGTCTTGCACCCATAGATGTGAATGAAAACATTGAATTGTATCTCCTGATGTTCTCAACGAAATCCTTGCTTTTTGAATGTTCACCATTCATTAGTTGTCTCAATAATTCAGGTGGATTTTTAATCTCACTTCCTAATTTTACTTTTCCCTTCCCACAACATATGGAGTATGACTCTGGGCTTGAACATGACGATCCAACCGTAGTCTCAGCATGCCATAATAAAGCGTCGCATGATTCACATGTGAAAATAGGATCTCCATGGTCCAAATAATCTGTAAAGAGAAAATTAGTCAGGAATGTCTGGAAAAATAAGAAACTGCTGTTTTATCTTTGTCAACAAATGGTTTTTTTACAGTGGTTTGTTTAATGGATGTACCATTAGATATGCCTTTAAATAGTTTTATTTGTGCATCCTGATTGTTTGATGAAGCCATATTATTTAAACTTTCACGTCTTGGGATTTTTTGTGTATGCATTATTGCTTTATCCTGTAGCCTATGTGATTTGCGTTTCGCAGTGTGTACACCAGGCTGAATAGTTCCAAGATAAGTAGGCTCTTTAGGTATTGCTGCAGCAAAAGTGAATGGTTACAAAGATAATGAGAGAAATATTACTCAATAATTTGTTTAGGGAATGATAACTTTATTACGTGTTTTAGTTGGGTCTTTGAATGGCCGGCCCCTTGGTCTCTTTGCTGGTGTCGCTGTTTTGGTTTGAAAAGAGGCGTGACTTGGTGGCACGTTTAAAGCATTTGTATCTGGTGCATATTGAAAGTATATTAATATGCTAAATAATAGTCAGTATAAACAAACGTAGCACATGAATAATATGATGGGTAGCTTCAAGTAATTGGATTACCTGCTTGTACTGGATATATTAGTGGGCGGTCTGTGTACGTGTTTGTCTTATGGTGGTTTTCTTTAGGTCTTCCACTCGGTCGAATTGTGAAATCATCTGATGAAGTTGCGACACTACCATCTGTTGTAAATTGAAAGTGCATTAGTATAATTAAACATGTGTCATTGTGGGCGATCATAGTCGGCGAATATCATATTCAGTACTTTCAACTAATTGAATTATCAGCTTTGGTTGGATATATTGGTGGATGGCCTATTAATGTGATTGTCTCGTGGTGTTAAATAGTACTTAATTACTCATCGAGGGAATGATAAGTTTCTTACGTGTTTTGGTTCATATTTAAAGTACATTACTATAGCTAAATAATAGTCACTATAAGCAACATTAGCTAATAAATAATATGCTGTGTAGCTTTAACTAATTGGATTACCACTTTGTATTGGATATATTAGTGGGCGGCCTGTACGTGTGTTTGCCTTTTGGTTTTTTCCTTTAGGTCTTCCACTCGGTCGGGTTGTGAAATCATCTGATGAAGCTGCGACAGTACCATCTGCTGTAAATTGAAAGTGAAGTCATATAATTAAACATGTGTTAATCTGGACGATCATAGTCGGTAAATATCATATTGGGTAGTTTCAACTAACTGAATTACCACTTTGGGTTGGATAAATTGGTGGTCGGCCTCTGCGTGTGACTGTCTCGTGCTTTTTTTCTTTTGGTCTTCCGCTCGGTCGAACTGCAAAATCATGTAATGTACTTGCCATGCCACCATCTGCTTTAAGTTTATATTGCATTAATATAAGTAAATAGATTTTGTTGATAATGCATTAATATAATTAAACACGTGACAGTGTGGGCGATCATAGTCCCTAAACCCCATGTTGGGTAGTTTCAACTAACTGAATTACCGTTTTGCATCGGATATATTGGTGGTCGGCTTATGCCTCTGACTGTGTTGTGGTGTTTTTCTTTGGGTCTTCCGCTCGGCTGAATTGCAAAATTTTCTGATGTATTTGCCATGCTACCAGCTGGTGTAAATTGATATTGCATTAATATAACTAACTAACTGTCATTGTAGAAAAACATAATTTAAAAATATCATGTTGAGTAGTTTCAATTAATTGAATTACCAGTTTGGATTGGATATATTGGTGGTCGACCTATGCGTGTGACTGTTTTTTTGGTGATTTTCACTTGGCCTCCCCATCTGTGGAGATGCTAAACGTTTAATCTGCAGAAATTTTGTATAATAAGTAATCAATATATTTCAAATTTAAGCAAAATCGTGTACACCATATCCATCCATTATGATATAATTTCATATTTTATATCAAAATATGAACATAATATAAGATAACCACCAAAGTTTAAATATGTAAACCGTATCAAATATTTGTAGAAATGGCTGGTAGATATTTAAGGTGATGAAAATCTATATAATATATGATCAATTATTTTTAATTTTAAACAAATTTTGGTACAACATATCTATATATTAATATTAATAGTATATTCTACATGATAACTATTAAATGTCAACTATATTTAGCTAAGATATAGTCCTTATACATAATAATATATAATGTATATTTAGATATGATATACTTTGTAAACATGCGAATATATAATGAAATAGAAGGATAGATAGAAAAACTGTTTCCAATGGCACAATTCCAAATTTTAGACGAACTAATGAATCTTGCTGGATCGTCCAAATTGCACGACCGTATGCGTGTTTGGTTTGTACAACAGGCATGCGAAGACTCGGCCTGTGCAAAATTGATCCACACTTGCTGTGAGCATCTTAGGAGAGTGATGGCGAAAAACCGAGTGATGATAGTTGACATGGAAGCATTGGGACAACGTGGGGTTGCATTGGACTCACTTGATGCTTTGAAAAAAACTCAAGAGAGGCATCGCATATTGCTTGAATTGCTGGTAGATCTGTGTGCGCAAGCCAAAGCTGGAGCTCGCGAAGAAGAGGCTAATGCCCTGAAGATGAACGATTTCAATTAAGTAGTTTTATCGTTTTTTTTTTCCCTATACAACGATTAATTACTATATTTGATTGATTTATTAAGTACGGCTGTTTGATTGGGTTTTCAGTTGCTTACAATCATGGTCAATAATTCTGGTTAATTGTTCAAGTAACAACATGGTTTTAATGTAAATGTAATTCAATGTCTTTGCAAAACGCAACAATTTTTTCTTGTGACTCTGCTATTGTTGCATTCCAAGTATCGATGCTTTGTTCTTGTGCCCACACGATTTTCTCATCCCTCCTGTTACGTTCTTCAAGAAGCTTCATACGGCTATTGCAAAGATCGATCAACGCTTTTTCAGTCCCATAGGCGTTTGAATGACATTTATCCCATATATGCTGAAAACCTTGTACTTGTCTGGTATGGAAGGAACTGAACCATATCTTGGTCGTTTACCTTTTTTCAACTCAGCGATTGATGCGGACAATGGCATTGAAGTTTCAAACTAAACAATAATATAGAATAGTAAAAAGATAACAAACAATCTTAACACACACCAAACATTATAATGATTATACAACAACAGCATTAACAACATAACAATTCAACAATAAAACTTTATTAGCACGAAAAAAGGTAATGTTCTTGGGTACGAAAGAAGGTAACATAACAATTCAACAAAAAAAAAAAAAAAAAGAGGAAAAAGTGCAATTATTGTGTACGAAAAAAATTGCAAACAATTCTAGTTATCTACTTGTTTCTTAACATCGTTTATTTTCTCCTGATACGCTAATATTGTTTTCCTTTTTTGATCAATAGCATCTTTGCGTTCCAATATCGCCTGCTCATCACGTACAATGTCTTTCTCAATCACTGCTATTATACGCCTAAGTCGATCAATATATACCATTGGTAGAAAAAATCTACCACCTCTATGTTCTACATTCGAATCTGCTGGAGTTTCTTTTGGGTGTGAAACACTTACTGGGCGATTGTCTGGGGATTTAGATGGGGGAAAAAACTCGCGACCCATTGGAAAGTGTGTTTGCTAAACGAAAGAAAAAAAAAATGTAGATGGTTAATTGCTTTTGAGTCCGAATAAGAGTTTATATATACTGAAAAGTTGAAAAATATGTGATGGATATATTCCAAATTTAACAATATTCGATATCAATTACTATATAATAGCATATATGCTAACAAAAATATTATCATTGGATAAGTAACAAAAAAATTTATCACTAAATAATAGCATATATGGTAACAGAATATTGTAATTGGATAAGTGAAATTTATCACTAAATAATAGCATACATGGTAACAGAATATTGTAATTGGATAAGTGAATGATGAATTTTATTTGCTTGATTTGATTATAAACTTATATTTTGTTAATGTTTTGTGCATATTATATTTATATATTTAGAATATATAACATAGTTGAATTACTTTTATTCACAGAAAAAAAAAAAAAAAATATATATATAAAAAAAAATTCCTCTTTAGAATCCAGATATCTGACAGTTCATAAGCGAAATTCATGTTAATTTTATTAGCATCGATAGGAACGTTTGTAACCACGAAACAGCAAATTATTTCGCATATTATTTAAAATGGAATACAAATACAATGCTGATATCTCAATCTTCATCACTGAAGAAGTTTAAATCCACAAAATAATCATCATCTATCTCGTGACCCATACCGCGCAGTTCGTTAATCATAGCTTCTGTTTTTAGAACCTTTGCCTGAACGGCGTCGAGAACTTCTCGAGACCTTTGAGGATCCCCAACATTTAGCTTCAGCCAGTCAAGGAAGATGGATTCGTCTAATTCACCTGTAAAACCAAGTGTAGATAGACTATTAAACTTAATGTGTACATAGACTATTAAACTTAATGCGAAATCATGAGTTTTTTAACAAAATAGTAAGAAACGTATATGAGATACCTTTGGTACTTTGAGAAGGTCCACCTTCCTCAAAGACTGATGCAAGAAATCTCAATGCATCATCCACTTTAGCGTCTGGTTCTTTAACGTGTTGATCATGTACTCCATCTTTCATCTTTGGTCGCGGTTCTTGTTTTATTTCCACGAACGGTTTGATCCTTGGACTTTGAATCAGTGTCAGATGCACAAGAGTTTTTATCCTGAAAAGATTTAAAGTTTGACGATTCCATTGGAGAAATCTCTGTCGATGGATGCCACCCTTTTACCCATTATATAGTTTCTCAATGAAAGGTTTTAGGGTTTGATTATTCGTAATGGTTATTAATGGGCTGGACTTCCTGGGCTAGAGTGTGTTATTATTTAGTAGACATGGAGTATTTTTTGATTTTTACATAATACATTGTGTTTATTAAACCATCAATAATTGTAACAAATATTAGTACTAAAAAGCTATCATTCATCCAATAAAAATATATATATCCAATAACAATAAATCCAAACATATTAACCTTTTTTTATAAAAAAACAAAAAACATAAGCCATGGTAAAATCTTGTTATGAGTCATCATATTTCATCATCGCTTTCATCATTGCTGGTTGTTTCATAATCAGTGGAGCCGTCGTTAATAAAGGCGCTTATATCATCCTCATCAGAACCATAACTGACATTACACGTGTCCGAGTCCATAGTTGACATTTCATCATCGACGTTCACGGTTTGAATACTTTTACTGTGCATGTTTCCGTCAATATCAGGCAGCTCATCCCAAATGTCATCATCATCCATTCTACATTCTGAGATAACCTCCGTGTCATAAACATCATAATCTTCTTGATGATCCTCATCTATGGATGTATATTTTGAATCCCCTATGAAAATATCAGACAGACCATTATTTAAACAACATCCGATCTTTAATATAAAACATATTTAACTATTCACAAATACAAATAAGTACATAGTTGTTTTCAACAAACAACCTGTTGAAGAGGCTTCAATGATAAGTTCATCAGGGATGGTGTATCTGGGCTTATATTCCTTTAAAGGATAAAAGGGTTCATCAAGGTCATTGATATTTACCCAAACCCCATCTTCTGAACTGCTTTTGTTCGCATCGGATTCATCAGTTGTATCATCATCAATCAACATATAATTTTTGCGTCTTATGTCGTCCGTTGGATGCGATGCTTTAGATCTTTTTATTATAACATGTTCATCATCATCAGACTTGTACGTTTCAAAGTACACAATATAAAAACCAATTGTAAGTTACAATATATTCATGTATATAAAAAAATTAAAAACAAAACATCCACGCTATTGTACAATTAATGTATACCACTATATCTTCTCCATGAATGTAATTGTCTTCTTTCTTAACTGCTTCATCAGCCTGATAGGATTAAAAGAAGACAATATAAAGACATATTGTGATTTATAAGATATTAACCTGATAAATCAAAGTATGAAAATAATATACTGATTTGTACCATTCTATGTTCTCCTTGGACTCCACTATTATTTATTTTTCGTGCTTCAAATACCTGTGGCTTTTCATCATTCGATGATATAACTTCGTTACAGGTTGTGTTTTTATTATCGGGTTTTTCACACAACCTACGTCGTTTATGTGATTGTAAAGTAGGCTGACAAAAACAAAGAAACAAAAAAACAAAACTATCATCATGATATAGACAATCAGATAGCGCATTCATATATATTTTAAATAATAACTCATGCAGTAAATTGCAAAGGAAACTTCTTACACATGTTATCAACAATACCTCTTCATTGTCTGATATATGAATAATCGGTATATCCTTTTTGAACACACCAGCATGTCCAGGCTGTAGTTGTGATAAACATAATCAGATGCTATGTTTCATATTTAGATTAAATAACAATTTAAGTTAGTTGCTGCACCTCTTCATCATCTGATATATCAATGATCGGTATATCGCTAGCAAGCGAAACATCGATTGGAGAAGCATAATCATGTTCTATCTTCATATTACCTCGCTAAAATTGTATAAGTTAAATTGAGTTTAGGCTATGATAATTAAAAAAAAAAAAAAAAAAAAAAAACTTAACAGTATGTACCTTTTGTAAATGTGTATCTAGGCGTGATTGTATTATTAAATATTAGCTATGGTAGATACATGTTCATTAGGCTAATATATGGCTTTATTTATAGCCTTTTGAGATGAGCATTAAATTTGAAAATCCATTCCTTTCTTGTAGGTTTATCTAAAACACATATGTACCTTTATTCTACAAACGTATTTTTAGAGATTATATGATGTATATTGTGCCTTGGATATAAAATAAAAGTTACCTTTTCCCCTTTCATGATAATTAGAATTGAGTATATTCTCATTATACATGAAATCGATATTTTATGATTCTAGTCTATCTCTTGATAATTATAAAATTGAGTATATTATTAGAATTGAATATATTCTCATTATACATGAAATCGATATTTGATTATTCTAGTCTATCTCTTGATAATTATAAAATGTTAACTCTTCAATGGATATGTGTTTCAAGATGCATCTTCTCAACACATTATTAAGAAACGATCTGCTACAAAATATGTTCTCAGTATGTGTAGTTGAAAAACAACTCTCTTGTTAAATGTATTGTGATGTGCATATCTAAGAATGTAATTTCATTAGAGAGTTTAAACAGAATACAAAATATCTAATATTGTAACTAACTCTTGATAATTATAAAATGGTAACTCTTTCAATGGATATGTGTTTCAAGATGCATCTTCTCAACACATTATTAAAAAACGATTTGCTACAAAATATGTTTTAAGTATGTGTAGTTGAAAAACAACTCTCTTGTTAACTGTATTCGTGATGTGCATATCTAAGAATGTAATTTCATTAGAGAGTTCAAAGAAAATACAAAATATGTAATCTTGTAACTAAACAGCAAACATCAAGATACAAAACTGTAAATTATCATATTCATATATGTTAATTACTTGCTAAAAAAAAATATATGAGCAATACATTTTAAATTTAAACCAAAAAATACTTTGAATTTTTTAAATGTTAAGAACACACGACATAGATAACTATTCGCTTACGACAATTATTTTAACTAAAAATAGATAAGCAGATAACCAAAACAGTACAATGTACTAATATTGATGAGAAGTCTATGACAGAAATTTAGAAGTGTAATAAATTGGTAAAGCAAATAAAAAAACTGAAATGAACATTAGTTATGTTTTTCGCTGCTTTCCTCGTTTAGGCCACCGGGCGGTGATTCTTTATGCATTGTTGTTGAGAGAGCATTACTGTTGCTTGTATTGTCGTTGTTAGCATCATCCAATTGAATTACATTATCACCCGTGACATCGACAATGCCTGCTTGAACATTGTCCACTGCATCTATGGATGGAACAATGTTATCATTTTTTGGTTCCTGGTAAAGTTTGTCAAAAGAAACAAAAGTTTAGATTATATTGTTAGTTAGAATTGTAATGTGTTTGTTGCCATCTAAAAATACAGTGCACAATACCTCATCCATGTCACCAGAGTCTGTTTCAAATTCATCGCCTGAACACATAGAGTCATATTCCAAACCCTGATCATCCTCATCATCATCCTATTTTTACCAATTTGTTAAACGTTTAGTGTACATTTATTTGTAAATATAAACAATTGCTTAATATATCAAAATAGCAAATCAAGCAAACCTGTGCCCCTGTAAAACCACTTTTGAAATAGTCAATTATATCAGCATCCTCGGTCACCTTTTCCGCTCGATATATATAACTATTATTGATGTGGTTAGATTCAGAAAATAAAATTTTGAAAATATATTTCCGTCCAATAATTTGATTGAGGACTTCTGGAAAGTAATCCTCTGTGTTCAGGCCTTCCTTCTCCATTATCTCCCACGCCGTTACATTTGTCATTTTATGCACATTCTTGTCGAAAATGACAACTTGTGCAGTACCACTACGATCAAATATTCGCGCAATTATTTTGAACCTACAAATATAGTATATTAATCATCAGGCGTAAAGAGTTTAAGCCATTACATTAACTTTCCATGTTTAAGGACGGATTAAAGTAATTTCACATATATAGAACAGGTTGTTTATATACCTCGAAGCAACTGCGAATGTCTCTCCATGTTTCTTACAGTACCACACCTGCTTATGATTTTTTGACCCTGAATTGCCCTTCGAAACAACCGGTGTTACCCTGGTATTGCACGCTCTGCAACCCGTGTAGACCCATCCATTCTCATATTCTATACTATGAACTTTTGCATAAACCACACAATATGATTCCTGTGTTTAAATACAAAACCATATAAAAACATTATTAACGTGGTTTTGATCACATATACAATAGAAGTCATATCACATTTAAAAGGAATAAATTTTATCCTACCGGTTCAATGCTACGAATCATCCCAACCATCCTTTTTACACAACCGTGCATGAACTCCGTAGGAGTAACAACATGTATGTCAGGTGAATAATCTCCAATCCTAAATTCACTCGCAACATATCCATCCTGCTCTTCATACCTGTGACATGTATAAATAAACTTGCCGATAAATTTAACATGTACTGTGTCTAAAGCTAAAACACATATAGCACATCACAAATATAATCACCTTTTACGGAATGCTAACAATTGGGGCACATCCCTGTTTACAAATATCCTGGTGCCGAATAAAGCGTTATGTATTGATGGCTTGTCTGTATTGCACAACAGAGACCATGAATTTTAAAAAGCATTCATACGAAGTAAAGATGTTACCTTTGTGAACAAAATTTTAATACACAATAAATAAACTCACTATTCCAATATTTGACTTTTCCGAGCATCAACAGGATGTCTATATGGCCAAGTTCAGCACGCTTGTTGTCGTAATCATCCCACATTAATGCCCAATTGTCCCAAAATGTACAATCGAGTCTTAAAGATCTGCGTATCAAAGTGTTTATTAAATACATGAACACAGCTGAATACAATTGTATACATAATATGTTAATTAAATGAGAATGGATAAAGTATAGTTACTCGGCGTCTTCAACAACGATTGTCCTGCGTAGCTTACGGCCACCAGCACTGTTCACGGTCACTGTTTTTCCAATTGCCACAACTGTACCAATAATATCTGGGAAAAAAAAAAATTAAGAACATGCAATTAACCTTTTAAACACTTTAACACAATCTGCGTATTATGCATAAAATACACATACCAACACAATCATGTTCATGATATTCATTATTTGTATCCAGAATACTCGAGAATGGCTCGTTAATGAAGCCAACAAAGTTGTCATTGATGTGATCAATCCGAGTAACTTCGGTTCCTTTATAGAAAGATATCTTCCATTGGTTTGGCAGCAATGGTAGCTTCCCAGCATTCTCCGCAACTCCAAAATTAGAGATCATGTAACATTGACCTTCTTGCAAAAGAGGTTCAAATTTAAACATAAACTCCTTCTTGATGTAAATCTGAACACGGTTCGACTGATCATACAATTCAAATATCAGATATTTTTAATAAATCTATACAAATACAAATATTTATAAACGTAATTCAAGACACCTCTTCATCCTGGAAAACACAATCAAGGCTGTAAGGATCATGTTCTTCATTGAGTTTGTGTGAATGCCACACAGAGATACACCTTCCTTTAACGGCCATGTTTAAATTCATTGGATTAATATCTTTAATGAGAGTCATTGACCACTCTTTAAGTACTGAACATAAAAAAATCATAAATAGATTATTTTCTTGCACTCTATTAAAATAACAATGTATATACATAAAAAATAAAAAACATGGTATTTTATTCTACTATATTAAAACCACAATGTATAATGCACAAATCATCTAAAATAAACCTGATGATGAACGTTTAGCAGTGGACATGTTCCTTCCATTGTATTTTTGTGTATGAGAATTACCTCCTACAAATACACAAAAAATTATTATGATTATGTAGTGTATATAAACTGGTTAATTTAAACTTAACTATATGCACAATGTTAGCACAAAACCTGATGGAAACTTCCCATAGGAGGACGTGTGCACCGCGGATATGTTGTTCATACGCGAAGGCACCGCTGATGCTGATGTCTGGTACCTCAAATCCTTTTGTTGATCTCTAATGTAGGGCAACCTTCTAAACTCAGAATTTGAGTTTGTTCTCCTATCAGTATCAGAATTCTCATATGTGGATCGTGCTTCAGAAGTGGTTGATTGATTAGCAGCTTTTCTCTTCAATTGTTGTTCAGATCCTGTTATTCAATGGGTACAGATTTACCATGGTTTAAAATATGTAAACATGGAATATTAGTATATTATAAGAATGACTTTTGATATGAAAGCAAACATCTTTGAAACATGTTACCCGCATGAACTTGATATGCCTGTCCAAATTTCCTCTTTGCAGGTGATGTAGATACTGAAACAATTAGCAACATGTAAACATAATTTATTACTGGCCTAATCAAAATGTATTACCGAAATTAAAACGTATTCAACCCACTACCTTCAGATTGGCTAACAATATTAGAAACAGCTGTTTTAGAACCCCTACCAGGTGTATCACTTTCAAATATGGAATTTTGGAATACAGATGATGGAGTATTTTGAACCAAACCTTCATCTGATTCAAAAAAATGAAAAATTAAACAACAGTCTACAAACATAATGTATAATGTATATAAATAAAACCTTAATAAAGATGGTACCTGTTGATTGCAACACATTATTAGAAACATTGTGTACATCTGAATTATGGTTTCCGGTTCGTCCACCTGTTGTATCAAAACAACCTTGTTGATGAGTAACTAATACAAAGGCATAAAATTTACATTGTAAAATAAACAAAAAAACGATGTATGATAACTTAAAACAACAAAATACCTTGGGAATAGGTTTTAGAATTGCGTTTATGTAAGCTATCATTCTTGTCAGGCTTAACAACTATACACAATTAACAAACGATCAGATTAATTAGACAACAATAGATCAAAACCACAACAACGTTAGAAACATTACAATGATTATACAACAAAGATATACAATCATGTAACAAAAAATAGTATCAACATCAGATTAATTATAGAGCAACTAAACAACAAAATTTGTAAAGCATATGTAAAAACAAACCTTCTGAAAGAAACGATCACATTAATTAGACAACAATAGATCAAAACACAACAACGTTAGAAACATTACAATGATTATACAACAAAGATATACAATCATGTAACAAAAAGAGTATCAACATCAGATTAGTTACACAGCAACTAAGCAACAAATTATGTAAAGCATATGTAAAAACAAACCTTCTGAAGCAACAACGTTAGTTTTCTTATCAGACCCTCGTGCAAGCCTTGCAGAATGTCTATGGCGTTGCATTATTGACTATATTTTTATGAATATATGTTTCCGATTTTGATGCCCTGATAAATAAGAAACGTTATATTATGTTAATGTATATATATACTGTTAACACATACCGTAAAAATAGGAAGAAAAGATTTAAACAAAATATATTCTAAACTTATCTTCAAGGTATATCTTGAATAAATTAAACAAATATATACTATAAATAAAAACGAATATATACCGATTAAAACAAATACATATTGAGTATATCTTCATAAAACTCGGTAAACAACTTGGCAAAATAAACGTATATATTTTGTTTTAGAAAACAAATCAACAAAATCAATTTGGCATAATGGTAACAATACTTGCTAATAACCTAACAGATACATGGTTCGAATCTTGCATACTAAATTTTTAATTTCGGTATTAAAAAAAAAAAAAAAAAAAAAAATTCGGTATAAAAAAAAAATTAGAATATAGGAATTTTGCCATGTGGCACTTAATGTCTGCTTACTGGGCATTAATAGCTGCTTACTGGGCATTAATGCCTGATTACTGGGCATTTAAGGGCGCTTACTGGGCATTATGGCATTTGATGACATCATACGCATATTGTTATATAATATATGTAGATATATATATATATATATATATATATATATATATATATATATATATATATATATATATATATATATATATATATTATATATATATATATATATATATAGGGATGTTTCAAAGGGTCAAAGATTTTTCTTGGTCTTGGTCATGGATTGCCGAAATTTAGGGGAAAGGGGAAACAAAAATATGGTCAAGCCTTCAACATTAATTATATTTGGTACTTAGTCTTGGTAAAAATTGTTATATTTTTACCATAAAACAAGGGGAGGGGCGGCCACTTGTCTCCATGAGAGATTTTTATAAAAATTCTTGTATAAAAAAAATGTGTATATTGGGTGTATTTGGTATTCAAAATATGTATTGGTTATTAGTTTGGTAGTTAACGGTAAATACGTATATTTAAGTAACGTTTGTAAAAGAATTGAAAAATGTTTGAAAGATAATTTTGGCACTTTTGAGATAATTTAAGGAGTATGAAAAAGAATGAAAAATAATTGTTAGGAGTGACGGGTGCATTGGTGTTTATTTAAATTGCTTAAAGCGTTTATTAACTTCATAAACGTAAGTAAATAAAGGAATTGTTTTGGAGATAAATTTTTTTGAACCGGAGTAGGAGCAAGGTATTGTGCTGTTGTAGACTAAATATAGTCTAAAGTCCTGGTGCACATGAGGGTTAATCATAGTTTTACCTTTATTTAACTAAAAAGTTATACGTAAATCGTTCTCAAGTAAATGTCAAAATAATTAGTTTGAGTTTAATAATTAGTATTGACCTGAAAAATGGCGGTTTGTCATAAGTGACTCCCCTTGCTCAATCATGAATGTTGTATATGTGTGATAAAGTTTGGATTCCATGTCGTCTTGGTTTAGTTCAGTGCCTTCCATCAAGAGATTTGTTTGTTCCCACATGGCCTTAGCAGTTTTCTAAGCATCAATGCTATGGAAAATTGGATTAGGTATTCCCAGAAGAATGTACTCCATTGCAAGGTCATTGGCTTCACGGTGAAGTATTTGTACTGCTATAAGTTGATTCTATTGGGAACACTTTATTATTATCAAGTATTGATCATTTATGTAATAGGTTGCTTAGGCCTTTATGTTTGATTTAAGGCTCAGCCTGTGTAGAAGGCCCATGGGCTTTGTCTATTTATTTATGTTAATTATATGCTTATTAGGGCAAAAGCCCAACACTTTGTAAGAAACTATAAATACCCCCTCCCATTCAAGGGAGAGGGTCGGGTTGGTTAATGCAAGTATCATTTCATTACTCTTAAGCTTAATCATCCACTCTCTTTCTCTCTCTAACTTTCTCTCTCTAGATCTAAGGTTAGATTAGTAGCTTGTGTGATAAATCTAAGTAACATCAAGTGGTATCAATCGCCTAGGGGTAATTTAGGTTGTTTAAGATTAGATCTAAGTGAAATTTGAAGAATTGGAATTCGATTAATGTTCACGTGCAAAATCTTCTGAGTTTCGATTGATCTTCCGACTTTCTAAGATTTTTTCGAGTTTGGTAAAATCTTCTGACTTTCTAAGATTTCTTTGAGTTTGGTGAAATCTTCCGACTTTCTAAGATTTTTCCGAGTTTGGTAAAATCTTCCGACTTTCTAAGATTTCTTTGAGTTTGGTGAAATCTTCCGACTTTCTAAGATTTTTCCGAGTTTGGTAAAATCTTCCGACTTTCTAAGATTTTTCCGAGTTTGGTAAAATCTTCCGACTTTCTTAGATCTTCCGAGTTTCTAAGATAAGAACCTCCGACTTTCTAAGTTCAGAATTTCCGAGTTTCTAAAGTTGAGAATCCTCCGAGTTTCTAAAGTTTTAGAATCTTCCGAGTTTCTCAATAGTTAAAACTTCCGAGTTTCTAACAAAGGAGTTTCCGACTTTGTAAGGTTTTCAAGTTTGTCAGGAGTTTCCGACTTTGTAAGGTTTCCGAGTTTGTAAGGATTTTCCGACTTTGTAAGGTTTCCGAGTTTGTAAGGAGTTTCCGACTTTGTAAGGTTTCCGAGTTTGTAAGGATTTTTCGACTTTCTCAGGATTTTCCGAGTTCGGATTCTTCAAGTTTCTTGGGATTTTCTTCAAAGTTCTTCGATGTACAAAACTAATCTTCAACAACAACCGTCATTATCCTTTAAAGATCCTACATCCACAAGTTACTTCAAGATGTCTCAACCACCATACCATAACTAATTCTATAATCAACAACAACAGTATCATCAACAACAACCATATCAACAACAGTATCCTCAACCACAATATCAACCACAGTATCAACAACAACACATGTTAATGCAACAACATCAATTTCTTCCACAACAACAAATCCCTCAACAACCGATGCAAACTTACCAACCTACTTCAAGAGTACCACACTGGTTTAACAAAATGTGTGAAGCTATTAGTAGTCAACAGTCGAGACATGAAGTAGGGTCTTTGGACACACCACCAATGTTAACACCAGGGAATTATGTACAGTGGTCCAGTCATTTTCTCCGGTTTATCGAGCTAAAGAAACCTCATGGAAAGTATCTGAAGAAGGTTGTCATTGATGGACCATATCTAGCTCCTACTACCACCATTCCTGCAGATCCTCCAAGGGAAGCAACCACAACTCCTATTCCTCTAGCTCAACTCACCGCAGAACAAGTTATTCAACAAGAGGCTAATGAGCTAGCCATGTCTTACATACTCCAATGGATTCCCAATCCTATCTTCAGGAGTATCGATGCCCAAAAGACAGCAAAGGATATGTGGGAGCATGTACACCTTCTTATGGAAGGAACAGAACTAAACCAAGAGGATTTGGAATCTAAGCTTTATATGGAATACACACATTTCACGATTGAAGCTGGGGAATCTTTGGAATCATACTGCCATCGGTTTACCAATATTATCAATGATTTGGACCGTCACAACATTGTGTTACCAAAGATTGCTGTGAACTCTAAGTTTCTAGGGTGTCTCGGACCAGATTGGCAAAAGTATGTGACTTTCGTTCGTCAAGCCAAGAATCTACACAACGCCTCCTATGGGTTGTTGTATGATTACCTAAAACATCACCGATCAGAAGTTGACAAGGACCGAGCAGCTCGTGGAGGATTTTCATCATTACCTACTTCAAACCCACTTGCTTTAATGGCTCAGTCTCACTTTGCACCACCAAATCAGGATTTTGTTCAACCATCCCCTCATTCGGGTTATCCCTCACAACCGTCAAACCAACTTGTTCCTTATGAAGCACCCTCACAATATTCTGATAATCAACTCGTCTCATACGACAACACCGATTCAAGTATGTACTCCTACATTGATAATGATGAAGATGATGCTTTTAACTCATTAAATGAAGGATTTGCTCTGATTGCTCGTGCCTTTAGCAAATTCTCAAACAATCATTTAAGATCTTCATCAAACACAAGGAATCAGGCAGTTGTTAATGATGGAAGGGTTGAAATCCAAAACGGGGCTTCCGGGAGATTTGGTTCAAGAAATTATATGGGGAATTCTAGTGGTCAACGGTTCAGTTCAGGAGGAAGTGGTAGAAACAACATGGGTAATACACAGAGGAGGGCTCAGATTGTTGGCATAGAGAAGAAAGGGATTGCAAACACATCAATTACATGCTATAATTGTGGTGGGAATGGTCACATGGCAAATGCATGCCCCAAACCAAGGACTATGGGCAGTGCTTATCATAAGAACACAACTTTATGGTAAATGCATTCTCAGACGATGACATGGAAGATCTTGAGGCAAATGCAGCTGTAATGTTGATGGCAAACATGCAAGAAATGCATATGGGTGAGACAGGCCCGGTCTATGATACCGACGGCTTATCTCAGGTACTTGAATCTGAATGTCTTATTCATGAAATTTTATCACCCTCTGCATCTTCATCTACACAAGAAAATATTGGTTAAACTGACTCATCATTCTCCTCTCAAGACGATGACCAAATAAACACCGTTGTTACTTTTGATGATGATCAAATTAACCCCGTTGTTTCATTTGATGATCCTCTTGATGATGATAATCATGATCACTTTGAACAAAATGATCTTTTGCATGATACAGATCCATAGCTCATGACCTTGCTGCTGACCACCCAAACACAATTAAATGCACAGAAATCCCAGATTGATAAATGCAATGACATTAACAGAAACTTAAAAGCCAAAGTTGCATTGTTAACTAAGGATCTTGAGTGCTACAAGCAACAACTTTCACATTTTGAAAACAAAGAAAAATGTGAGAAAAGATTTGAGTCTGCATTCCAAGAATCATACGTGAAGGTACAAAATTTAGAACATCAAGTTCGTGAATTGACCGTTTCCAAAAATGAATTAATTTCACA
This sequence comes from Artemisia tridentata subsp. tridentata, assembly GCA_021014915.2. Classification (NCBI taxonomy): domain Eukaryota; kingdom Viridiplantae; phylum Streptophyta; class Magnoliopsida; order Asterales; family Asteraceae; genus Artemisia; species Artemisia tridentata. Next base: position 90,516,217 of record CP139506.1, read on the forward strand.
AAAGGAACAAGAAAAATTTGATTTTCAAAAACAGGTTGACATTCTCCATTCTGAACTTTCAAAAACCAAAACAGAGTTGTCAACTTGTCAAGATAATTTTTCTGAACACCGACAAGTTTCAAGGAAATGTGTTGATTCATACCTTGAGGAAATTGTGGCATTGGAAGGCAAACTTAAAGAATTTCAAAACGTTGTATATAAAACGGGTGAATTTGTAACAACAATTCAAAAATTAACTGTCAAACCAAATCCCCAAGGATATGGATTTGCAATTGGAAATGATCAACCACGTTTTTTAAACAAAGCACTCAAGGAAAATCCAAAGTTTTACAGTGCAGAATTATTGTTGGATGATACTTTCACGCGTGTTGTTATATATAATAATGAAGAGGAAATGGAACACGAGGACAAGAGTCAATCTAAATTGAGTTGTGTCTATTATAACAAACCATATGATTACTCAAGAACACCTCATATTAGTGAAACTTTTGTACCTCAAAAAGATAAATCAGAACCAACATGGTCATTAACTGAAATAAATGTTTCCTCTGAAGTCGGTCCAGTAACCACTGTAGCACAAGTCAATGGACTTTTACCAAATCCAGGTGTTGTACCACAAATGCCAAAACAATGTCGCATCCTTAAATATTTTAAAACATTCATGGATGACATAAACCTTTTGGAAGACGCAATTGAACGAAATTCTGAAATCAAAGTCTCTACTTTTCTCTCTTCTATGAGAAAGAAAAGAGAGAAGTTTTTCAAAAGCATTTTTTACCACATGTCAAACACCTGCGACTTTGTGCGACTCAGTGGGAACAGGAACTTCAATCAGAAGTTGCATCAATGCTGAGCATTTTCGAAGCAAAAGATAACAAGATTTCAAAACAAAAATGTCAAAAGAAAGCTTTGGAAAAAGATTCAGATCGACTCTTGATAAATGTTCTAAGTTCTGATGTGATATCTGTGATTATGAATTCCATCTATCTGTCGTGCAATGAATTGCTTGTTGATGATCACTGTGTTGAAATTGAGACAATGAAAGTTGAGATTGATAATCTGAGAAAAGAAAATGAGAGACTTAGACAAGTCAATGATGATGTGAAACAAAACCTTTCCAAAGAAATTTTTCATCTCAACCAAAAGTTGCAATGGTGTCAGGCTCAAAGTCTTAACTTTGAGTTAAAATTACAAAACAAGTCCTTGTCCTTTCAAAACAGTAATGAGTCCAAAATTCAAACTCTTGCAAAAGAAAATGCTGTTTTAAAGAGTCAAATTGTTGAACAAGAAAAGGACATTGATGAAATTTGCGAAAACATAAATGACACTGTTCGACTAAACCATGAATTGGATTGTAAAATTCAAGAAAAGAATCACATCATCATTGAGTTGAAAGAGAAACTCAGAGTACTTGACAAAGGGAAATTTGTACAAAATAATGTGATTGCACCAGGCATGTACAGAGTAGACGAGACTCCTAAGAAAGCATCTCCAATAACCACTAATGTGCAAGCTTCAACTTCTACAGGATTAGGCACCCCTCTTACAGTTAGCAGATCAAAGAACAAAAAGACCAACAAGAAGATTAGTGTCTGGCAACCTAAGAGCGGCTCACCTAAAGATGAAGCAGTAGAAGTTCACATTAGGAAATCAAATAAGACGCATGTTATGTCTAACGTAGAATCCAACTTTTCAAAGTGTAATTCTAAAAGTGATGTAACGAATGCTAAATCTTTGAATGCTTTTAATGATGTTATTGTGGATGCTTATTGTGTGTTTTGTCATACTAGTGTGTTGTCTGGTAATCATCAAAAATGCATTGCACAAACCCTTTTGTCTCGTAGAAAGAAACGTAGTAATGGCATTTCCTCTAGGTCCACTACCGCTGCTAAGTCAATCCTAGGAAAGCCGTCAAAAGTAGTTTCTAAGACCACCATTGACAAAACTGTAGTTGCCCCCAAAACAATTTCATCACCAAGTGCATACACTAGGAAGAGAGCAGAATCTAATTGGATATGGCAGCGTTGGTTGCAACATAAACCTACTTTTACTTGGTTACCAAAGATGCATAACAACTGTGCTACTAACCCAACGGGATCCACCGTTACAAACTCTCCATCTGTGTCTTCTTGTGATGCAGGTGATTCAAATTGTACTATGGATTGTTGATAGCGGGTGTTCTCGGCACATGATAGGCAACTTAAAGCTTCTAGTAAACTTCGTCGCGAAGTTCATCGGTACTGTCAGGTTCGGGAATGATCATTTTGCTGCTATCATGGGATATGGTGATTACGTCAACGGGAACATCGAAATCAGTCGGGTATACTACGTTGAGGGCCTTGGTCATAATCTATTCTCCGTCGGGCAGTTTTGCGATGGTGACTTGGAAGTGGCTTTTCGGGAGAAAACCTGTTTTGTTAGAGACCTACAAGGGAATGAACTTATGAAAGGAAAATGAGAGGATTGCTTCGATACACTTGAAGGGTGTTAGTCCTTTTATAACGTTGTGTATATGATATGTTTGAGTTAATATGATTAAGTATGCGGAATCTACTTAACCACACTTAGAAGGTTATTTGGATATGGAAATGGAACAGTTATGTTTGTTATAGAACAATGAGCACAGAAAGTTTATCACCAAACGATTCAATATTATTGAAAACAATACGAGTGATCTTCACTATCACTAGGGTTACAAAACCTTGAATCTTATGTTTCTATGACTTGAGATATTGTTGTGTTTGTTCTTTTTCTCTTAATAGATATTCTACATGAATTAAGCACACAATCTAAGTCATATGAAGCACTCATAATATCTAGTCTAAGATCTCTCATTTATAGTACAAGAGAGATCTTTACAAATATTGTCAAGTCTAATCGAACACATGCTCGAGAGTGTCAGTCATTAAGATACAACATGTATCTGTGTTTACAACTTGTTACTGAACACTTTGTCTAAAGATATTATCTACTGTGTATTGTTGGCTATTATACACATAATATCTTTGTATTCTTATCCAACCAGCAGTAGAATACTTCAACAGTTATCCACTCAGCAGTAGAATCTTCTTCACCAGCAGCAGCATCATTCAGCAGTAGAATGTTTAACGCTCGCAGTAGAATCAAATGCACTAGCAGTAGAATGATACTTAGAGTATTTCTTTGAGCAGAACTGATCTTGTATACTTTTAGATCCCGATACTTAATCTTCAGATTATTTAATTCCCAACAGAAAACGTGGAACCAGTCTTTATACTATTTCCTTCTCCGACATGACCGCTTCTTCTCCGATCTGCTTACTATCCAAGGCACATTCCACCAAAGCATGGCTATGGCACAAACGTATTTCTCACCTGAATTTCAAAAAAACGACCGAGCTCTCTCGTAAAAAGTTGGTCGATGGACTTCCAAGATTCAGATACGCCAAAGATCACCTTTGTCCATCTTGTGAACAAGGGAAGAGTACTCGTGCTCACTTTCCTCCAAAAGCTGAGCACAATACGGATCATGTACTTCAGCTTCTGCATATGGATCTTTATGGCCCCATGCGTGTTCAAACAATAAATGGGAAGCGGTATATATTGGTAATAGTAGATGATTTCTCGAGGTGGACTTGGGTCTACTTTCTTCGCACCAAAGATCAAGCTCCTCCGATGATCATCACCTTTCTCACAAAGATTCAGGTTCAGCTCCGCAACACCGTCAGAAAAATTCAAACAGATAAAGGAACCGAATTTAAGAATCAGACTCTTCGAGAATATTATGAGAAAGTGGGTATTGAACATCAAACATCAATTGCATGTAGCCCAGAACAGAACGGAGTGGTCGAAAGACGAAACCGAACGTTAATGGAAGCCGCAAGAACGATGTTGATCAATGCTCAACTACCGGATTATCTCTGGGCTGAAGCTGTTTCAACCGCCTGCTACACCCAAAACAGATGTATGATCACCAAAAGGTACACCAAAACCCCATATGAAATTGTTCACCGCAGAAAACCGAACATAAATTACTTTCATGTCTTTGGAGCTCTCTGCTATCCAATGAATGATCGTGATGACCTTGGAAAGTTAAAAGCCAAAGCGGATATAGGGATTTTTGTCGGATACTGTGAAAATTCCAAAGGATTTAAAATCTGGAACCGTCGAACCCGGGAGATTCAGGAGACTATACATGCTAATTTCAATGAGCTCACTGATATGACTTCTGAGCAAAACAGCTTAGGACCCGAATCTAACCGTCTCAACTTCCCTGATCATTCAGTTGCACCCCTCTCTTAACTGCAAAGACTTAGAAGATTTGTTTGCTCCGCTATTTGATGATACTCTAGTTAGTCGTGCTTCTGATGTATCCATAAATTCTGCTGCACAACCACTCGTCGATAATCAAGCACCTGATACACCAGTAACTACCACAACAGCAGTTGCTGAAGATGCACCTCCAACGGAAACCTCATCATCAGTAGAACAAACAGCTTCTAACACTGCGACTGCAGCTGAAGATCCCCCTCTACATTCTTCTGAAGTACCCACACCAGCAGATTATGACGGCAACGCATTCTTCAATTCATTTGCTCCGGCTCCCACCATTCCAGATATCGCAGATTCTTCAACGAGCAATTTGGATCAGTCAAATATGCACCAGAATTTTCAACATTACCCTTCAACCCACAAGTGGACTAAGGATCACCCTCTAGTGAATGTAATTGGCAATCCAGAAAACCCAGTCATGACACGTAAACGCCTCCACACAGACGGTGAAACTTGCATTTATGCACTCACCGTTTGTCAAAACGAACCCAAAAACATTAAAGAAGCCCTTACCTACGACAATTGGATTGAGTTGATGCAAGAGGAACTTGATCAATTCAAGAGATTGGAGGTTTGGGAATTGGTAGAAAGACCAGATGGAGTATACGTCGTCGGGCTAAAATGGATTTGGAAAAATAAGTTGGATGCAGATGGTATGGTTATTCGTAACAAGTCCCGGTTGGTTGCTAAAGGATTCAGTCAAGAGGAAGGAATCGACTTCGAGGAATCTATCACACCAATGGCACGTCTTGAGGCCTTTCGCACCAGTGGCTCACAAGAATATCACTGTATATTAAATGGGCGTGAAGACGACATTCTTAAATGGACAACTCTGTGAAGAGGTGTACGTAACACAACCAGAAGGCTTCGTCGACCCAGAACATCCGAATCACGTGTACAGGCTCAAGAAAGCCCACTACGGCCTTAAATAAGCCCCGAGGGCATGGTACGAAAAATTATCTGCATTCTTACTAGCTAATCATTTCACTAAAGGATCAGTTGACCCGACTTTGTTTATACAAAAACACGGGGAGGATATTCTCATTGTTCAAATTTATGTAGATGACATCATTTTTGATTCAACTCATAAAAAATATTCAAACGCTTTTGCAAAATTAATGAAACAAAACTTTGAGATATCCATGATGGGTGAACTCAAGTTCTTCTTAGGACTGCAAGTTCATCAATCACCCCGTGGTATTTTCTTAAGTCAGTCCAAATATGCTCAAGAGATTTTGAAAAAATATGGCATGACCAGTTGTGACACCTATAACACCCCTATGTCTTCCTCATCCCCGAAGCTAGATGCTGATCTACATGGGACACCCATTGATCCTACAAAATACCATAGTATGATTGGGTCTCTCATGTATCTCACAGCTAGCCGACCGGATATTGTATTTGCCACTTACCTATGCTCCCATTATCAGTCGAGACCAACTGAAAGACATATATTTGCTGTTAAAAGGATCCTTCGATACATAAAGGGAACTATTCACTTGGGGATCTGGTATACGAAGGATTTTGGTTTTGAACTAATAGTTTTTTTAGACGCGGATCATGCCGGTTGCATAGACACAAGGAAAAGTACATCTGGGGGAGTGCAATTTTTGGGTGACAAGCTTGTCTCTTGGCAGTCAAAGAAGCAGGACTGTACATCACTGTCGTCTACCGAATCAGAATACGTCGCTATGTCAGCATGTTGCGCTCAAGTCATCTAGATACGGTCACAGCTGATGGACTACGGATACGTGTTCAACAAGATTCTGATGTATTGTGACTCCAAGAGTGCCATAGCTATTTCGTGCAACACGGTTCAGCATTCAAAATCCAAGCATATTACTCTCTGGTATCACTTCATCAAAGAGCACGTGGAAATGGGTACAATTGAATTATATTTCGTGGGTACAGAATACCAACAGGCGGAATTATTCACCAAAGCCTTGCCTCATGCAATATTTGTGAAATTGGTTCACCAGATTGGTATGTGATGTTTGACTCCAGATGATTTAAACAATTTTCTCAAACAAAATTAAATGATTCAAACATCAAAACTATCTTTGTAAATAATTTATCAAAAACACAAAAAGATTTTCTTCTTTATTAAAAAAAAAAAAAAAAAAAAAAAAAAAAAAACCCTCTTTAAATGTGCAAAAGTCCAAAACGAATCAAAATATGTTCTCGTCATTTCAAATTTCATCAATTTCAAATCACGAACATATTTTGAGGGGGAGAATTTTTCTAACTTTTGCACATTTATCATCTCAAATCTTCATCACTATCAAAATCTTCATCGAAAAATATTTCTATGATCTCTTGAACTACAAGATTGTCAAAACTTCAAAATTATGTCTTTGTTCAAGGGGGAGAAATGGACTTAAACAAAGTTTTCATCAAATAGAATCAAAGTTTCAACCATAACATACATCAAGGACTGAAATTGTCAAAAGATGTCTCAATAGGACCTTATGTGAACTAGGACTCTAGTTAAGGAGCTGAAACTGACACGCTAGGACCTTATGAGAACTAGGACACAAGTTAAGGGACTAGAATTGACAAATGGGCAAAAGTAGTCAAATATAGGTCAAAATATGCCTATTTCCCCCTCACTAAAACATACAATATCATTTTTTTTCTCCTCTCACTAAAACTAAAACCCGCCAAAACGCCAAGAACATCAAGATTTTCAAGTCTTTGTTAAAACTCAACTTGTAAGTGTTTAATTCAATCATTTAGACCTTATAATCACTCGCGCATCATTTTCTTTGGCTAAATATTAAGTTTTACGATTTAGGGTTTAAGATATTGAATTGGGCGTTTCTTGTTTATTGTTGTTTAATCTAATTGAGTTAGTGTAAAAGCTTCATAACATGATTTAGAGTGAATTGCACTTGGTTAATTAGATTCAATAACATAAGATAAGGTTGTTCGTATGAATTAGGGTTTAAGATAGTCGAATTTATGAGCTGAGGAGAATGAGTGATGTGTTTGAAGGATTGAATGGTGGGATATGCTTATTTGAAGTACTTGATTATGCGTTTAATGTTTCATAGCTTAAATCTAACAGTTTGTGTTGATTCGAATGATTGCATTTGCGTATAAGGTCTGTGATGAAAAATGTGTTGCTATGAACAGGTTTTTTAGTGTTTGTCTGTGCTTAGGACATGTTAGGATGCACGTTAAATATGATTTGTGACTTTTCAATGGCTTATATGAATTCTTGATAAGGGATGTTCGTCATCCGAGTTTGTGTTTAATAGTTTTCGAGTTTGTGCTTAAATCTTTCGACTTTGTGCTAAACTGATAATCCTTCGACTTTGTTAGAAAATTGAAATCTTTCGACTTTGTCTCCAAGTTAGGAGACTAAAATCACAGACTATCCAAGTTTCTATGAACTTGTCGAGTTTGTATAAACTTGTCGAGTTTGTATAAACTTGTCGAATTTGTATAACTTTTTCAGCTTTTTTAAACTTGCCGAGTTTCTACAAACTTGCCGAGTTTCTACAAACTTACCGAGTTTCTACAAACTTACCGAGTTTCTACAAACTTGTCGAGTTTCTACAAACTTGTCGAGTTTCTACAAACTTTCTGAGTTTCTATAAACTTCCCGAGTTTCTATGAACTCACCGAGTTTCTAAAAGTTTTCGAGTTTCTAAAATTTTCCGAGTTTTGTGATGAATCTTCCGAGTTTGTAAATTTTTCAGACTTAGAAATTTTTTATGAACTTAGGAACTTGTTTGCTTGTTTATGAATGATATGTGAATGTTTTCATGATTTAGTCTATCTATGTGATGCATCATACAAGTTAGGCTATTATCATGTAACTAATACCATTCACTAGCACATATATGCGATGTCTATTGTGTATTGTTGTTGGTGTTTGTGGTATTCAGGCAAACCATGTCTCAAGGATCTGTTACTTGAAAGGAGATGATTCCCGAAGGAGATGAGCGTAAAATCAGTGAATCCAACTCAAAAGTCGACTTTGAGAATCTGCCATGTCACGAATCATGTCAAATAGTCGTGGAAATACTCAAGAGACACTACGTCAGTTCCGTTATGACTAAGACAACAAGCATACCTGAAGTATATATGAATCAGTTTTGGCATCACATGATCGTAGGAAAAGACAACAAACACATTACAGTCACAGTTGACAACACAAAAATTCAATTTGGGGTTGATACTCTTCGTCACGTTCTAGACCTTCCATCAGAAGCCTCAGGCCCAAGAGGCAAATTCCATGATGACCCAAGCTTTGAAACCATGGTTGAAACATTAATGTGTCTCGGATATGATGATCAGGATGGAGAGCTCACCTCAATCTCCAAAGTGGACAGGAAGTACATCCCTCAGCCGTGGTTGACCCTTTACACCATAATTATTCACTGTATAACCGGCAAAGCAACTGGACTTGAACACCCGATACTGGAACATTTACAATTCTTCTGGGGTGTCGTCAACTGCTACCACATGGACTTCGCTAAGTTCATATGGAATGATATGATTTACCAAGCCCAACAATTCCAACACAAGAAGGGTTACAAGATACCCTTTCCTCGATTCACCAAGCTCATAATTTCACATATCATGAAGATTCATCCTGAAATAGATAGAAGATCAAATGAGAAAGCACATACCGAACACATGGATCACATTCTCACCAGGGTTAAAGTGCAGATGACAAACACTAAGAAATAGGGTGTGAGAATCCCATCGAGTATGTTGACAGAAGCAGTGATAGGAACTGAAGCTTATCAATTGTACGATGAGGCTGAAAAGGCCAGAAAGGTGGGTATTACGGTTAAGGTAACAAAGTCAACCAGGGGCAAAGGTAGAGGTATAGGCAAGATTGTGTCACACCCCCAAAATCGGGTCCAGCGGAAGCATACATGCCACTGGGGTGCAACTCAATTGGTATCACAACACAAGTGCAAAGAACGGTTTTCACCTCAATCATTTAGAATCAAATTGTTTAACCAAAAGTGTTGAATTTACATTGATAAAAGTAGTGCAGAAATAGGCCCTTAAAACAATTAAAACGGTCCCCAAATGAATATCAGAGTCTCCTATGACCATGCCATGCCCTGCCAAAAGCCTCCTGTAGCATGCTATTGCTTAATACCTGAAAATACATGCTAAAAGTGTCAACACGAGGTTGGTGAGTTCATAGAGTTTAGTGAAAAATGAAATGCGTTTGAATGAAGATTTCTCAGCAAAGGCATTGTAAATCCACCCAGTTCCAAGCCCCGCCCATACGAGACTTGCAACCTGTGTGTTTTCAACCCACTGCTAAATAAGATCTGGTTTATGTGAACGTCAATTGATTTATGGACCACATATGTTAAATGAACAATATATTCCCAATATATATAGAGTTATTGACAACTAAACTTCAAGACACCAAAGCCTTAAGATTCTAGTTTGGGCATACCTTGACCTAACAGTCAAGTGGGGAAACTATGATCCGTTTAAAATATCAGTCAAGTGGGGAAACCACAATACGTTTGACATCACAGTCAAGTGGGGAAACCACAATACGTTTGACATGCCATTCAAGTGGGGAAACCACAATACGTTTGACATACAGTCAAGTGGGGAAACCACAATACGTTTGACATTCAGTCAAGTGGGGAAACCACAATACGTTTAACATCACAGTCAAGTGGGGAAACCACCCGAACGGGGAGATCAATCCTAATAGCTCTATCCACAACAATCGCACTTAATGGGTCATAATATAGGCAAAATGAAATAACTTAATGTACTGGTGTTCATAAGAAAAATAATCAAGGGTGAACAATGTGAACACAAAATACTTCCGAGCAACGACTCAAGTATTTTAACCAATCAATAATGTTTGAAAGACAACTCACGTTTCAAGCAAAACAAGCATGAAGTTTAAAAGTAGAACGAGCATAGAGTTTAATGAAAAACGAGCATGTATTCTCCCCCAAAACAGTTACAAAACAAGTAAAAGGAGGGGCTATGAAAACTCACCTGATGCAATAGCTACGATGACAAAAATGGATACACTGAAATGAGGCACGATCTCTAACCGCAACCTGATGAAGCGAAAAGTGTACCGCTTTTAAGGGGTCATTTAAGCCCTAAATCGTATTTATTTGATCAAATATCGCCCTAAATCGTTCCTTTTGTCATTTTAGGTACTTTTGAGGAGAAATCTGGAAAAGGAGGCATTTTGGACGTTTTTGGAGCATAAAAGTGAAGAAAACGACAAAGTCTCAAAAATCGGCCAAAAGGTTACCTTTGACGGCGTCAGGATTTACTCCAGACGGCGTCATGGCTTGGCAAGAAAAGGTGGATGTGAAATTTACTCATGATAAGCCAGTGAAAATTACATGTGAATTCTGACGGCATCACGCTTTAACCTGATCAAGGGCGTCACGGCTTAATTCAAAGAGGGACGGCGTCACGTTCAAGGTCTGACGGCGTCAAGCCTTGATAAGCCAGAACGGATTTTGGAGAGCTAAAGAGGGACGGCGTCAAGAAGGTCATCCGGGAACCCTAAAAGCGGCGAGGTGACGGCGTCACACTCCATAACGTGACGCCGTCAGATCCAAAAGTCTATATATAGTTTTCTAATTTTTTGTCATTAGTGTGGAACTTTAGTGTGGAATTTTTGGGAGAAAACCCTAAGACGATTTTAGCATCTTTTTCAAGGCTTTTTGCCTTGAGATCTTCCATGTTACATTGAAAGATAAGTTATCAATTAATCATTTAATATGTCTATGTGTTGTTTGATTCTATCTTATTCTTGTCTTTTGTTTAACATGTTAGGCTAGATTTATCTTGTGTTTGCTTAGATCTAATGAAACCTAGCTATTGATTATTGGTTATTAGTGTGTTATTAGTTGTATTGGATGATTGTTTATCTATGTTAGGCTTAAGAAAACTGGCTAACTTCCTATTCGGTAACTTGCTTGAACGTCTTAAGAAACATGAACCAAATGCGTACTAAAGGTTTTTATGGTTGTATTTAATGCACAAGCGAATTCTAGTGATCCCATGTTAGGAGCTTCCTAGCCGGCTCGACATAGGAGTGAAGTAGGAGCTTGTAGAGTTGGGGAAGTACGTACGCCACCCCACGAATGGTATTAAGGAATACACCCGTCATCCACGCAACTAATACACACTAATCAACCGGTAAAAGATAGTTAGGGAGTAAGGAAATCTAAGTAAACACATTTCTCTACACATAAGTTTCCACCAAACTTTTTATTTTCAGTTATTTATTTTATTTGCACTTGTAGTTATTTGGGTTAGTTGACTAGCAACTAATTCCGCCCACTCTTTCAAACCCGAGATTTTACTTGCTTTTCTAAAAAAATATAAAAACATAAAAAGAATCTTCCTCAACCCTTAGACCTATTCGAATAGTCTTTCATACCTAACGAACACTATTCCCTGTGGAGAACGATCAATCCCCCGTACTTACCACTACACTATACTACATCGGTCAGGTACACTGCCTGGTGGGGTTGTAAGCCTCTTGAGATCCCTCGAGAGGTAAAACCTGTTGTAAGGTTGCAAAACCACGCATCAAGTTTTTGGCGCCGCTGCCGGGGAATAGTTATTGTTTAGGTTGAATTTTTATTTTATAGGTCTACTCACTAGATTCCTTTCTAGTGAGATTTTTATTTTATTTTTCTAGGTTTTCTTTAGTCTATCTTATTTCTTTGTGCTTTTGTTTGTGATACCTTCCACTTACCTCATGAGTAACATTGGTCATTTGATCCCTGTTATTCGTATTTTTCGTCGTGCAAACTTTCAACTACCCGTTCCCGCCCCCATCATAGAAAACAACAACCTTTCACCCGACCACCACTTTGGTAACAATTCTGAGATGGAGGAGTCTGACCATGAGAATAACCATGTTAGTCCGTTTTACTACTCAGACTCCGATGAGGATGCCGGTAATGGAGAAGTAGTTAACGAGGAATGGGGAAAAGAGGAAATTGATCCCTTTAAGTATGTTGACCCTAGGACTAAGATCGAAAAGGATAGCCTCTTTAACATGCAATTTCCGTGTAAGATTGGTTATCATGATTTTTATGCTTATCTTAACTCATCTTTGCCTATGAACATTATCTCTCGCGCTAATTATAATAAAATCATGGTAGATGAGCTAGAATATCAAGGGGATAACATTGTTGCTAGGATTGAGCCACTGCGCGTGTTCGTAGGTAGTTTTGTGTATTTGGTGGATTTTATGGTTATGGAGAACTTAGGAGAATTTATCGATGACAAATTAACCCAAGTCATTTTTGGAGAACCCTTCAAAAGGTTGACCAACCTTGACGAAAAACTTGTGGACGGGTTAATTACATTCTCAGATGGGGATGAGGATTTTGTTTACCAAATGCCCCGAGCACATCCTAGGTTTAAAAACTACTCCATTGAATCTTGCAATAGACTTGTGCCTCTTGATTTGTTAAGTGAGAATGATAAGAGGAAGGGACTCAAATATCCACATGAGAAAAATAAGAGATACTATCATGGATGTTTGGAGCTGAATGATGAATACAAGAAAGATGAGGCAACAATTAGATGGCTCACACTCGGATACGTGAGCATAAGCGACACTAGATGAGCCTTACTTTGAGTCTAGCTACAAGACTCGTTAATAAAGAAAAGCGCTTCTTGGGAGGCAACCCAATATTTATTTGCTTTTTGTGTTTATTTATTTGTTTGTTTGATTTTATTTGTTTCCGTATGTGTGTTTAATTTTTATTCTTATTGATTCATGTTCAAAACTAATTGTGAAAATGCTTTATGTTGTTTTTAACTTCGTCTTAACTACATATAAAGGTATTTTGCAAAAGATAAGTGTAAGGGAAATCTAAATTGGTTTATTAGAACACAAATTAACATGAATCGTAATAATAATAAATGAACATACATATTAGTATTTGTTTGAGTCAAATGCTTGTATCGAGTCATAGTGATGTTTTGCAGGATTTCCAGGAAGTAAGGTAAAGGTTTTTTCCAGAAATTTTCCGGAAACTTAAAATGAGAATTTTTGTCAGGTCATTTCTGACGGCGTCAGGGTTTATAACCTGACGGCGTCAGATTTAATTTTCAGAAATTTTTGAAAGTTTTGTTTTCATAAAAGTTTTTATTAAATCTCCAACTTATAATCTCCAGGAATCTGCAAAATTATCATTCCACAAGCATTATATCTTTATATATAGATTTATCCCGCCGATGTTATGCAGGTTTTCGTGTTTGTTTTCTCAGGTTTAACAGGTTATTTTGGACAAGGAAATGTTTTGAATCAAGCTTATGGCGATGCATTAGTCATGGAGCTTTTACATTCTCTTTGGAAGAAGATTTAACCGTGAAACTTCATTATCCACCGAGCGAATCAGGGGAGTATTTGATTTCATTCTTTTACTTTATGCTTTTACATCTTGTTATTTGAACATTAGGGACAATGTTCATCTTAAGTGTAAGGGGGGGGGGGTAAAAGTACGATTTTAGAGAATAAAATTACGCTTGATTTTTGTTTGTTTAAAAGTAGATGTGTAATAAAACTGAGAGAAATACCTGTTAGGGCAATTTTAGTGCCAAATTTAAATTTTTTTACAACATATAGGAGTGAAACTTTGATCTTAATGAGCGTCTCACGGATAGGAGTTATATGACTAGCACAAAAACCGTACCACTAAAAAATTTTTCACCCCCAAATATGTGAGATTCGCCCCTAGAATTGGTAGGAAAAGCATTTATGCTATGATGTGTGTACCGGTAGCACTTAGATTCTAGAACTTGCGTTAGGACCATTCCAAGGCCACAAGTGAGACTACATTCGTGTAGTTAGATTTACTACATGATAAGAGGCATTAGGATTAACCCATTGTTTTACACCTGTGTTTTTGTTATAATTACTTTGGCTACATTGGTCAAGTAATTCTCCCACACCCTTTGCGTTGTACTCATTTTTAGTACACGATACCCCTAGTACACCCCTCAGAGCCTATCTTTTCGTTTTGACCTTTAAGCATTTTACTTAAAGGAAGAATTTGTTACACCCCACTTAAATGTACACCCAAATCGCCTTAGCCTACCTTGTATGCACTCATTTTTAGTGCATTATTGTGACAACATTTGTTTAAACCCAAGTTAATTATCTAGTTAATTACATGGTTGCTAAGTCGAGTCATATCCTTGTACATATTGTTTTAGGACGATTGGGACTCATGGGTAAAGTACTAGTGTAATGGAGTAATGGGGAAGAACATCATTTATTACCCCCATATGTGCTAAATGTTTTAAAAGTACTCCAAGTGTTTTAATTATCTTAATTCGAGTCATTAGAATAGTTATTTGTAAAGTTATGTAAAAGTTCAAGTGTAAGGGGAATGCAATGCCCCTATGATGTATTATTTTGGATGGTAGGGCAAAAGTGTATGCAAAAAAAAAAAAAAAAAAAAAAAAAAAAAAAAAAATCAAGAAAAATTAAAAAAAAAATGAGAAAAAGAAAAATAGAAAAAACATACGGACTACCATCCCGTTTTATTTTATGTTTATTTTATGTTTTTGTTATTTTCTTTCATTAGCTTAAGATTGAGTCGAGTCTTGGCTTAGCAACATTGTATAGTACATGTAATTGATCAAGATCTTTAACTCGCCACCAGTAAAATATCCCTTATCCAACAAAACCGTGTTTTCCTTTTCCCTACACCTAACGTTATAACCCATTTAAAAGCCCTCTTTGATAGTTTATCTTTGGTGCTTACGCCTAGTGGAGGAGGTTTTCGATCCTTTCCCAAGCCTATGGTAATCTATTTGCTATGACAGGTAGTGAGAGATATTTTCCGTTTTCATTTATGAGATTTATTTTGATGACACTTGAGAGATGTGAGTATCTAAACACTACTTGTGAGGTGCTAGTTTGTAATCTCCGTGCTTATTATGATTAAAGTGGAACGATTATTTGTTGCAATTACTTTTATGTTAGCATTAAATGACCCCTAACTTGTATTTTGATTAGAATAAAAGCGCATTTGCTTGAGGACAAGCAAATCTCAAGTGTAAGGGTATTTGATGAAGCGAAAAGTGTACCGCTTTTAAGGGGTCATTTAAGCCCTAAATCGTATTTATTTGATCAAATATCGCCCTAAATCGTTCCTTTTGTCATTTTAGGTACTTTTGAGGAGAAATCTGGAAAAGGAGGCATTTTGGACGTTTTTGGAGCATAAAAGTGAAGAAAACGACAAAGTCTCAAAAATCGGCTAAAAGTTACCTTTGACGGCGTCAGGATTTACTCCAGACGGCGTCATGGCTTGGCAAGAAAAGGTGGATGTGAAATTTACTCATGATAAGCCAGTGAAAATTACATGTGAATTCTGACGGCGTCACGCTTTAACCTGATCAAGGGCGTCACGGCTTAATTCAAAGAGGGACGGCGTCACGTTCAAGGTCTGACGGCGTCAAGCCTTGATAAGCCAGAACGGATTTTGGAGAGCTAAAGAGGGACGGCGTCAAGAAGGTCATCCGGGAACCCTAAAAGCGGCGAGGTGACGGCGTCACACTCCATAACGTGACGCCGTCAGATCCAAAAGTCTATATATAGTTTTCTAATTTTTTGTCATTAGTGTGGAACTTTAGTGTGGAATTTTTGGGAGAAAACCCTAAGACGATTTTAGCATCTTTTTCAAGGCTTTTTGCCTTGAGATCTTCCATGTTACATTGAAAGATAAGTTATCAATTAATCATTCAATATGTCTATGTGTTGTTTGATTCTATCTTATTCTTGTCTTTTGTTTAACATGTTAGGCTAGATTTATCTTGTGTTTGCTTAGATCTAATGAAACCTAGCAATTGATTATTGGTTATTAGTGTGTTATTAGTTGTATTGGATGATTGTTTATCTATGTTAGGCTTAAGAAAACTGGCTAACTTCCTATTCGGTAACTTGCTTGAACGTCTTAAGAAACATGAACCAAATGCGTACTAAAGGTTTTTATGGTTGTATTTAATGCACAAGCGAATTCTAGTGATCCCATGTTAGGAGCTTCCTAGCCGGCTCGACATAGGAGTGAAGTAGGAGCTTGTAGAGTTGGGGAAGTACGTACGCCACCCCACGAATGGTATTAAGGAATACACCCGTCATCCACGCAACTAATACACACTAATCAACCGGTAAAAGATAGTTAGGGAGTAAGGAAATCTAAGTAAACACATTTCTCTACACATAAGTTTCCACCAAACTTTTTATTTTCAGTTATTTATTTTATTTGCACTTGTAGTTATTTGGGTTAGTTGACTAGCAACTAATTCCGCCCACTCTTTCAAACCCGAGATTTTACTTGCTTTCCTAAAAAAATATAAAAACATAAAAAGAATCTTCCTCAACCCTTAGACCTATTCGAATAGTCTTTCATACCTAACGAACACTATTCCCTGTGGAGAACGATCAATCCCCGTACTTACCACTACACTATACTACATCGGTCAGGTACACTGCCTGGTGGGGTTGTAAGCCTCTTGAGATCCCTCGAGAGGTAAAACCTGTTGTAAGGTTGCAAAACCATGCATCACTAACCGCAACCTAATATGAATGATATGATCTAATGTAAGCAATGAAATGATGCTACACATGCAAATACGTATGTTAACGATACCACTCGTTAGTTTTGAAAATAACGTTTATCGTCGAAAAATACATTTTTGACGTCTCGTTAAGTTATAAACTACTTTTCGTGTAAATATGTTGAAACTACACTCTATGAAAACCTTGTTTGGTGTTTTATTGGTAAACATAATCTTTATGTCGTCTCATTTGACTTTTGACCAAGTACGTCTCGATCAATTAGATAATCGGCTATCAACTTGGTGACTTGCAAAAATACTAGTCTTTATACTTAGACTTTATTTTCATATAGTGCTGTCAAAAATAGTTTGTAAATCGTTGGCTTCAAACGTGTATATCTCGGTCGTTATAAGCCCGTTTGCTACGTTCTTTATATCCACGGGTTCGTACAAATATGAACTAACATATTTTTAGTAGGTCGGCTCGTCTAGATCACGTCTAACGTCTCGTTTTGTCCCTCGAAGTTCGGAAAAACAGCAAGCATTTTTCAGAAAATTAGTTTTCGTCGTCTAACTTCGAAAAATCATATCTCCTTCGTTATAAGTCGGTTTTTAGTGATTCTTGCGGCCACGGTTTCGTTTTTGAAAGTATTTTCTAAATATGAAGGCCAAAATGACTCCATGTTTACTGAAATTTACAGATTTCCCATTTTTGGAAAGTAGCTTATATATACTTGTTAAAACTCATTTTCTTGTTTCTAAACTTGATCATACTAACTCAAATCAACTCCACAAGTTCGCAAATCCTACCATACACCTTCTTAGGGTGTCATGGGGTCCTAAACATCACCAACCTTGGTGGATTTAATGAGTTCATTAGTGAAACCTATAGATCTAGTGATTTAGGGAGTTTATGTTCAAAAGTGGTATGTAAAACATAAGTATCTTGCATGGATGATTAATATAACTTGAAAATACATGAACATATATATCAAATGAAAGTATAAAATGATCAAAACATGTTCTTGAAACTTACTTGATGATTGGATGAGTTTTGATAAGAAATGAGTAGTAAACTTGAGGTTTGATCACAAATCCATAACTAGGAAAGTAAATGGAGTATGATTATGCTTTGTTCTTGAAAAATCTATGGATTTATCCTCTTGTTCTTGTTGTGGCCGAACCTAGGAGATGAATATGGAGAGAGTTTGATCTAAAATGGCTAGTTGGTTATGTTAGTGTATGTGTTTGAGTTAGTGGAAGTGAAAATAAATGTGTACTAATTCAATTAATGCATTTTGGAGTATTAGCTAAATGGATGGTTAGGGAGGGGCGGCACATGGGCTAAATGGGGATAGATTTGATGGCTAATTAAAGAATTTTCTCCCATTTTATTAGATATTGGATGGTTTAGTGTATATCTTGAGTGTTATCGGGTACCGAGTTAACTGAAAATAAATCGTGACGAGTTGAAATAAAATACGATGAAGTCGTAAAAATTGTAAAATCATATTCCTTGCAAGAATCGGATGTTAGAATGATTATCGGATTGAAATTTCGTAAACCGACGGAGCTATAAGCGTCAAACGAAAAATATAGCGATTGGTTTAAAAACACCGGGTAAAGTAATAATATAATTTCTATATCATTATAATTAGCTTGAAAATGTATTAGGATCATTGTCGGGAGTATTGGGTATAATGTTAGTAGTAATGACTGAGTGGTAACGTTTAACAAATAAACGAACATACGTAAATGACAAACACACAAACTCGTACATGAACTAATATACTGATGATGATGTTACGGATGATATGTAGACTACTCTAGTCTATATGATGTGTCCTTACTGATGATGCATGAATACGCAGCTAAACCTTACTGGTTACGCAAATTTGAATACCCGTAAACCTAGTTTACGTAATGATGAATGATGAGCATGAATAGTCATTTTCTCCGGGAATGAATAGTGTTTCATGAATAGTAAATTTTTTTACGACTTCTCAAAGTCTCGAACTGACTTCAAAAACGATGAATAGTGAACTGATGAATAGTGATTGGTGAATAGTAACCCATGAATAGTAATTTCCCGAGGTGAATAGTGATATTTTGAAGCTTGAAAAAGGACCTGAAGTTACGGGTTGTGACAGATTGTCCCAGCAGCTTCTTCTCAAACAAAGAAAGCCTCAATACCTGAGAAGAAGAAACTAGTCACCAGAGCAAAGTCCACAGAATTGAAACTCAGAGACGAACCGACTGACGAAGAAAAAGATGAAGAAGAAATTGATCTTAGAAAAGAAAAGAAGAAGAAAGAGTTTGAAAAAATGAAGACAATATTGGCAGAGAAAGATAAAGACTTGGGCAAAGGAAGGGGAAAATCACTCAAAATGTCAGATCAATCGTTTAAACCCATCGAACCACCAATGACTGGAGAAGAAGAGAAAGAACAATTTAAGAAAGCATCAAAGGCAAACAGAAAGAAATATCTAGCTGATCAAGAGAAGCATGAAAGAAGAAAAAGAGGTGAAGGATCAGCTTCACATGTTGAAGAAGATAAAGAGGATTCAGAGGACACAAAGTCTGTCACACTAAGTGAATCTGAAGGGGAATCAGAAGAGTCAGATGAAAGAATACATTCAGGATCTGAATCAGTTGAGAATGACGATGATGAAGAAGAAGATGAAGAGGGTGAATATAATGAATATGATGAGAACAAAGATGATGAAGGCAATGATGAAGAAGACGAACAATATGAAAACCAAGGGGAAAACCCTTTACCTTCACCACAACCGTCATCTGTGGGTCAGTCCCCCAGTGAACTTAACGATTTGAAAGAGCAACTCCTTGCACTTCATAAGAAGGTTACTGAGCTTCAACAATCAGAAGAAAGTGAGCACAAAGATTTAAATGAACAGCTCACTGAAGTGCAAACACAGGTAGATAAACAGAAATTTGATATCAATGTCATCAAATCATTTGATCTGGAAAAAGCAGCAGAGGAATATCTTAAGACACATGTTCCTTAAGAAGTCAGCTCTCAAGTACCCCAAGAAGTCGAAAGAAATCTTCAAGAGGCACTTCCAGAACTTCTTAATGAATATGTCAAACGGAATCTGGAAAGAACTGTAGCTAATCTGATGAAAACCATACCAATGACGGTTCGGACCATCCCATCCAAACCGTCTACTGAAGAACTCAAAGGACAATTGCTTGAAAGCATCATGGATAATCTCGAAGAGGATGAGCTTCATCAGGCTTTACTTAATTCAATCAACAAAGATGAAAAGAAAGCAGAGGCGTGCAAGAAGGATAAGCCAACTAAGCGTCGTTGGGATGATCCTGATAAAGACGATCAAGGGAAGAAAAGAACGAAACCTTCAAAATCAAGTGGCCCTTCTACCAAAGCACCTTCTACTGGCACTACCAAGCAATCAAGCCAAGACAAGTTCGTCCCTCTTGAAACCGGGGCATTTGATGCGGGTGAATCTCATAATGACACAAGTATTGATATGGAAACTGCTGCTCCACCACCGAGAATTCCAAATGTTCCAGCACCACCAGCTGATGCTTCACTTAAGCCAGAACCAGAATGGGTAAACCCGAATGCTCCAAGGTTTGATTGGTTTGAAACAATGGTGGATGCGTATCCAGGAATTCCAGCTGAGAATGAAGTACCTGTTGAAGGTTCAATTATAGAATTTACCAAAAGGTTAAAGAAGGTTATGCGAGTTCAGAAATTGGGATTCTCTGATATCATTAGAGTTCGCAAAGATGGCTTCACGAAATTCAAAGTTGTCACAACTACAGAGCTGGAATTTGAGTACAACTTGGAACAAGTAGCAAGGGCTCTTTCAGAGAATATTGACTGTGATCATGCACGGGCTTCTCATCCGAAAGACAACCTTCAAATCCGTGATTACTCTCAACCATTACCACTCGTCGGTCCTTCTCACAACCCGAAGATACCCAAAGCTTATTTTTTCAACAATGATCTGGATTATCTGGTCTATGGAAACACAAACCCAGAAAAATGTTATGCTACTTCTCTTACCAAGTATCTGGCAGCATCTTATACATTGGAAGGTTTCAAAGAACAAATCAGCGATTTATTCATCAACAAAGTTGAAGAATACAACGATGAAGCAGCACTTGGAATCTATCATTGGCCAGATATGAGGAAATGGTTCTACAAATGGATGCTTACAAAAAGGACAAAGACTGATGTTTATCACAAAAGTAAGATCCTTTCAATCACAAGAGCTGAAACCGAATCGATGTTTGGCTACAACTTTCTGAAGAAGATCACCGTGAGGAGGCTGGATGATCAAGTATACACCTTCAGTGAAGCAGACTATCCCTACCTGCACATCCACGATATTGAAGACATGTATCTCCTGAAAGTTCAAGGAAAACTTGAACATCTTCCTGGACGTCTTCAGTATGACATCGTCAACTCGGTTTTGCTGTACATTCGCAATATTGTCATCAGATCAAGAGTTGAAGACGTGCATCTTGGGGTAGAAAGCTACCAAAAGAAATTGAATTTGGTTCAGCCTAATCTCAAATCTCTGGGCATAGATGACAAAAAACCTTACACATTCGGTGATAGACCATTCGGGGTAGTATACGTCAGACGAAATACGCCAGAATTCATGGATTATCAAGATCTCCACAAGTTTAGCGATGAAACTTTGCTACTTTCCAAGTCTGAACTTCAAAAGATTCTGGAGAACCATAGAAAGGGGTTGAAATCAGGGTGGCTAAGGCATATGCAATGGAGTAAGAATGATGTGAAGGAAGCTATCAAATTCATGGATAAGATTGACCGAAGGATCAAGTTCAGGTTGACGATGAGAAGATTGGAAAGCTATGTGGGAGGACGAGCCAGAATTCCCAACATTCTCACATTCCGACGTCCTGAGCAGTAATCATTGGTACCATTTCCATAATTCATCATCATTCATCATATTTGTTATAATTGACTATGGCTTGTGCGCACATTACAGTGCACAACCCGTACTTGTAATGAAAGGACCCTGAGGTACACTTCAGTGCCTCAATCCCGATCAAAGGAGCGAAAGCTTCTTACTATTGAGTAGAATTAACCATAATTTTTCAAAAGTTTTTCAAAATTCTGCTCAATAGAACAAGTATTCCCTTGTTAAGGGGGAGTATTTGAAATCTTTGTTCTGAAAACAACAGTTCTTGAAATTCTTCCCGTAAACCTCAAAAAGAGCATATTTTAATCAAAAGTTTAACAAAAACAATATAAGTATGCTATTTTTGAGGGGGAGAATAAAGATATGATTAAAATATGGTAACAAAAAGTTTGAAATCTCACAAGTGCTCAACTCAGAATTGACCCTCGAATTGACTATAGCAAAAGTTAGTAGTCGAAAAGACATGTTCGGGACGGGTAATAATTTCAAGCCAGTTTATCTGGTGATGTAAACGTGTCTCGCGAAGGATGTGTTTGAGTAGAATGTATCGATTTTGAGCGATTTTACTTGAATATGATCTGGACGGGTAATAATTTCAAGCTAGTTTTACTAGTGATGTAAACGTGTCTCGCGACGAACATGTTCATTAAGAATCAATCAATTCAAAAGTGCTAACTCTACCCGACTTGTGCAAATTTACCTTAAATACTTATGAGCACATGTTGAGGGGGAGTATTTCTGAAAATCACAAAACTCTCAAAGTGTTAACAAAATATGTTTTTACAATCATAAGCACTTTGAGAGATTTTTAAAAAAGTTTGGTGTATGGCAACAATAGGATAGTCACGGAGTCATAAGGTGACTAAGGTTAGGAAAAACCGTCCTATGATCCGCCAGAGCCGGAGGGATCTACCCAAGGACAATTTCAATAGTTTAGTACTAGAAAAGTCCTAGGTATGATTGGAAAAAAGGAGAAATGAAATGAAAGGAGAAAGAAGGGGTTGAAGAATGAAAAAGAAAAGTAAAGAAAAGGGTGAAAAGAAATAGCCCTCCATTTGATCAACCTTAGGGCAGACACCGGGTTCAATACATATGCTACTGGTTGTTACTAAGGTGACACCGGTATTGAAGATTAAGTCGTCATGGACCCAGTGACGTACTGCACTAAACCTTCTAGCCACTCAGGTATCTCTCAAAAGACACTTGTTTCATTTCACACGAAGAACCCTTCATTATCTATCGACCTCTCACTCCGAGATGTGTTGATATTGAAAAGGAGGCAATCTGTTCCATGCCTCTGACGACCAAATATAAGCACTTAATTGAGTCTAGAGCCATGAGATACATTAAAGATCTCTTAGGTACACTTAGCATACACTGGCTGTTCTACAAAAGGAACACCAGTTGTAAATTATATGATTCTCAGTGACTGAATGGAAATCCTTCCAGGGTCAACATCAAACAGCCCTAACAGCAGGTCATTTCAGTAATCCCTTATGGATTACGCTTAGTTTTAGCTCCAAAAATGGTCTACAGTCGTGAGGTGATCCTCAGCGGCTCACTGAATCGTGGGTGCACTTCGGTGTGTTCGTGTAAGCCCTTTCGGGGGTATCCGATTCAGAACGGCCTGGGCTAGGATTAGAGAAAATCTTAACACTATGCTGTTGACGATCTCGAAGTCCAAACCTGTAATTGCCGGATGATTTATTGCTAACTGTTTACATGCAGCTAATCATGGAGACCTGGAGTTCTATTATCACCATTCCATCATGCTCATATCCTGAAGAAAAGTTCTCACAAAGACTCAGAGATAACAAAAGTTCAAAGAAGCTAAAGAAAAGTCAAAGTTTAAGCATTACAAACTTTCACAAGTCAAAGATGAAAGCATATGAAGTGAGAACCGTTTGAAGAACAAAAGTCAAAAGACATATGAGCATGGTGGAAAGACGTAAAGACAAAGTTACTAAAGGACGTTGGTGAAAGGCAGATCTAGAAGTTACCACATCATATCACAACAAGAACTAAAGAACAAAGATCCAAGTGACGTCAAAGCCAAAGAAGTAAAGACGACGTCAAGCAATCTTGATAACCAATACTTAGGGGGAGATTGTTGGGAACACTTTATTATTATCAAGTATTGATCATTTATGTAATAGGTTGCTTAGGCCTTTAGGTTTGATTTAAGGCTCAGCATGTGTAGAAGGCCCATGGGCTGTGTTTATTTATTTACGTTAATTATATGATTATTAGGGCAAAAGCCCAACACTTTGTAAGAAACTATAAATACCCCCTCCCATTCAAGGGAGAGGGTTGGGTTGGTTAATGCAAGTATCATTTCATTACTCTTAAGCTTAATCATCCACTCTATTTCTCTCTCTAACTTTCTCTCTCTAGATCTAAGATTAAATTAGTAGCTTGTGTGATAAATCTAAGTAATAACAGATTCTCGGTAAGAGTGGTCACTGTTTCAGGTTTTGGTGCATCATCAGGAACCGTTGTGGTTGGCATTTCAAAAGGACCTTCAAGGATAACCTTCTTCAGATATTTCCCATGAGGTTTCCTGAGTTCAATAAACCATAAGAAGCGACTTGCCCATTGAACATAATTGCCAGGAGTGAGCATTGGAGGTAGTTCTAGTGACCCAACTTCATGAATAGACTGTTGACTCCTGATAGCTTTACACATTTGAGCAAACCAATGTGGTTGTTTCTGTGGAGGAAGTGGTTGCATTCAAAATTATGGTTGAAGGTATGGTTGTTGTTGGAAGAATTGTTGTTGTGGGGGATACTGCTGTTGAAATTGTTGTTGTGGATACGGTTGTTGAAATTGTTGCTGAGGATATTGTTGTTGCTGAGGATACTGTTGTTGTTGAGGGAAGAAATACGGTGAATGAGATATTGTTAAACTTGTGTAGATGATGGATCTTGTAGATGGTTAAGAAGTGTGATGAGTTGTTGGTAGATTAAGTCCTTGTTCGAAAGTTTTCTTGCTTGTTTGAAGTTTTTCAACCTTGTTCGAAAGTATACTTGTTCAAAACTTTTGAACCTTGTTCGAAAGTTTCTAGCTTACTCGAAAGTTAGCTTGCTCGAAATTTTCAAACCATGCTCGAAAGTTTAAAATTTCGAATAAGACTTTCTAATTTATACAAATTAGAAAGTTTCACAAGTGTCGAAGTGTTTATCTAGCTTATACAAGAGAGAAAAACATTGAGTAATCCAAGCAACCTGAATATAACCTCTGTATAGCTTGCTTGAAACTTTAGGGTTTGCTTGCTCAAAACTTTAGGGTTTTGAAGCTTGTTCGAAACTTTAGGGAAATCCTTGCTCGAAACTTTGCCAGAAAGTACAAAAACGCTTAAATTTCAACCAAAACTGTTTTTTAATGCAATTTTCTTGTACAACTAGCCTTAAAAACACTAAAACTATATGAAAGTTGTAAACTTTAACGTTTTTATGAAAATTTATGCTTGTTTCGAAACTAGTTAGAACGCAAAAAATACGACTAAAAAACTTAAGATTTAACCTAAAAGTTTGAAACTTTCTTATTCTAAGAGGTTTATAACACTAGTTTGTAATCAAAAGATTGCTAAAAACCAAGAAACAAACAAGAAAAGAACAAAAGTTTTAAAAATAACGAGAGAAAAAAAAATTGATGCACGAAACCAACCCAAAACACTTCAAACCTTCTTCTAGCGATTGATACCACTTGTTAGGTCACCATAATAGATATCACACAAGTATATAAATGAGAGAGAGATGAGATAAAGAGATATAGAGTGGTCGATTATATCATAAGATAGAATAACAAAGGTTTAGTACCAAAATGAAATAACCAACAAGAATAAATGTAAGTGTATATGGGTATTTATAGGAGTGGAAGGCTAGGGCAACACTCCTAGTCCCTTCCATCCTCACTTCTTACTTAAACACACGGCCCATGGGCCTTCTACATGGACCGATTAATAAAACTTAACATAAAGACCTATTAGAAAGCAACCTATTACATATATTGAATGACCGACACTTGATAATAGTTACACGTATTCCCAACACTATCTACTTGGGGGCAAATTTTGTGAATATTATTATTGTGATTACATCAATGTTATTGATGTCGGTTAACGTTTTGCGTGTCATGAACTTAGAAACTATACGACTCTTTACCCGATATTTGTATATGTTACTTATATCTTCCAGACTTTGAAAATCTTGCGTTCAACTACTTTACTTTTAAACCTATGAATTTCACTCAACCTTTGTGTTGACTTTTTAGCACGTTTTATCTCAGGTAATTGATGCATACTGTATTGGCACTGGGAGTGGCATGAAGACTTTGGATGGCTATCTGTTTTCACTTTCTACTTTCTTATCTTTTATCATTCGAAAAACCTTTTAAGTTGTGTCTTATTATTCCGCTGTGCTTGACTTTCGAGAGATCTTTAGACTTTGATGTTTTTCTTAAAGTTCGAATGATATGTTTTAATAAAACGAGTTGTTATGAGGTCGTTTTCTATGATTGTGACTGTCCTACCCGGAAGTAATACCCCAAATTGTGTTCCGCTGCCATATTCCGAGTTGGGGGTGTTACAGATTGGTATTAGAGCCACTGCTTATAGAGAACGAGTTCATATTTTTCTCGACTATAAATATTTTCCGTGTCAAACATTTTCACAATTGATAGCCATCAGCCCTCCGTGCCACTTCGCTCTTTTATCGCTTTATTTAACCTTTTCGTATGCATGCTCTTATACTATTATATACTTTACTTAAAATTTTCTGCTGCTACCTTATGTTATATAAAAACTATTTTCCTTTACACTATTGGTTGGGATTTTGACTCAAGGTACTCTTTGTAGAGTATCATGTGTGTCCCTGCCTTGCCCGACCGGTTATCGGTTATACCCGCACCACACATCCCTGGGGAGGATATGGAACCTATGGATGCACCTCACCCCGATGACGAGGAGGACCCAGAGATGGAGGATGATGAGGTAGGTCCCGAGGATATGGACGACGACGATGATGATGATGATGATGATGATGATGATGATGATGATGATGATGATGATGAGATGGACCTAGAGGAGGAGGATCAGGAGGCTCTCCCTCTGCCACCCTCATCAGCAGTGTCGGGCGTTACCTACGAGTCTGATACGTCGGACGCGTTGGGTCATGAACTTGCTACCGAGGAGATATCTGGTTCACCACCTACGTTCAAGATTGGCGAGTCTTCGTCAGCACCGCGAGTTACACCCTCAGAGCTTAGTTTTGAGCTAAGCCATTTGCGTCATGATGTCGGTTGGTGTACTAATCGCTACATGTCGATGTTCCGATGTTTGTGTACGCGATAGACTGAGGTTCTGGAGTTGAAGAAGCAGATCAGGAGAGATTGAGGAGCCATAGATGACTTCTATGTTGGGTTGTACGACTTTGCTGAGAGATTGAGTTCGACATAGTGGACAGTGACAGAGTCTCAGGAGCGTTTGGCATTGTTGGAGAAGAAAATGTTTGTGATTGAGAAGACTGTTGAGGAGTTGGACCTTAGAGCTATTTTCACTGATATTGATAGATGTCAGCACGATCGTAGTCTTCATGAGTTGTAGGCTGAGATACATGCCATGCAGTGGCAGGTATACTGGGACAGGATGGAGAGGCTCCGTTTTGATGATAGCGTTGATGTCTTGGCTACATACGGAGGAGACTGTCAGTGAGAGATTAGTGATCATCTTTATTATGGTAGTTTAGTATCGTAGTAGTTGTTTACCTTGTACTTACTAAACTGATTTGTATCAGTTAGTAGATTTATCATAAACTTGTAGTCGTTTTGCATATCTTGTAAGACTTATAACAAGTATTGAATCTATGATGTATTATGGTGATGTACTATTTATGATGTTCAATGCGTGCTATATTATGATGTCATCATGGTGTTGTTTATTTCGTGATATGATTTTGTTACGTTAGTCAAATACTTACTGTGTTGTACACTTGTAATGATTGATAAAATTATGCCGCCTAAGAAGATGACGCCAGCTGCAATCCAGAAGTTAGTGGAAGACAACATTGCCGTGGCGCTTGCGGAGCGCGCAGAGAATGACAATCAGAATAATGGAAATGCGAGAGTGCATGTTGCCAATGCGAATTGTTTCTGTACCTATAAGGATTTTATGGATTGCCAGCTTGTTGGGAATTAAATGACTTCACACTTTGTACTAACAAGCCAAAGTTAAAACTGCTGAAGATTACAACTAACAGTACTAACTAAGTTAGTACTGCTAGAGTAAAAGTTAGTACTGCCAGTATTAACTTAAGACTACTGATAAAGATTGGTACTACTAATGTCATAAAGATGCATGAAGAGATATGTATAGAAGATATTCAGTGTATATCTTATATAGTTAGAAAGATACGTATATTCTATATGTTTAGAAGATTTTTAGTTATCTTGTAAAGGACTCCTTGGTGTATAAAGGAGATCCTAGGTTAAGTTGTTCGATATACGTTTTGATATAAGCTTCAAGGTTGTAAACCCTGGTACTACACAGAGTACTCGTATTATTGATTAATAATATTGAAGCGGTTTGATTATATTGTTTGTTCATTCAAGTTCATTGTTACATTGCATTGTTAATATTCTTCTAAGTATTGAAGAGTAGATTCCGCATACTCTTTGATATTCACAAAGTTTCAAACAAAGTTGTTTTGGATTTATCCAAGGTAACTTAACCTTACAAGCTCAAGGAATCGATCTATGTTTGGGATCAACAAGTGGTATCAGAACTTTTAGTTCTGAAACTTTGATCTAGAAGAAACTTATTGAAAAACTTTTTACTAATCAGGAAGAGATGGATCTTGAAACTACTCAAACCTCTACTACTGCTAAATTGCCCATTCTCAAGCAGGGTGATTATGAGATGTGGAGGCTCAGAATTGAACAATACTTTCAGATTCAAGACTATGCTCTATGGGATATCATAGATAATGGAAATTCATTCAAACCTGTACCTAAAGCATCAACAGTGGAAGGTGACACAACTGAAACAATACCAGGTCCTGTAACTACAAAAGAAAAGGCCCAAAAAGAAGAATGATGTGAAGGCTAGAAGTATGTTGCTGATGGCACTTCCCAATGAACATCTAATGACCTTCAATCAATACAAGGACGCTAAGACCTTGTCTACTGCTATAACAACAAGGTTTAGAGGCAATGATGCAACTAAGAAGACACAGAAGACTCTTCTGAAGCAGATGTATGAGAACTTTAGTGCTACAAGTACAGAGTCTCTTGATTCCATTTTTAATAGACTTCAGAAGATTGTAAGTCAACTAACAGTCTTAGGTGAAACTAAGACACAAGAAGATCTCAATTTGAAGTTTTTGAGAAGTTTGCCTGCTGAGTGGAATACTCATGTTGTGGTCTGGAAGAATAAACCTGATCTAGACACAATGAGTCTTGATGATCTTTATAACAATTTTAAGATTGTTGAACAAGAGGTTAAGAGAGCTACAAGCTTAAGTTCAAGTTCAAGTTCTCAAAATATGGCCTTTGTGTCATCTCCCAACCCTAGCAGTACTGGTGAAGTTAATACTACTTGTGGAGTTAGTACTGCTAACACTCAAGCTAGTATTGCTACCTTAAGTGATGCTATTGTATATGCATTTTTGGCCAATCAAGCTAATGGGTCTCAGCTTGTACATAAAGACCTAGAACAAATTCATGAAGATGACTTAGAAGAGATGGATTTGAAGTGGCAATTAGCACTGTTGAGCATGAGGGCAAGGAGGTTTTTCTATAGGACTGGTAAGAAGATCACTATCAATGGTAGTGACACTGCTAGATATGACAAGTCAAAAGTTGAATGTTACAACTGTCATAAGTTGGGCCACTTTGCAAGGGAGTGCAGAGGACCAAGGAACCAAGACAACAGAAATAAGAGTCAAGACAGGAGTCAAGAAAGCAGAGGATCCAGGAACCAAGAGAGCATCAGAAAGACAGTCAACTTGGAAGAAACTTCTTCCAAAGCTGTGGTGGCTATTGATGGGGTTGGTTTTGACTGGAGCTTTATGGCAGAAGAGGAATCCCCTACTAATATGGCTCTAATGGCTCTTTCACATTCTGAGGTATACATTAACAAAACCTGTTTAAAAAGCTTTGAAACTCTCAAAACTCGGTATGATGATTTAAGAATAGAGTTTAATCAATCTGAGTTCAATCTAGCTAATTATAAAATAGGGTTAGCTATTGTAGAAGAGCAACTAGTTTTTTATAAAAAAATGAGACTATCTTTACTGAAGATATTGATGTATTAAAAGAGATATCTCATACAAAGATTTTGAAATTAGTGTGCTTAAACATGAGTTAGAAAAGCTTAAGAAAGAAAAAGACAGTATTGAAGTTAATATAGAAAGATATGCAGGGTCATCTAAAAGTATAGACAGGATTGTACAGTGTCAGCTTATTGACAAATTCAAGACATGTATAGGATATAAGGCTGTTCCACCTCCCCATACAGGGTTATTTCCAACCCCAAAGCTTGATTTGTCCCATCTAGAGGAGGTCAAAGAGTCTGAGACTGAAAGCTTAGGATCAAAGACTTTTAAGAGTGATAGTGAAATTGGTGTCAGAAGAAAAGTTAGAAAAGAAAACTGTTTTTCCTACTGTTATTAAGATATAATCTGTTGCACCTAAACAACAAGAGAAACCAGTTAGGAAATCAGTTAAGTATGCTGAGATGTACAGGTCACATAGTCCTAGGGGAAACCAAAGAAATTGGAATAATCAGAAGTCCCAACAGCTAGGAAGTGAATTTGTGATGTACAATAAAGCCTGTTTTGTTTGTGGTAGTTTTGACCATGTGCAGGCTAACTGCAATTACCATCAAAGGGAAAGGATGGTATATGGGAATACAAGGGTATTTGGGAATGCTAATACAAGGGCGAATTACAACTGTTTAACTGTTTTGATAAAAAAAAAGCTCACCCCAGTGTTCATAAAAACATGGCTCCAAGAGCAGTTTTAATGAAAACTGGCCTAAAATCACTTAATACTGCTAGGCCTGTTAATACTGCTTATCCCAAATAAACAGTTTTTAGTGCTAAACCAACATCATGTTTTTCTAAATTAGCACAAAAAACTGTTAAAAGGCCCTTTTATAAGAAAACAACATTTACCAACAGAAGTTTTGAGAAAAAGGTTAATACTGTTAATAAAAGAATTCATACTGCTAGGCCAGTAGTTAATACTGCTAGGCCAAATTCAGCAGTTGTAAATGCTGTTAGGATCAATCAGAGCAATGTTGTTAAAGCCTCAGCATGTTGGGTTTGGAGACCTACCAAACTTGATAGTGCATCAATTGTATTGAAGAAACATAATTATATTGATGCACGAGGCAGATCCAAGTCAGTAATGGCTTGGGTCCCCAAAGGAAACTAATTTCCTTATTATTATGTTCAGGATCATCCACAACAAGAAAGAGAAGATCCTGGCTATTTTAACAGTGGATGCTCAAGGCACATGACTGGGAACATGTCCTATCTCATAGACTTCATTGAATTTGATGGTGGATATGTTGCCTTTGAGGGAGGAGCCAGAGGAGGAAGGATTACTGGTAAAGGTACTATCAGGACTGGTAAGCTTAATTTTGAAGATGTGTACTTTGTTCGAGAGTTAAAGTTTTACCTGTTTAGTGTTTCACAGATGTGTGACAAAAAGAACAGTGTTCTTTTTACTGAAACTGAATGTTTTGTTCTGTCTCCTGACTTTAAGTTAGCTGATGAAAGTCAGGTGTTACTTAAAGTTCCTAGAAAGAACAATATGTACAGTGTTGATATGAAGAATATTGTTCCTAAAGAGAGTTTAGCTTGTCTTATTGCAAAGGCCACATTGGATGAATCAATACTATGACATAGGAGGCTTGGTCATATAAATTTTAAAACCATTAATAAAATTGTTAAGGATAACCTTGTAAGAGGTTTACCTCAAAAACGTTTTGAAAATGACCAAACTTGTGTGGCTTGTCTTAAGGGAAAGCAACACAAAGCCACTTGTAAGTCCAAGATTCAAAACTCTATTACTCAGCCTTTATTCATGTTACATATGGACTTGTTTGGTCCAACTTTTGTGAGTAGCTTGATGAATAAGAAATATTGTCTTGTTGTCACTAATGATTATAGCAAGTTTACTTGGGTTTTCTTTTTAGCTACCAAGGATGAGACTAGTGGCATCCTTAAGAGCTTTATTACTGAGATAGAAAATCTAGCTGATAAGAAAGTAAAAATAATCAGGTGTGACAATGGAATAGAGTTTAAGAATAGAGTTATGAATGAGTTTTGTGATCAAAAAGGTATTAAGAGGGAATTTAGTGTAGCTAGAACTCCTCAGCAGAATGGTGTTGCTGAAAGGAGAAACAGGACACTGATTGAGGCTGCTAGAACCATGTTAGCTGACTCTAAGTTACCTACTACATTTTGGGCTGAAGCAGTTAATACTGCTTACTATGTGCAGATCAGGGTTTTAGTAGTGAAGCCTCATAACAAGACTCCTTATGAACTATTTAGAGGTAGAAAACCAATTCTAAGCTTCATGAGACCATTTGGATGTCATGTTACCATTCTTAATACTTTAGATCATTTGGGCAAGTTTGATGGAAAATCTGATGAGGGATTCTTTGTTAGGTACTCTATGAATAGTAAGGCTTTTAGGGTATACAACATTAGAACTCGAAAGGTAGAAGAAAACTTGCATGTTGAGTTCTTGGAGAATAAGTCTAGTGTTGTAAGAGATGGACCTGAGTGGCTGTTTGATATTGATATACTAACAGAATCAATGAATTATGTACCAATTGTTGCAGGTACAAACTCTAATGATTTTGTAGGTTCGAAAGATAGTTTTGATGCAGGTCAATCTAGCATGGAGATATGATCTAGCCAAGACTACCTCATGATGCCACTGTGGAAAGATGGTTCACTGTTTTATTCATCTTCAAAGGATGTTAGCAATGATGAACCACAACCTTCTAATGATGCTGAAAAGAAGGGTGCTGAAGATGGAAATAAAGAAAGTGGAGTTGATGATCATGAGAATCCTGAAAATAGTACTAATGATGTTAGTACTTGATGCGAGTTTTGCAAGACACAAAAAGTTTTACTTCTCAAGGGATCTTGAGAAGCTTGCAATCCTCTAGGCAGTGTACCTGATCGTTGTAATGTAGTATAGGTATTTCCGAGGGATTGATCGTTCTCTAGGGGAATAGTGTCGTTAGGTCAAGATGTATGACGAGATAGGTCTAGAGGTGAGGGATGATTCTTTTTGTATTTTTATATTTTTTAGAAAGCAAGTAAAATATCGGTTTTTGAAGGAGTGGGCGGAATTAGTTATTAATCAACTAACCCAAAATCTAATTATAAAACTAAAATTAAACTAAAAACAAGAAAAAGATAAATTTGGTGAACTTCTTATGATAGGAAAAGCGTGTTCAATTAGATTTAATTACTCCCCAGTTATCTCCTATTGATTCATTCAATTGTCACGTCCTTGTTTTAGTTGAAGCGTCGTATTCCTTATTATTGGTCGTGGGGAGGTGCCGAAGTCCCCAACTCTATGAACATTAGTCTCCTCTAAATCCATTAACATCCAGTAAGTTTTCTAGGATCTACAAGCCGCAATAAATACAACGAACAAAACCAATAGTGCACTCTACGGTTGCGTTTTTAAGACGTTCAAGCTAGTTACATATAAGAGGTTAGCCAGTTTTCTTAACCTAACGCGATAACAATCAACTAAACAAGAGACAACAAATCAATATTCAATAACTAGGTTTCATTAGATCTAAGCAAACACAAATAAACTTAAGCTAGCATGTTAGATAGAAGAAAAGATAAACAAATAATCAAACAACACATAGACATATTGAATGATTAAACGAATAACTTATCTTCAACTGAACATGGATGAAAAAGGCTGAAAATGCCTTACAAGATCTCTGAAAATCGTCTAGGGTTTATTCCCAAAAGATGTCACACCTAATAATGAAAACATTTGAAAAAATATATAGTATTACAACTCTGACGGCGTCAGCTTATGGATCCTGACACCGTTAGCTCGCCGCCATTAGGGTTTCGTCATGTGCAAGTTGCCGTTCTGACGGCGTCACCTTTATTCTTTAACACCGTCAGCTTATAAAAAGTTCTGAGCCGTCTCTTGTTGGCTTAAAGCGTGACTCCTTCCTCCAAATAACACCTGACGACATCAGGTTGTAAATTCTTCAAATTCTCTGAAGCGTCACTTGGTGATTTTCCATCCAAAATCCAGCTCAAATAACAAGTGACGGCGTCACGTTGTAGCTAGTGACGCCGTCAACCTTCCTTTTCTAACGGGTTTTCTTGACTTCGTTGTTTTCTTCTCTTTTTCGTCCAAATATGCTCCAAAAGAGCCGATTTCCAGAATTCTCGTCCCAAGTACCTAAAATGCAAAAAGAAACGATTTGAAGCAATATTCGATCACATTTATATGATTTTGGGCTTAAATGACCCCATAAAAAGGTACCAAATAAATCCTTATCAGTATTGCTGGGCCAAATGTTAATACTGCTGGGCCAGATGATGATACTATCAGTCCAACAGTTTCTACTGATCTTTCTGATGATGACATAGGAGTAGATATGAACAACATTCGTATTACATATCAAGCTCCTTCAACTCCACATACAAGAATTCACAAAGATCATTCACTTGATCATGTGATTGGTGATGTGCAGTCTGGTGTAATGACAAGGAGAATGACACATGCTACAAATGAACAAGGTTTTATCAGTGCTGTTTATGAAAGGAAAACTCATGAAGACCTTCATACTTGTTTGTTTGCTTGCTTCCTATCTCAGGAAGAACCCAAAAGAATTGCCAAAGCTCTAAGTGACCCATCCTGGGTAGAAGCAATGCAGGAAGAGCTTTTACAATTTAAGCTATAAAAGGTTTGGGTTCTAGTAGATTTGCCCAAGGGTAAATGGGCAATTGGTACAAAATGGGTGTTCAGGAACAAGAAAGATGAGAGAGGAATTGTGATTAGGAATAAAGCAAGGCTGGTTGCACAGGGTTATACTCAAGAAGAAGGCATAGACTATGATGAAGTTTTTGCCCCTGTAGTAAGAATTGAGGCAATA
Organism: Artemisia tridentata subsp. tridentata; assembly: GCA_021014915.2. Classification (NCBI taxonomy): domain Eukaryota; kingdom Viridiplantae; phylum Streptophyta; class Magnoliopsida; order Asterales; family Asteraceae; genus Artemisia; species Artemisia tridentata. The sequence goes on from CP139506.1 coordinate 90,551,181, forward strand.
AGGCTGTTTTTGGCTTATGCTTCTTTTATGGGATTCATGGTGTATCAGATGGATGTGAAGAGTGCTTTCCTTTATGGTACAATTTATGAAGAGGTTTATGTTACTCAACCACCAAGGTTTGAAGATCCTGACTATCCTGACAAAGTCTACAAGGTGGTGAAAGCACTTTATGGTTTGCATCAAGCTCCAAGAGCCTGGTATGAAACCTTGGCCAAGTTTTTATTGGACAATAGGTTTCACAGAGGTAAGATAGATCAGAAATTGTTTATCAAGAGGCAAAAAGGAGATATTTTGCTTGTCTAGGTCTATGTTGATGACATTATTTTTGGCTCTACAAAGAAGGAGATGTGTACTGAGTTTGAGAAACTGATGCATGACAAGTTTCAAATGAGTTCTATGGGAGAACTAAATTTCTTCTTAGGGTTACAAGTCAAGCAGAAGGAAGATTGTATATTTATCAGTCAGGATAAATATGTTGCTGACATTTTGAAGAAATTTGGGTACACAGATGTTAAGACAGCTGTAACACCCCAACCCGACAAGGGTAAAGATATCACAACAATGGTGGCATATCAGAAGTCACAGAACATTCAATAAAATAAAACCTCATAAGTCTTAACATTAAAATCCAAAATAAGTCAACATGACTTATATCAAAATGCAAGACAAAATAGCTTAAGTAAAAAATCCAATATTCAAATGCCTAAATAATGGCATATAAAATAAATAGAAGTCCAAATGGTAAAGGTAAATAACTAAGGTCGACTCCGAAATAGATCGCTCTCATCCCAAAGCTAAACCCAGCTCCTAGCTTAAGTACCTGCCGCAGGAAAAGAAATGCGGCTGAGCTTCAAAAGCCCAGTGAACAGATATATAGATAACAGGAACAAATAGCAGGTAGCAAATACAAAAGCAAATCAGGAATACAAAATCATACCGATACGAAGTCACAATGAAAGGAATGAGAAATGAATCATGAATGAAAGAAAAGAACAAAGTGAAATAAGATTTACGAAAACAAAACACAGCAATTCATCACGAGCCCAGACGACTTACGATACCATAGCAAATAATAAATAAAACAAACCTGTGTAGAGTGATCAGCTCTCAGACAAAGTGAAAGACGTGTATTGCACACACAATCAGTCACCAGATATAATAACTATAACATATAACATATACAGATAACAGGTCAAATCTAGAGTGCACCCATACGCCCCACAGATAAATCAATAATCATAATTATAATGGCCATAGCAAATAATAAATAAGGGACGGAACAGGTCATCACTCTCCTGCCCTAGAGTCATGTCAGAGGTGCGTCAATGACATGGACATGAAACCCTCATGTCTAGTGATTGGCTCGTAATATCAAACTGTAGATCAAAGGTCGGGCGTACTAACAAATAATCAAAATCATATCTTAAGGGTACATGGCAAAAGATTCAAATCAAAGATCACATCGAAAGTTCACAACAAAAGGGAACATAGCAATGGTATAGGGAATCCTAATAAGGAAATGAATTCTGAAAGAAAAAGGGAATGAAAAGCCCTTACTGAAAGGACGGAATATCTGTACCTTATTAGCAAAGCAAAAGACAAGAAAGCAAATGCGAAGCAGAAATCAAGGCTTCTCCTTCTTCACACCTAAAGAAGTAGAAGACGGAATTATTCAAACTCAGATTATTACTTTTAGTTTACTTTCCATATTGTAACTTTCCAGGTTTAGTAAGATGTTAATATTCCAGATTAGGTTAAGTCCTTATTTCAAGATCATTGTGGAATTAAGGTACCTTTTATCAAGTTACAAAAGTTTAGGGTTTTAATTGTAAATTCATTAGATTCAAAGGTTTAAAATGAAAATACTTTAAGTTACTGATTTAATCCCTATGATATCTATATTTACCAAACAAGTACTTTATTTCACAATTTTACAGAACTTCACCTCAGAATTATATGAAGTACGAATTAGACCCTCAAAATTTAGTAATTACACAATTGGTCCCTTAACTTTACAAAACTTACAATTTAAATCATAATTTATTTATAATTACATATCAATCCCATAAATACTCAAATTTACCCATTACACCCTTAATGACATTATTTACTCAGAATAACTTCAAGTTTCCCAAATTTACACTTTTAGTCCTTCTATTTTAATTATTTACAATTCGACCCTTATAAATATAGTTAATTCATTTTCTTGCACATTTACACTTAGGACCCTCAAGTTATATTTTTCTCACATTCCTACTGACTTATATGACATTACAAAAATATCCCAGAAGTTTCAAAGTTGGCAAAACAAGCCCTTATACTTTTATTTATAAATCGTATAGCCTTTTATTATACCAAAACAAGCCCTAGTTTTATCCAATCATTAAACCATCATGACATCATCATTAAAACATTAATTACATCAGATCTATACACATGAACCCTAACCCTAATCCATTCTAGGGTTTATTCTTATTTTTCTTTATTTCCTCTAAAATCTGATTACATACAATAATTCGCATCAATTATTTTGAGCTTCTATAAATCATGTGGTTATTTTTATAGGCTTATATTATCAGTATAGGACATGTAAAAATTATAGTTACACTCCAGAAAAATCGAATGACATTATTTGGAAATTATGTGCGTTTTATCTCTTATAATTTCGTACGCTTTGTTTAGCTTGCATGATCCATGTTTAACATTTTTACTGAGTTATATACAACATATAGATCATTAAAAAAATGCTAGATCAATTACAGAACGTAAATATTTGTCGTGTGGATTTTATACCTATCGAGCGCAATAGATTGAACAAAACAAAACACCACGATCGAACGAAAGCTTCCACGACCCAAATCTTATTTTTCCTAGCTTGCTTACACCTTGATCAACTCCAGAAAATTGCTTGCTCAGGTCCAGAAGTCGCAAGGATGTTTTGGTCGAATTTAGTGTGTAGCGATTTAGGGTTTTCGAAATTAGGGTTTGTGAAACAAATAATGATTTGATTGTGTATATAATAATAGCCGATTAGGAGGGGGATATACTCAGAATTTTTGGCCCATAAGTTGGCTTAAAATCACACTTTGATTTGGTGTACAATTCCCATATTTATTTTGTAATTATCTAATTAAAATGATTTTACAAATATATATAAAGTTTATTTAATTAATTTTCGGACCATGTATATGTGTATATGTGATTTTGTAATTTTTTTACATTCAAAGTAATGTAATGTTGTCCCAGAAATTCATTTCGTTTCATGTGTAGTTATTTTCATAAGTTTGGAATCAATTCAGAATTGTTATAAGTGATTTTATTAAGTTTTATGGCTTCAGGGGTAATTTGGTCATTTTATAGGTTATCTGAATTTCAGGTATTACAACTTCTTCCCCACTAACAAAAAAATTTCGTCCTCGAAATTTGCAGGAAGTAGAAAGAAGAGAAAAGAAAAGAAAGCGGAAAACAAACAAAGGAGAACGGAAAACAAAACAAGGACATACCGGATTAAAACGAGAACTGCGGATAACTAGCTCGTATTGACTCTTCAATTTCCCAGGTAGCTTCACGCTCCGGGTGATTCCTCCAAAGAATCTTTACGAACGGGATAACTTTGTTTCTCATGACTCGTTCCTGACGGTCCAGAACCGCTTCCGGTTCTTCAGACAAGGACATATCAGGCCGGATCTGATCAAGTGGATAAGATACAACATGCAGTGGGTGATAATTGTATCCTCTCAGGAGAGATACATGGAAAACATTATGCACATGAGATAGCTGAGGAGGTAAGGCCAAACGATAAGAGACCTCCCCAATACGCTCCAGGATTTCGAACGGTCCAATAAATCGAGGACTCAATTTGCCCTTGATTCCAAAACGCCTGACACCACGGAAAGGAGATACTTTCAGGAATACCCGATCACCTACATTAAATTCTAGATCCCGACGGTACTTATCAGCATAACTTTTCTGGCGAGCACGCGACTCTTTCAGTTTCTCTCTAGCAATAACTACCTTTTCATTCGTGATCTCAATCATCTCAGGTCCTTCAATAAGACGTTCACCTACTTCATTCCAACAAATAGGAGCCCTTCATTTCCTACCATACAACATCTCGAAGGGAGCCATTCGAATACTCGCATGCCAAGTGTTATTATACGCAAACTCTACCAAACACAAGTACTCATCCCAACTAACTAGAACCCTGCCTGTAAGGAATTAAATATTCCATAGATTTGATGATCAAAAACAAGAAGAATGAAACATATAATACTGAATGATAAGCAAAATACAAGGTACTGCTGGTCCAAGAGCAAGGTACTGCTAGTACAACACAAAGGTACTGCTAGTACAAGAAAGGTACTGCCAGTGTATCTCAGCAAGAAAGGTACTGCTAGTTCATAGCAAGGTACTGTTAGTTCAAAATGGTACTGCTAGTACAAACGAGCTGCTGCTGAATCAATGAGTCACTCTGCTGCTATAAGGATAAGAATAAGAAAGATATTATTTTGTATGAGTCATGTTTATACAAAATAGAATATCTAGATATTTGGTTAGTCAACAAAGTTGAAAAGCAAGAAGCAAATTGGAACTTGATGACTGCCACCTACACGATATAGCAAGTGGATGACTAAGACTTATCAAATTGTAAATGATCTTCTTTATGTTATAAAAGGAAGATCATACCCTTTAGAGAAATGTATGCTTCACAGTGAAATAATGTGAACATCAAAGTGTGTGTGGGAACATCAGACATGGGGTCTGATGAACATCAGACATGGGATCTGATGTTGTTTAGTTTGTTTAGCCTCAAGGATCTTTGATCCCTGATTAGAGTGTAATCGTACTACCAATGATCAAGTAGTATTGGGGCTAATGAAATAACAAACGGTGAATTCCACAAAACCTTGTCATGATAGTATTGTATTCTTTGTTTGAATATTCCGCCAATATTATCATTGTTCTTTAAACGTAGAATTCCTAAATCAAAGGCTTAACAGCCTAGAGCCCATAAACGATCACAAAACTTATTGTCTGTAACCTCTAAAATAAGTTTCCACACTGCCCATTCCAACGCACAAGCTCTTAACATGTCTTCCAAAGTCTGAATGGTCCTCTCAGACTGACCATCAGTTTGGGGATGAAATGCAGTACTAAACTTAAGGCGAGCGCCCCAAGCTTTATGAAGTCCCTTCCAAAAACGCGAAGTGAAACGAGGATCACGATCTGAAACAATAGACGAAGGCATACCATGCAATCGAACGATCTCTTGCTGAAAAACTTTCGCCAACTTACTGACACTAAAGGTCATACGGATAGGTAAGAAATGAGCAGATTTAGTTAGCCGATCAATGACCACCCAAATCGCATCATGTCTTTTACGAGTAACAGGCAGACCACAAACGAAGTCCATGGAAATCTCATCCCATTTCCATGTAGGAATTTCCAAAGGTTGTAATAGACAACTAGCTTGCTGATGCTCAATCTTAACTTGCTGGCAGGTCATGCATCTAGCGACAAATAACGCCACATCTTGCTTCATGCCGTTCCACCATAAATGCTGCTTAAGATCCCGATACATCTTGGTAGAACCAGGATGGATAGCGAAAGGAGAACTGTGAGCCTCCGTCAACACAGCCTCACGCAAGTCGGAATCATTAGGCACGCATAAACGATCCTCATACCAGACAACTCCATCGTCATCAATTCTAAACTCAGTTTGCTTACCCTCTTCCACATTCTGAACTATAGCCCAGAGTTCACCATCATCTTTCTGAGCATCTTTAATACGCAACATTAGATTTGACTCAATCTTTAAACTAGCCCAGTAACCAACATCACGCCGAAAACATAACTCAACATCCAAACGCTCCAAATCCTTGAGGACATGCGGATCAATCTCCAAACTAGCAATCACTCCAGATTTCTGACTAAGTGCATCTGCAACCACATTAGCCTTACCTGGGTGATACTGGATGTTCGTGTCGTAATCTTTCAGAAGCTCCAGCCATCGCCTCTGCCTCATATTAAGCTCCTTCTGAGTAAAGATGTATTTGAGGCTCTTGTGATCAGTGAAGATATCACATGATTCACCATACAAATAATGCCTCCAGATCTTCAATGCAAAAACCACAGCTGCTAACTCCAAATCATGAGTTGGATAATTTTCCTCATAGGGTTTCAGTTGCCTCGAAGCATAGGCAATAACCTTGCCGTTTTGCATAAGCACACAGCCCAAACCCTTCTTAGAAGCATCACTATAAATTTGGAAACCTCCGGAACCCGATGGTAAAGTTAGGATAGGTGCGGACACCAAACGCCGTTTCAACTCTTCAAAACTCTGCTCACGCTCATCAGTCCATACAAACTTTTCACCCTTCCGCATCAATTGAGTCAATGGCAAAGCCAACTTAGAAAATCCTTCCACAAAACGCCTATAGTAGCCAGCTAATCCTAGAAAACTCCTGACTTCAGTCACAGTGGTAGGTCTCGGCCACTTGGTGATAGCCTCAACTTTAGATGGATCCATGGTGATACCATCTGCAGACACAATGTGACCTAGGAAAGCTACTTGGTTCAGCCAGAACTCACACTTAGAAAATTTCGCGAATAACTTCTGCTGCCTCAGGATACCTAAAACAATACGCAAATGTTGCTCGTGCTCCTCGGACGATTTAGAATACACTAGAATATCGTCAATGAAAACGATGACGAATTTATCAAGAAATTTATGGAAAACCCGATTCATTAAATCCATAAACACAGCAGGAGCATTTGTTAAGCCAAAAGGCATAACCAGGAACTCATAGTGTCCATAACGGGTGCGGAAAGCAGTCTTAGATACATCCTGCTCTTTAACTCGCAATTGGTGATAACCAGATCGCAAGTCGATTTTGGAGAAAACTTTAGCTCCTTGCAATTGATCAAACAAGTCATCAATGCGAGGAAGCGGATAACGGTTTCGAATGGTAATGCGATTAAGCTCACGATAATCAATACACAGACGCATAGACCCATCCTTCTTCTTCACGAAAAGCACAGGAGCACCCCATGGCGAAACACTAGGTCGAATAAATCCACAGTCTAGCAACTCTTCCAGTTGCTCCTTCAACTCTTTCAGTTCAACAGGTGCCATCCGGTACGGAGCCTTAGAGATAGGTTCGGCACCGGGAATTAGATCAATAGAAAACTCCACTTCTCTAGCCGGAGGAAGACCAGGAAGTACTTCAGGAAAAACGTCAGCAAAATCCCGAACAATGGGAACACTAGAAATATCCGGACTCTCAACAGACGAATCCTTAACTGAGGCTAGATAACCTTGGCAACCATGAGACATCAAGGTTCGAGCTTTCAAGGCGGAAATGATTTTAACAGTTTTAAGAGGGCGAGATTCATGGTAAATGAATTCAGGATTATTCAGATCACCGAAAATCACATTTCTAGCGTGGCAGTCAATGGTTGCTCGATGGAAAGCCAACCAATCCATACCCAGAATGACATCAAAGTCAATCATGTCTAAAGGAAGTAAATTTGCTGGACGAATTCGATCATCGAAGCGTAACGGACAGTTCAAATATTCATGGTCGATAAGAATGTGGTTTTTCATGGGGTTGATATAGCAATTAGGTTATTTAGTGGTGTTGCAGGTATGTTCATTTTATTAGCCAATTTCATAGATATGATAGAATGCGTTGCTCCAGTGTCAAATAACGCGAAAACAGTAAAATCACCAATATACAAAAAGCCGGTAATGGTACCTGTAGCCTTAGCCGCCTGATCCCGCGTAGTAGAAAACACACGCCCAATATTCGGAGGTGGAGGAGGCGGAGGAAGAAGATAGTTCTTGGCAGGTGCAGGATTCTGCTTCGGGCAGTCCTTCACCCGATGCTCAGCAGACCCACATCGGAAACACGCACCAGATGCTCTACGACACTCTCCTGGATGAATTTTCCCACAAGTAGTACATATAGGAGATGTAGGTAAGTTCCCAGATGAACCCTTCTGAGAACTCGATCCAGAACCACGAGACTGCTGCTGAAAACCCTTAGAAGGATGATCCTTCCACTGCTTCTGACCATTATCACCCTGCTTAGAAATTGAACCAGCATCCTGACCCCTAGAATCTGGTCTTCACTGATCATAGCTCCTACCTGACTGACCCTGATAATCATGACCACGATCTGACTGACCCCGCTGTTCAAAGCCCTTACCAGAAAACCCCTTGTTGTCCCGATTCTGACTCTGCGGCTGAATCCTGTCGCCATCACGGTTTCGCTTGTAACCCACCTTCTCATGAAATATCTCGATGTTGCGAGTTGCATCGCAACATGCTGACGGATCAGCGAACTCCTGATTAAGAAGATGATCTAAAACCCAACTCTTCAGTGCCCACTTATAATGCTTAGCTTGATGCTCAGCATCCCCAGCAACCAGGCCCACAAAGCTAACCAATCTCTGGAATCGCTCCAGAAATTCTCCTGCATTCTCAGACTCAAGCTGAGAGATAGTGTTGTACTCCCGAATAAATCTCTGCTGTTCGGACACAGGGAAGTACCGATTATAGAACGTAGCACGAAAATTAGCCCAAGTACAACCAAGAACATAAGCATCACCTCCCTTAGCTTCCTTGTGCGCCTTCCACCAGTTAAGCGCATCTCCCTCAAGCTTAAACGCAGCCAGACGAGTCTTAAACCCGTCTTCACAACCCAGTACCTCAAACAGCTTCTCCATGTGTGTTATCCAGTCCTCTGCAGCATGAGGAGTAGCAGCAGAACTGAACGACAACGGCTTAAGTTTATTGAAACTCTCCAGCCAACCATTAATGGTAGTGGGTCGGCCCCCACCACCAGTACCACCAGCACCACTAGAGGGACCAGCACCACCAGAGGGACCAGCTCCATTTCGGAAATCATTGATCATCCGAGTGATCACCTCGTTAGCATTAAGCCCAGGTAGCAAATTGTTGATAGCATTAGCCACCAACTCCTCCAAATTAGGGATCTCCTCCTCCCCTTCAGAATAGTCACCACGACGAGTAACAACCATCTACAGGATTTTCAAACGATTAGAAAGATCAAACAGGAAATGATAGAGTAAAAGAAGAACATGGCAGAGCAGGACAGGAAAAGAGTGCGCGAAAGGAAACCTAATGTCTACCCAAATCCTCACAGGTCGATAGCCTAAGCTCTAAGGTTTCATGAAAGCTTGTCTCTGAAACCATAAATTGTAACACCCCAACCCGACAAGGGTAAAGATATCACAACAATGGTGGCATATCAGAAGTCACAGAATATTCAATAAAATAAAACCTCATAAGTCTTAACATTAAAATCCAAAATAAGTCAACATGACTTATATCAAAATGCAAGACAAAATAGCTTAAGTACAAAATCCAAAATTCAAATGCCTAAACAATGGCATATAAAATAAATAGAAGTCCAAATGGTAAAGCTAAATAACTAAGGTCGACTCCGAAATAGATCGCTCTCATCCCAAAGCTAAACCCAGCTCCTAGCTTAAGTACCTGCCGCAGGAAAAGAAATGCGGCTGAGCTTCAAAAGCCCAGTGAACAGATATATAGATAACGGGAACAAATAGCAGGTAGCAAATACAAAAGCAAATCAGGAATACAAAATCATACCGATACGAAGTCACAATGAAAGGAATGAGAAATGAATCATGAATGAAAGAAAAGAACAAAGTGAAATAAGATTTAAGAAAACAAAACACAGCAATTCATCACGAGCCCAGACGACTTACGATACCATAGCAAATAATAAATAAAACAAACCTGTGTAGAGTGATCAGCTCTCAGACAAAGTGAAAGACGTGTATCGCACACACAATCAGTCACCAGATATAATAACTATAACATATAACATATACAGATAACAGGTCAAATCTAGAGTGCACCCATACGCCCCACAGATAAATCAATAATCATAATTATAATGGCCATAGCAAATAATAAATAAGGGACGGAACAGGTCATCACTCTCCTGCCCTAGAGTCATGTCAGAGGTGCGTCAATGACATGGACATGAAACCCTCAAGTCTAGTGATTGGCTCGTAATATCAAACTGTAGATCAAAGGTCGGGCGTACTATCAAATAATCAAAATCATATCTTAAGGGTACATGGCAAAAGATTCAAATCAAAGATCACATCGAAAGTTCACAACAAAAGGGAACATAGCAATGGTATAGGGAATCCTAATAAGGAAATGAATTCTGAAAGAAAAAGGGAATGAAAAGCCCTTACTGAAAGGACGGAATATCTGTACCTTATTAGCAAAACAAAAGACAAGAAAGCAAATGCGAAGCAGAAATCAAGGCTTCTCCTTCTTCACACCTAAAGAAGTAGAAGACGGAATTATTCAAACTCAGATTATTACTTTTAGTTTACTTTCCATATTGTAACTTTCCAGGTTTAGTAAGATGTTAATATTCCAGATTAGGTTAAGTCCTTATTTCAAGATCATTATGGAATTAAGGTACCTTTTATTAAGTTACAAAAGTTTAGGGTTTTAATTGTAAATTCATTAGACTCAAAGGTTTAAAATGAAATTACTTTAAGTTACTGATTTAATCCCTATGATATCTATATTTACCAAACAAGTACTTTATTTCACAATTTTACAGAACTTCACCTCAGAATTATATGAAGTACGAATTAGACCCTCAAAATTTAGTAATTACACAATTGGTCCCTTAACTTTACAAAACTTACAATTTAAATCATAATTTATTTATAATTACATATCAATCCCATAAATACTCAAATTTACCCATTACACCCTTAATGACATTATTTACTCAGAATAACTTCAAGTTTCCCAAATTTACACTTTTAGTCCTTCTATTTTAATTATTTACAATTCGACCCTTATAAATATAGTTAATTCATTTTCTTGCACATTTACACTTAGGACCCTCAAGTTATATTTTTCTCAAATTCCTACTGACTTATATGACATTACAAAAATATCCCAAAAGTTTCAAAGTTGACAAAACAAGCCCTTATACTTTTATTTATAAATCGTAGAGCCTTCTATTATACCAAAACAAGCCCTAGTTTTATCCAATCATTAAACCATCATGACATCATCATTAAAAAATTAATTACATCAGATCTATACACATGAACCCTAACCCTAATCCATTATAGGGTTTATTCTTATTTTTCTTTATTTCCTCTAAAATCCGATTACATACAATAATTCGCATCAATTATTTTGAGCTTCTATAAATCATGTGGTTATTTTTCTAGGCTTATATTATCAGTATAGGATATGTAAAAATTATAGTTACACTCTAGAAAAATCGAATGACATTATTTGGAAATTATGTACGTTTTATCTCTTATAATTTCGTACGCTTTGTTTAGCTTGCATGATCCATGTTTAACATTTTTACTGAGTTATATACAACATATAGATCATTAGAAAAATGCTAGATCAATTATAGAACGTAAAGATTTGTCGTGTGGATTTTATACCTATCGAGCGCAATAGATCGAACAAAACAAAACACCACGATCGAACGAAAGCTTCCATGACCCAACTCTTATTTTTCCTAGCTTGCTTACACCTTGATCAACTCCATAAAATTGCTTGATCAGGTCCAGAAGTCGCAAGGATGTTTTGGTCGAATTTAGTGTGTAGCGATTTAGGGTTTTCGGAATTAGGGTTTGTGAAAAAAATAATGATTTGATTGTGTATATAATAATAGCCGATTAGGAGAGGGGGATATACTCAGAATTTTCGGCCCATAAGTTGGCTTAAAATCACACTTTGATTTGGTGTACAATTCCCATATTTATTTTGTAATTATCTAATTAAAATGATTTTACAAATATATATAAAGTTTATTTAATTAATTTTCGGACCATGTATATGTGTATATGTGATTTTGTAATTTTTGTACATTCAAAGTAATGTAATGTTGTCCCAGAAGTTCATTTCGTTTCATGTGTAGTTATTTTCATAAGTTTGGAATCAATTCAGAATTGTTATAAGTGATTTATTAAGTTTTATGGCTTCAGGGGTAATTTGGTCATTTTATAGGTTATCTGAATTTCAGGTATTACATTTTATAAGAGACTACAATGATAAAAAGTTAATTCAAGTTGTTAAAATTTACACAGATAACAATTTTGCAGATTTACTTACAAAAGGTCTTGATGTTGGAAGGTTTCAGTACTTGGTGGCAAGTATTGGAATGCTAAATCCATAATGTTTTAATCTCTTTGTGTCTTTGTAAAGTTTTGTAAAGGATTAGTACTGTTATATGTTAATACTTCTAGTGCAAAATTAGTACTGCTAAGTTAAAATTGTTAGTCAAAATTGATACTGTTATGAAGAAAATGTTCTGGATTGTGTTTTCTTAGTTTTAGTCTAACATTTGCAAGATAAGCAAGCAGTATGATTAGAATTGGTGCTGTGTGAGAAGCAAAAGTGGTGGATTGTTTGTACATGATGGATTCATGATAGAAAGGATTCGGGGATCACTTGACAAGGGTTTTACACCTGAGTTGGGAGGTTCTTTAAAATCTTTTTCTTGAAATCAACCTATGTTTATCAGGTGGTATTTTGAACATGAATTGATGGTCTTTAGTTAGTCAGTTAGTAACTGATCTAACTCACTCTTTACCATTCTATCATTTGATAGTGTGTTAGTTCAAGGACATCTGGTATAGAGAACAACGAGCAAAAATGAATCTAATACATTTGTGTTAAAGGTAACACCTGCCACGAGCTGGAAACCCTGTCAAGAAAGCTCTTTTAATGAGTTTATTTGATCACAGGCAGTATTTATACTGAAAAATATTGGTTTTCATACAACCAGAGGTTAAATGCAACCGAAAATGATTAAGTGTCTTCCTTTACACTTAATCCCTTCAAAAAGTTTGAGTGCAGTATTGTTTTGAAAGAAAATAGAGTTAATACTGCTGAGAAATTTTTTTTATAAAAGTTTGTACTCTTAGGCAAAAGTTTGTACTGCTAGGCTAAAACTTTGTACTGCTGGGTAACCGTTAGTGCTGTTTGGGAATAACCATTTTTTAATTATAGCCGTTGAGAGATTTTCGTTACTTACCTTGCTTATAGGTTTCCTAAATTGGATAATTCACATAATTTCTTTAACTTAAAAGATTTCTTCACGATAAAGAAACAAATTCTTAAGTCGGTCCAATCGAAACCCTAAGTGCTCTCAATATAATCTTAATTGGCTTTACCAAACACACTTTCTCTCATCAAAGAACATAACCCAACACTCTAATCCAACTTTTATCAATAAAAAACGTTATTTATATTTTACGATCTTTACTATATTTTGTTAATGACAATCATAAACTTTATTTTTAGCAAAACATAAATATAGTCAAGTCTTTTACATATATAGTCACAAGTCTTTCATAAACGCAAAACATCACCTAACTAGCATATACATTTTACATGTTCACTTTCATATACATTTTATAAGTTTACTTTCATATACATTTTAATCTAAAAATGGAAATGTATTATGACATCATGGCATGCATCACTTTGAAATCTTTAGGAGATTTTGAAGATCATTTGAAGATATCATGAATATCTTGTTTAGATCCTTACTCAATGAATCCTTGGAAATATCTTGGTTAGATTTGGTTAAGATTTGTGAAGATATGCTGTCAGGTTCCCATAGAACCAAACAGGTACAAGGGTGGATCCCTTTATTTGGATCTGTCCCATCCGTGGTTTGCCAAGGCAGTTTGCCTATAAATAGCAAGCCACGCATTCATGTTTTCTCATCACTCATAAGCATAAACAACATCATACATTCTTTCATTCACATCTAACTCATTCATATTTCATATTTCATTGAGCTTCTTTGTAGCAAGAAGATCAAAGCATCACAAGCTTCAACAAAGCATTGCAAGACTTGTTAGTTAGTCACTGTGTGAATTGTTGTTGTTCACACATCATTGTTTGTACCAAACAATCATAAAACCTCTGTAGTGATCGATTAGTATTTTAGTCCTTAAAATACATAGTGTGACAGGAGTGGTTGTACCCTTGTAAAAGAACTCGGTATTTAGCTTTGTACCGGAAAAAGTGTAAGCGACGTTTGTAAAGGTTTTCTCCACCGAGAAGGGAGCTTGTTGATTAGTGAAGAAACACTCTCGAGTTAGAGACTCGGAGAGTGGAGTAGGGCAAGGAAAAGAGTCCTTGTAGACCGAACCACTATAAACAATCGTGTTGTGGTTTGATCGTTTCTTTCTTTACTTGCATATTATTTATTGTTTGTTATTTGCATTAGTAGAATTCACACTAAGTATTCAAAGCAAATAAATTTTAAAACGGTAAAACAATACAACCCCCCTTCTAGTTTTTCCACAATTGGCATCAAGAGCTACGTTACTCAAGATTTTTAAAATATATTGTATTTTAAAACTTGGAACGATCCATGGATTTTGAAAACTTCAAAGAAGGGCAATCTATGCAAAGACCACCACTATTTGAACCAAATGGTTTTATATATTAGAAAAACCGCTTTGAAACTTATGTGAATCAAAAGACATAGATCTATGGTATATTATTAAAGAAGGTGATTATAAAGCTATAATAAAAGATATCACAAGTGGTCGGGATGAGGATACTTCACTTGCTCATCATAGTGATGAGCAAAAGAAGTTGATTGCTAAAAATAATGAGGCAAAAATGATGCTTTACAATGCTCTACCTAGAAAGGAGTATGAAAGAGTCTTTATGTGCAAAACCGCAAATGAAATTTGGCAATCTTTAATAATCACTCATCAAGGAAACTCACAAGTCAAGGATAACAAAATTGATCTTCTTGTTCAACAATATGAACAATTTGTTATCCCTGAAGATGAGATCATTGATAATGCATTTGCTAGGTTTAATACTATCATTAATTCTCTTAAAGCACTTGATAAATCTTTTTGTAGTAAGAACTTTGTCAGGAAATTCCTTAGAGCACTCCATCCGAAGTGGAGAGCAAAAGTGACGGCCATTAAAGAATCTAAAGATCTTTCAAGCATGTCACTTGACAAGCTAATTGGAAATCTCAAAGTTCATGAGATGGTAATGGAAAAAGATTCGGAAATAGTTAAGGGTAAAAAGGAAAAAGTCAAATCCATTGCCTTAAAAGCTAGAGTAGACTCAAGTGATGATGAAGAATCTAGTTCGGGTAGTGAAGATGAAGAATATGCCATGGCCGTAAGAGATTTCAAGAAGTTTTTTAGAAGACGAGAAAAGTTCGTAAGACAACCTCAAGAAGACAAGAAATCCTTTCGGAAGGATCGTGATGAAAAGAAAGAAAAAGGGGAAAGAAAATGTTTTAGATGCAGAGATACAAGTCATCTAATAGGAGATTGTCCCAAGCCACCCAAGAACAATACTCAAAAAGCTTTTGTAAGTGGTGCTTGGAGTGACAGTGCAGATGATGACGAAGAGCCTAAGAATGACGAAGTTGCTCTTATGGCTCAAGACTCAAACAAGGTACATTCTGACTCATCTTATTCATCTATTGATGACGATACCTTGCAAAAGGAATATAACAAACTATGTGAACTTAGATTAAAAATCATAAACAAAAATAAGTTTTTGAAAACTAAAAAGGAATTTTAGAAAATGAAGTTTATGAGTTAAAAGAAAAAGCTAAACGATTACAAAAGAGTAAAGCTATTGACAAGGTATGTATATCATGTCAAGAGCTTAGACTTGAATTAGAGAAACTTAAAATCACACAGGACGCACTTATCAAACAAAACTCTAAATTCAAAAGATTTGATAAAAATATTAGTTGTGTGGATGAAATAATGAAAATCCAAAATTTACCACATGATAAAACTGGACTAGGTTTTATGAAATTAGGAGATTTAAGTAGTCTAAAGAAACAAGCCAAAAAAGTACAAGAAACTGTTCCAACAGTCTCAGAAACCCACGGATCAGATGGAAACAAATCCTTGGTTCCCCCTGTGGTAGAGAAAGGATCCGTGGGTACTGTAGCAGAACAGAAAGCTTGCATATCGGCTCGTACAGAGTTCATTAAAGTCACAAAGAAATCTAATACTAGTTCAACTGTAAATAAACAAAAACTAGCTGTTACTATAGGAGTAGGACTTGCTAAGAATGAGTTTAGAGCTAAAACTACTCAACAAAGGCCTAAGATGACTATTCCCAAACGCCCCTTTCCAAAAAGCAACTACAACACACAATGTTATTATCAAAATGGTTGGAACCAAAACTTTTCTAAGCATTATCAGACTCCTAACTACATGCCATGGAACTCATATCCACCATTCCCATACATGAATCAAGTTAATGGGATGTTTAACCAAAATGGACCCATGAGATATTGGGGACTAAATTCTTGAGTTTTTCTATAACTTAGGTATGCTTGAAAGTCGGCTTAGAACCAGACAAGTGGATTAAAGATAGCGGTTGTTCAAGGCATATGACGGGAAATAAGAGTCTCTTCTCAACCTAGCAAGAATATGACGGAGGCAATGTTACTTTTGGTAGCAAGTTAAAAAGCAAAATCGTCAGAAAATGTACTATCTCTCATGACTCTCTCTATTGATGATGTTGCTCATGTTGATAACATAGGATTTAACTTGCTTAGCATTAGCCAACTATGCCGTAAAAAGTATGATGTCCTCTTTAGTGAAAACAGAATTAAAATACTAAAAGACGGTTTAACCATAGGTAAAGGAGTTTTGAAAAATAACGTATATGTTATGAAAATAGATAAAACATCTAAAGATAAACATTGCCTTACCTCTCTAGATGATACCTCAACTCTTTGGCATAGATGCTTAGGCCACGCCAATATGAGACTCATCCAATCTCTATCATCCAAAGAACTCGTTAGGAACTTACCCAAGTTGAAATATGACCAACACTTTTGTGATGCTTACAAAATTGGGAAACAAGTTCATAATAGCCATAAGGCTAAAAATATGGTGTCTACATCTAGGTGTCTAGAACTTTTGCATATGAATTTTTTTTTGTCAATCCGCTATACACAGTTATGGAGGCAACTTCTACACTTTAGTCATAGTATATGATTATTCAAGATACACTTGGACAAAAATTTTGAAAAGTAAAAATGAAGCTTTTGATAAATTTGAAATTCTTAGTAAGAAAATTCAAAATCAAATAGGAAGTAGCATTGTGTCAATTAGAACGGATCATGGTCGTGAATTTGACAATGAAACACAATTTGGAGCTTTTTGTGATGCCAATGGCATAACACATAATTTTTCAGCTCCTCGTACTCCTCAGTCAAACGGTGTAGTAGAACGTAAAAACCAAACTCTCCAAGAAATGAGTAGAACAATGCTTAATGAACAAAATATACCACAAAATTTTTGGTGTAACGCCATTGACACATCTACCTATATTTTAAATAGAGTTTTAATAAGACCATTTTTGAATAAAACTCCATATGAACTATATAGAGGAAAAAAGCCTACATTAGGATACTTTAGAGTTTTTGGAAGCAAGTGCTTTATTCTAAACACTGAGGATTATCTCACCAAATTTGACCCAAAGTCTTATGAAGGTGTATTCCTTTGATATTCTCAAAATAGCAAAGCTTATATAGTTTTAAATAAAGAAACCTTAAGAGTTGAGGAATCGTTGAACGTAACATTTGACGAAAGTCCACCTCCCTCTAAGACATCACCTTTGGTAGATGATGACTTAGTTGAAAGTCAAATGGTTGAAAACCAAGAGAATCTAGATAATGACAAGGAAGATGAACTATTAAACAAAGAAATAGTAAATATCAAAGAATCTAAAAGTCATCCATTAGATAATGTCATAGGAGATATTAATGAAAGAACCTTAAGATCAAAAGTCCAAAATCAAAGTAACTTCTTTTATTTCATATCAACCATTGAACCCAAAAATATAAATGAGGCTATAAAAAATGAATCTTGGGTCATAGCAATGCAAGAAGAATTAAACCAATTTGTTAGAAATGATGTTTGGACATTAGTTCCTCAACCAAAAAGTCAAACCATAATTGGAACAAAATGGGTCTTTCGAAATAAAATGGATGAAAATGGTGTAGTGTCTAGAAACAAAGCTAGGCTAGTAGCTCAAGGTTATAATCAACAAGAAGGCATTGACTACGATGAAACTTTTGCTCCGGTTGCTAGGCTCGAGTCAATTAGAATATTACTTGCATATGCATATGCACATGACTTTAAACTTTTTCAAATGGATGTCAAAAGTGCATTTCTAAATGGTTTCGTAAATGAAGAAGTGTATGTCGCACAACCTCCCGGCTTTGCCGACTTTGAAAAACCAAATCATGTCTACAAACTTAAAAAGGCTTTATACGGACTTAAGCAAGAACCAAAAGCATGGTATGATCAACTTAAAACATTGTTAGTTGAACATAAGTATACCACGGGACTAGTAGACAACACTCTCTTCACTAAGAAAAAGGGAGCACATATTATCATTGTTCAAATATATGTGGACGACATCATATTCGGAATAACTTGTCAAGAGTTATGTGATGATTTCTCAAAAATCATGCATGACGAGTTTGAGATGAGTATGATGGGAGAACTAAACTTTTTCTTAGGTCTTCAAATAAAACAATTAAAAGATGGGATATTCTTTAACCAATCTAAATACATAAAAGATATTGTTGGGAATTAAATATTCTGAAGATTAAGTATCGGGAAATTCTCTAAGTGATTAAGTCTGGTGGTTAAGTCTGCTAGTGTTAATCGTGGTTAAGAATGCTACCTGGTTAAGTCTGGTCGTTGAAGATTAAGTCTGCTAGTGTTAATTCTGGTGAATACAGAATTAAGTCTGGTCGTTCAAGGTTAAGTCTGGTTGACTAAAGTCAAATATACACGGTAGATAATATCTTACCCCATGTGCTCAGTCCTTATCTTATACTCACAGAACAAGTTGTAAACATAGATACATGTTGTATCTTAGTTACTTACACACATAAGATAAGATAGCAAGTAGTTCGATTAGACTTGATGTGACTTAACAATATATAGTAAAGATCTTCTTGTTCTATAAAAGAAGATCTTAGCTTAGTATTCAAGTGTGCTTACTTAGAACTTGATAGAACTTTTCAAAAACTTTCAACAAAAACAACATCAAACCTTTGTATCATTATCAATAATATTAATCGTTTGGTGAAATACCTTTTGTGTTCTTTGTTAATCTCATAAGCATCACTGTTCCATTTCCATACAACAAATTACCTTCTAAGTGTGATTACGTAAATTCCGCGTACTTGATCATATTAACTCAAGTATCACATACACCAAGCGACAAAGGTTTAACCACCTTAATAGTGTATCGATTCGAAATCATAACAAGTGGTATCAGAGCTCAGGCTGATATTTGATTTAGAAGAAGAAGAAATGGACGTTGAATCTATTCAGACGAATGTTGCTGCAAAGATACCCATTCTCAAACAGAATGAGTTTGAAATGTGGAGGCTGGGGATAGAGCAATATTTTCAGGTGCAAGATTATACACTGTGGGAAATTATTGAAGATGGAGACTCTTTTAAGCCTACCACCACTACATCAACAGCGGACGGCACAGTGGTGTCAACTCTGCAGACAAAGCCAACAACTACAGAAGATAGAATAAAGAAGAAAAATGACTTAAAGGCAAGAAGCATGCTGATGATGACCATTCCCAATGATCAACTTTTAAACTTCAGCAAGTTCAAAGATGCCAAGTCATTATTTGAAGCTATTATTGCCAGATATGGTGGAAATGAAGCCACCAAGAAAACCCACAAGACACTGCTCAAGCAGCAGTTTGAAAACTTCTCCTCTACATACAATGAATCTCTTGACCATATGTTTAATAGGCTTCAGAATATTGTGAGCCAACTTGCTATTCTTGGGGTTGAAATACCTCAAGAAGATTTGAACTCAAAATTGGAACTGATGGACTTGTATAGCAACTTCAAGATTCTGGAACATGATTTGAAGAAAACTGGAGGTACTAGTTCAAGTACTGGGAACTTGGCATTTATGTCATCTCCTAGTACCTCAAAATCAATTGAAGAGGTGAAAGTTGTTGATGGTGTTGGTGCTGCTAGTTCATCAAGCAGTACCATGGGTATTTTGGATGAAAAGACTTGTTGTGCATTTCTTACAAGTCAAAATAATGGGTCCATGCTCACCTATGAAGACCTCCAAGAGATCAATGATGATGATCTGGAGGAAATGGATCTAAAATGGCAAATTTCTCTTCTTAGCATGAGAGCCAAGAAGTTCTATCAAAGGACGGGGAAGAAGCTCGTAATCAGCAACACTGATGTTGCTGGTTTTGATAAGTCAAAGATAGAGTGCTATAACTGTCACATGATGGGTCACTTCTCAAGAGAATGTAGAAGGCCAAGGCAGCAGGATAGCAAGAACAAAGGTTTTGGAAGCACATCCAAAACAAGGGAGGTTTCTGAGCCAAAAGCTATGGTAGCTATTGATGGTTTAGGTTTTGATTGGAGCTTCATGGCAGATGAAGAAGAAACTCCTACTCAGATGGCACTTATGGCTTTTTCTACTACTGAGGTACAAACTCATAAAGCTTGTTCAAATGCTTGTACTGCTCTTAAAGAATTACAAACTTTAATCAAACATTATGATGAACAAAAGAAAGAGCTAAGAAAAACTCATCAAAACTACATTAATTATAAGTGTGGTTTAGAATCAACAGAAAAGCAGATCTTATACTACAAAGAAAATGAACTTGCTTTTTCTGATGACAAAGCTCTCCTAAGATAGGACATATTCTTTAAAGATGCTGAAATTAAGCTTTTAAGAGAGGCCTTTGATAGGGTCAAAAAGGAAAATGGAAACATTCATTTGACTACACAGACACTAGAACATGCGTCTAGAGGTGTCACCAACATGATAGAATGTCAAGTGATTAATAGAGCCAAGTCAGGGTTAGGATATAAGAGTGTCCCACCTCCATACAGAGGTATCCCTAAACCCCCAGGGATTGACCTAGAACACTCAGGCTTACCAGAATTTTAACTACCAAAGCTACAATATGGTGTACAACCAAAAACAAAGCTAGTTGTTGATGAGCCTAAGGAGTTAAGTGAAAGTTTAAGTAAAACTTCACTCTCTGAGGACAAGGTGTCCTCTGATATAAGATCAGATAAAGTAGTCATTGAAGACTGGACGTCTGATGATGAAGAAGATGAACAGGTTATGTCTAAACCTGAAGTGGTTAAGAAAGTAGGAACAAGTGTTCCTAAGTTGGTTAGAAATCATACTGATAGGCCTAAGTCTAATGTAAAACATGTTAGGCAACCAGTAAGATATTGTGAACAATATAGGTCCACAAACAAGCCCAAAGGTGACCATAGAAAATGGAATACCTTTAAGTATCACCAAAATGATGACTTTGGATTTTACAACAAAGCTTGTTTCACTTGTGGAAGTTTTGACCATCTTACAGCTTTCTGCAACCAATGGGTATCTGGGTATGAAAACAATAGAGTGAATTTCAAAAGGCAAACTCCTCAAACTCACTTTCACTCTAGTTCTAATCTTAACAGAACTAAACCCAAAACAGATTTAATTAAGTCTGGCTTAAAACAAGTTAAGTCTGTTCGACCACTTAAGTCTGTTTACCCAAAACTAGTAGTTAAAAATGCAAAATCAATGTTTAAATATGCATTAAAAACTTCTAGAAGGCCTTTTCAATCAAAAGCAATGATTCAAAAACAAATTTGGAAACTTAAAGGTTCTACTGCTAAGGAAAAGAAGGCAAATGCTGTTAAGTCCTCGGCATGTTGGGTTTGGAGACCAATTAAACCCAATGGTGCATCAATCATTTTAAAAAGGATTGATTACATTGATGCAAGAGGCAGATCCAAGTCAGTAATGGCTTGGATCCACAAAGAAAACTAATTTCTTTATACATGTGCAGGAACATTCAAATGCTAAACAAGGATATCATGGATACTCAAATAATGAATGTTCAAGACACATAATTGACAACATATCACATTTTTAAATCATTGGATATGTTAACATCAAAGAAGGAATAGGTTTGAGAATTACTGGTAATAATACTAGTAAATTGCAAAAGTTTATTCTGTTAGTCATATGATAATGCTGCTATAAGACATATGCTTTGCATATTGTTTCTTGGTTTTGGACTAACATTTTCAGGAATGAACTTTGAGCAAAAAGATGTTTCAAGTGAAATGGAAGCAACAGAATGTTATACAAAGTTGCTAACATAATAGGTTTATGATAGAAAGAGTTTGGGAATTTCAAACCTCCTTAAAACTTCTTTCTTGAAGCTTGATTATGATATTTCACATTGAATTGATGACTTAGTTGATCAGATAGTAACTGATACAACTCAGTTTCTATCATTTTATACTTTTAAGTATAATGAGCAAGTATAAAGACATCTGATAGAAAGAACAGCTAGTGAAAGTGAATCTAACACTTGTGTTAGAGGCAACAATTACTATGAGCTGGAAACCCTGTCAAGAAAGCCTTTTGAATAGGTTTATCTTTACACAGGCAGTTATTTATAACCGAAAAACATTGGTTCTCACACAACCAGAGGTTGCTTTAAACCAAAATTTTGATTAAGTGTCTGTTACACACTTAATCCCTTCAAAATGGTTGAAAGCAGTATGATTTTTCAATTTCTAAAATCATGAACATACTGCTAAGTCAAATAGTTTCTTAAAAGGATTTTCAAAGAGACTCACAAAAACCATCCATTGATGGACCATAAGTCAAATGCCCCATGAATTACCTCTCATAGGAGTTAACACACCTAGAAGTGATGAGGGCAGCAAATTAAACTCTTAAGGAATTGATGGCTACATGTACAACATTGTCTGAAAACAAGTTCTAATTGGTAGATCAGATGATGATGGGATGATGGTGAGAAATCTTCCAAACAGGGGAGGAAAGACACTCACTGGGGAGGAAATGTTATACTCAGGGGAGGAATATCTCAAGGAAGATTAACCAATGAAAGGGAGGAAAAGACAAGAGCATACAAGATGATGATATGGTGTATTTTATATATTCAGAAGGGATGAAGCATTTCAAAGGAGAAAGTTCTATCTAGGAGCTTTCAGTTCACTACGTTTGTTCATCACTTGCAAAGGCATGCTGAAAGATGATTTCACTTGTTGAAACAAGCATCCAAGATACACAGCACCATTGCCTCTTATAATTCCTCCATCCAAGGAAATTGCACCATCTTTTAGGTCAATGTTTGAAGACTGAAGATGTGTATTGATATTGTTAAAGTCAAAGAACAGAAAGCAGATGAGTTACTGATCTCTCAGAACAGAGAAGTGTTTGAAAGATCCTCACAATCAGAAATTCAATTCAGAAAAACATGTTGGAAAGGGTTCACATGTTTAGGGGAGGATTGTTGGGAATTAAATATTCTGAAGATTAAGTATCGGGAAATTCTCTAAGTGATTAAGTCTGGTGGTTAAGTCTGCTAGTGTTAATCGTGGTTAAGTCTGCTACCTAGTTAAGTCTGGTCGTTGAAGATTAAGTCTGCTAGTGTTAATTCTGGTGAATACAGAATTAAGTCTGGTCATTCAAGGTTAAGTCTGGTTGACTAAAGTCAAATATACACGGTAGATAATATCTTACCCCATGTGCTCAGTCCTTATCTTATACTCACAGAACAAGTTGTAAACATAGATACATGTTGTATCTTAGTTACTTACACACATAAGATAAGATAGCAAGTAGTTCGATTAGACTTGATGTGACTTAACAATATATTGTAAAGATCTTCTTGTTCTATAAAAGAAGATCTTAGCTTAGTAGTCAAGTGTGCTTACTTAGAACTTGATAGAACTTTTCAAAAACTTTCAACAAAAACAACATCAAACCTTTGTATCATTATCAATAATATTAATCGTTTGGTGAAATACCTTTTGTGTTCTTTGTTAATCTCATAAGCATCACTGTTCCATTTCCATACAACAAATTACCTTCTAAATGTGATTAAGTAAATTCCGCGTACTTGATCATATTAACTCAAGTATCACATACACAAAGCGACAAAGGTTTAACCACCTTAATAGTGTATCGATTCGAAATCCTAACAGATATGCTTAAGAAATTTGGTCTTGAAGACTCTAAACCTATGAAAACACCTATCTCCTCGGATACTAAACTCACCAAGGATGAAGAAGGTGAATCCGTAGATAACACTAAATATAGAGGAATGATTGGTAGTCTACTCTATCTCACGGCTAGTAGACCTGACATTATGTTTAGCGTTTTTCTATGTGCTCGCTTTCAAGAAGATCCTAAAATATCCCATCTTGAAGCCGTAAAACGAGTATTTAGATACGTTAAAGGTATTACGTACTTAGGATTATGGTATCCCAAAAGAATAGGTGTTGAAACCATAGTGTATGCTGACTCGGACCATGCCGGTGACTATGTTGATAGAAAAAGTACAAGTGGTATTTGTACTTTTTTTGGGCATTGTCTTACCTCATGGTTTTCAAAGAAACAAACGGCTCTAGCCATCTTAACAACCAAAGCCGAATACGTGTCAGCAGGAAAAGCATGTAAACAAGCTCTTTGGATGAAGCAAGCTCTCATCGACTATGGAATTCAACTTAACGACATACCTATTCTTTGCGATAACAAAGGAGCTATTGATCTTAGTAAAAATCCTGTTCAACATGCTCGAACCAAATACATTGAAACCGTCGTCACTTTCTTCGCAACAATGTTCAAAAAGGAAACATCTCAATCGAGAAAGTATCCTCAGAGGAAAACATTGTCGATATCCTAACAAAACCCCTTAAGCGAGAACCATTTAATCTTCTTAGACTTGGATTAGGACTAATGGAACCAAATTTGTAGTTAAAATCTTAGCTTAGTCCTTAGCTTAACACCCCAAACCGATAAGGGTAGAAGTATTATGTTATGGTGACGTATCAAAGCAAACACAAGCATATGACTAAATAATAGAAAATGAATTTCAAAGGTTACAAAGGGAAAAATCTGAAAATACAAGGTT
This sequence comes from Artemisia tridentata subsp. tridentata, assembly GCA_021014915.2. NCBI lineage: Eukaryota > Viridiplantae > Streptophyta > Magnoliopsida > Asterales > Asteraceae > Artemisia > Artemisia tridentata. Next base: position 90,576,238 of record CP139506.1, read on the forward strand.
ACAAGGAAAAATCACTAATGAATTCTAAGTCTACAATTGTAATCACTTCTAGTCATCTCTAAGTCCAGGATAGTAAATCTAAGTATAGTCTTCTAAGTCCCAAGTGCTCGCCACTCATAACCCAACTTCCAACTAAAACCTGCCGCAGGAAAAGAAATGCGGCTGAGCTTAAAAAGCCCAGTGAACAGATATATATATAAATGAAACCAAAAGATAATAAACGAGTATATAAAATATGTTGCATTGGGAAAAGCATAAGGTATAAACAATTGGATATCAAGAGTAAGAAAAGGTCAGTAATCTACCACGAGCCCAAACAAATCAAATCAAATATCATAGTAACCAAAAAGGTGCGACCTCTCAAATATGTGAAGGACGTGTATTGCACACAGCATCAATCACCAAATTAAATCATATCATATAATATAACAGATACAGATACAAATACAAATCATATCTAGGATGCATCCATACGCCCCTGCAAACAAATTAGTGGCCAGATATATATATATATATATATATATATATAATAATTGAGCTCATAATAAATAACAGAAAAAGGGACGGTGTGGAACATCACTCGACCATACTAGAGTCATGCCATTGGTGCATCAATGACACGGCCATGGAACCCCCATGACTAGGAAACAGATTGGCTCGGGTATCAAACTATAAGGTTTAAAAGTCATATTTTATATCAAAGGTCCATAAGTTTCATAGCAAAGGTTCATAATCAAAGCTTTCTATCAAAGGTTCGTTTAAAGAAATCTTTTAATAATGATTTTCGTAAAAATGATCTTTCAGAATGGTTTTCATAAAATGATCTTTAAAAGTAGTTTTCATAGAAGTTAGTAAAATTCCATATAAAAGTAGTATTGCATCGTTCTCATAAACATCATTTTAAAATAGTTTTTCTCAAAACATTTCCATGTCATAATTAAGAAGGTTTTCCATCCAGATACAAAATCAATGGTTTACAAATCTAAGGGAGCATAGCAAAGGCATAGATCAAATAAGAAAGCCATAATAAGAAGGCTCAGATCAAAGGATATTACAAACAAGCTAATATCAAAAGATGTGTACGAATCATGAGAAACCTTAAGAGATAAGGTCAGAATATCTGTACCCTAAACCGCCAACGAAACCATAACATAAGAATAGGAAGTCACTCCTTCTTCAGCGAATCTACACGAATTAATGGTCGGTTTATTATTAATAACTTATTTTAAATCAGATTACTTATTTTAGTCAGCTTTCCATTTTTATTAACTTTCCATTTTTAGTAACCTGTCATATTTAGTAAGTTTCCCCGATTTAATGATTTTTAGGGTTATAACCGACAATTAAATAAACTTAAAGGTTTAATATAGCCAATTTAATAGTTTAGTGTTTATTATGACAACTTATTATAGTTTTAGGGTTTATATTGTAATTCTAAGTTTTAAATACTTATTTCACCATATTAGGAGTAAAATAACACTCACGTTAACATGCATACAAACTCTATCATTTTATACGTATCTTATCTAGGTTGTTATGTGTCTAAAGTAGATCCAACTTCATGCAAAAATCTGGTTTTAAATGTCCAGTTAAACTCTTATATTGACAGACCCACGTCCCTCCTTTCATGCGACATAAACCCTTCATTCTTATTGTTTTTATGTGGCGTTAACCTTTTTTATTACCTGAGGCGTAACCTTATAATAGTTCTATATCTATATATATGTACCTTAACGAGACAACATGGAATCACCAGATTAAAACGAGAGTTTAACACGTTTGTGAGTAGTTTTATCATGTTCTAAATATGATTTTATGTACCATATGGGTCGTATAGAGTAAAGCTTAGAACAAGACGAGGGTTACGAGTACCTTATACTGAAACAAGGGGGGTCGACACTAAGAGACTACCACACCACCAGAACTGAAAATTAAGGTTGTAACTAATGAGACCCATGGCTGCTACAACGGATACCAACGCTGAAAATCAAACCACAATCACTAACGATCACCCACCGGTTCACCTTTCGAATCTTGTTCTTGGCAGTACACGAATGAAGATCTTAGTTTAGTTTCAAGGTTGTTTTGAATTCGGTGAAGGAGAGAATGCAACGAGATATTATACGGTTTTGTGAAAAAGAATAGCATGTCAAGGGATATAGGGAACCGAATCTCCTTATTTTGAGCAAATATATTCTTAGTCTCATCTCTTTTTTTTTATAACTAATTGGATAGGTGCCAAAATAATCGGTCTTCATAATTGGAAAGGAAGTGGAAAATGTGTGATGATAAGTCCCAAAACAAGGTGTATGCGGCCCAACATATTGTGTACACATTTAAAATATTCAGCCCTTTGTGTCTTTTTACATGTGATGAAAGTGAGGGAAATGAGAACAAATTTTGGAATGCCAAATGGGGAGAAAGGCCGAGTATTAAGGAGTGATATTTGACCGAGCATTTTGGAAATTTGGTGATTGTTTCCTTCTTCTCAATATTCGAATATCTTTGTGTACCATTTATTTATTTATTTCCTTAATACTATTGTGTAATATAAGTTGTGTCCAACTCAAATGAAAATTGGGTCCTTAGTAATATACTTAACGTGTGATGTTTATTTGTGGCTCAAGGTTTATGTTTTCATTTCGTATCGTATCACAACGTATGGTTAAAACTTAGGTTAAAATAAATATACTTGCCCTTGTATAATGAATTTTATGCTCGTATAACTTCAAAAATTTTGAGGGGCAAAATGGGAATTTTAAATGAACGGAAATTTAGGGTTTTACAACTCATCCCCTTTAAAAGAAAATTTTCGTCCTCGAAAATTGATGGCGAAAAACGAAACGGAAAGCACAACGGACCGTGAATGACTTGTTTCTCATGACTCTATCTTGTTGATCAAAATAGCTTCGGCTTCCTCAGAAAAGACATACCATAACGAATCCAGATCAAAAGAATATTATACCAAACGTAACAGATGATAAAAGTATCCCCTCAGAAGGGATACAAGGAAAACGTAGGATTTGACGGATATATCGTCCGTGGAATTTGATTAGACAAATCAGATGAGAATATACAGAAAACAGATTGTTTGATATCATCAAACGGCAGAAAGCTCTACAAGAGAACTTAAGATTCTTATCGGAAGTATAGAGGTCAGCAAACGCGTGACGAGAATCCAAACGTATCAAATCGTATAACGGTAAAGGCAGATTAAGCGAATAGGTAGAATGAACCTAAAGTCTCACTAAACGCGGATAATCTCAATCGGCTATCAGAAATTCTAAGGCTTCTAAGGCACTCCTCGAAATATCCTATGATCACAATAAGTGCACGTTATATGATGTAAGTATTATCATGTTGGCCAGACGTTATAATACTAGTAGCATATAAATATGCCCTCATGATGACCATACTTTATCTCAAGTCGTGAAATAAGCAACTTATCGTAATCACCTAACAGTCCTTCTACAGTCTCAGAGGTCATCAAAATCAATCAACATAACTAAGAGGAGAACGAAACTACTCATAAGAGAAATGGAAATCCTAGAATGTCTATCAGAATTAAGGTACCGAAATCAACTCAGCCAATATAAGTGGTTGCTTCAAAATCCTTCAAACCTAAATGAGGCCATCTGATACAGAGTTTTCAAGGGTAGGCCAAATTAATTATTGATACGCGGAAATGGATAATGATTTCGGATAGTGATACGGTTAAGTTCACGATAGTCGATACGCCACCGCATACTTCCCTTTTTCTTCTTCATAGGCCACTAGGAGCATCCAAAGAGAGACACTAGGGTGATCATATTCCATTAGTTCCTTCAATCTCTCCACTTTTATGGCATTATGGTTTCATCAACTGAGATCAATTCAATGCCAACTCTACTTCCCAAGCAGGAGGGAATCCCAAGAGGTTCATCAGAGAACATCGGAAAACAAAATACTTCCAATGTCAGGGCTTCCTAAGGGTAGATACTAATAGGTGTCAGGAGAAACTTGGCAATCAAATGAGATCGGAGTAAGTGTTTCCATAGCAGCATTAATCTTAAGAGATTTAAGTGGTAGAGAGCCATCATAACAAAGTAGGATGAAAAATAGATTGCTAAAGGTCTCATATCAGATATGGTAGTCTCTGGTAGCTTTATGAAGAGCCAGCCAATCCATAACCAAAAGACCTCAAAATCAAATATATCAAGAGTAAACAGATCCGTAGAACGAATACGGTCGTTAAACCAGACGGGTAGTTCATATATCAAGATCAAGTACAAGGTTCATTATAGTGTGGAGAGAGATAAGCGAACAGTTCAAGGTGTTGGAATTTTGTTTAGCTTTTTAGCATAAGTGGCAGGAAGGGTGTGTATCATCGGTAATACGAACATCGTATAACTGTCAAAAGTGAGATGTATGGAATATTAGTTATCAGCATCATCATGCTCAGTTAACAATTCCGTACTGAGATAGTATTTACATCATATCCTTCCAAAGGAAACTGGTTGGCAGGCAAGATTCATCATTCAAAGGGAGGGAATAAAACTTCCTATATCCGTGGTTATTTATTACCGGAGTTCTCATAGGAGTAGTAATGGCTTTTGCAGGACTGAGTAGTATCAGATGATACATTATATCCAGCACATGCAATGAATTCACAGAATGTGTCAAACACATTACGGTTGAATGACCTTAGGGATGGTCGGAGAGGTATCAAATTGTTTACCCAACGAATCGAAGATGGAGATCAGAATCAGGAAGTGAAACTTAAGTGGTGAAAGGTATCCATGTAGTTCCTGAGATATTCCAATCTTACTTAGTTACTAAGCTTAGGTTGCAAAACTTTCTAGCTCTTGAAACAAATGTTCTTATAAGGCATAGCTAAAGGTAGAGACACGATTAAGAGTGATGCGGAAGCAATGCTACTTACATAGATGTCCTAGTATACCCATTCCTCACCGGTCATAACTTAAGTTCCTATGGGGAAAATCCAAAAGCAAATTCTCAAAGGTTGTCTTATGAGCGCCTACAGTGGAAACTTAAGGGTCCAAACTTCACAGGTCAAGGTTTAATGTACTTCAAGTTGCAACCTGTCTCTGATACCATAATTGTAACACCCCAACCCGATAAGGGTAGAAGTATTACGTTATGGTGTCGTATCAAAGAAAACACAAGCATATGACTAAATAATACAAAATGAATTTCAAAGGTTACAAAGGGAAAAATCTAAAAATACAAGGTTACAAGGAAAAATCACTAATGAATTCTAAGTCTACAATTGTAATCACTTCTAGTCATCTCTAAGTCCAGGATAGTAAATCTAAGTATAGTCTTCTAAGTCCCAAGTGCTCGCCACTCATAACCCAACTTCCAACTAAAACCTGCCGCAGGAAAAGAAATGCGGCTGAGCTTAAAAAGCCCAGTGAACAGATATATATATAAATGAAACCAAAAGATAAAGAACGAGTATATAAAATATGTTGCATTGGGAAAAGCATAAGGTATAAACAATTGGATATCAAGAGTAAGAAAAGGTCAGTAATCTACCACGAGCCCAAACAAATCAAATCAAATATCATAGTAACCATAGAGGTGCGACCTCTCAAATATGTGAAGGACGTGTATACACACAGCATCAACACAAAATTAAATCATATCATATAATATAGGATAATTACCAAATACCAAACACAATGGCGTTCCTATCTAACCCGAAATCCGAAAATAATTGTGTGCCCAGGCAACCGGCATTTTTTGGGGCAACGAAGGTTCCAGTGTATTTTTGGGCAACAATCGCCCTTTTTTGGGCAATGGGCATTGCCCAGGGCAACCGGTAGAAATATCCATTTGGTTGGCTATTTAGTAATTATCCCTAAATATAACAATACAGATACAATACAAATCAATCTAGGATGCATCCATACGCCCCTGCAAACAAATTAGTGGCCAGATATATATATAATAATTGAGCTCATAATAAATAACAGAAAAGGGACGGTGTGGAACAACACTCGACCACACTAGAGTCATGCCATTGGTGCATCAATGACACGGCCATGGAACCCCCATGACTAGGAAACAGATTGGCTCGGGTATCAAACTATAAGGTTTAAAAGTCATATTTTATATCAAAGGTCCATAAGTTTCATAGCAAAGGTTCATAATCAAAGCTTTCTATCAAAGGTTCGTTTAAAGAAATCTCTTAATAATGATTTTCATAAAAATGATCTTTCAGAATGGTTTTCATAAAATGATCTTTAAAAGTAGTTTTTATAGAAGTTAGTAAAATTCCATACAAAAGTAGTATTGCATCGTTCTCATAAACATCATTTTAAAATAGTTTTTCTCAAAACATTTCCATGTCATAATTAAGAAGGTTTTCCATCCAGATACAAAATCAATGGTTTACAAATCTAAGGGAGCATAGCAAAGGCATAGATCAAATAAGAAAGCCATAATAAGAAGGCTCAGATCAAAGGATATTACAAACAAGCTAATATCAAAAGATGTGTACGAATCATGAGAAACCTTAAGAATAAGGTCAGAATATCTGTACCTTAAACCGCCAACGAAACCATAACATAAGAATAGGAAGTCACTCCTTCTTTAGCGAATCTACATGGATTAATGGTCGTTTATTATTAATAACTTATTTTAAATCAGATTACATATTTTAGTCAGCTTTCCATTTTTAGTAACTTTCCATTTTTAGTAACCTGTCATATTTAGTAAGTTTCCCCCATTTAATGATTTTTTAGGGTTATAACCGACAATTAAATAAACTTAAAGGTTTAATATAGCTAATTTAATAGTTTAGTGTTTATTATGACAACTTATTATAGTTTTAGGGTTTATATTGTAATTCTAAGTTTTAAATATTATTTCACCATATTAGGAGTAAAATAACACTCACGTTAACATGCATACAAACTCTATCATTTTATACGTATCTTATCTAGGTTGTTATTGTCTAAAGTAGATCCAACTTCATGCAAAAATCTGGTTTTAAATGTCCAGTTAAACTCTTATATTGACAGACCCACGTCCCTCCTTTCATGCGACATAAACCCTTTATTCTTATTATTTTTATGTGGCGTTAACCTTTTTTATTACCTGAGGCGTAACCTTATACTGGTTCTATATCTATATATATATACCTTAACGAGACAGCATGGAATCACCAGATTAAAACGAGAGTTTAACACGTTTGTGAGTAGTTTTATCATGTTCTAAATCTGATTTTATGTACCATATGGGTCGTATAGAGTAAAGCTTAGAACAAGACGAGGGTTACGAGTACCTTATACTGAAACAAGGGGGGTCGACACTAAGAGACTACCACACCACCAGAACTGAAAATTAAGGTTGTAACTAATGAGACCCATGGCTGCTACAACGGATACCAACGCTGCAAATCAAACCACAATCACTAACGATCACCCACCGGTTCACCTTTCGACTCTTGTTCTTGGCAGTACACGAATGAAGATCTTAGTTTAGTTTCAAGGTTGTTTTGAATTCGGTGAAGGAGAGAATGCAACGAGATATTATACGGTTTTGTGAAAAAGAATAGCATGTCAAGGGATATAGGGAACCGAATCTCCTTATTTTGAGCAAATATATTCTTAGTCTCATCTTCTTTTTTTTTTTTTTATAACTGATTGGATAGGTGCCAAAATAATCGGTCTTCATAATTGGAAAGGAAGTGGAAAACGTGTGATGATAAGTCCCAAAACAAGGTGTATGCGGCCCAACATATTGTGTACACATTTAAAATATTCAGCCCTTTGTGTCTTTTTACATGTGATGAAAGTGAGGGAAATGAGAACAAATTTTGGAATGCCAAATGGGGAGAAAGGCCGAGTATTAAGGAGTGATATTTGACCGAGCATTTTGGAAATTTGGTGATTGTTTCCTTCTTCTCAATATTCGAATATCTTTGTGTACCATTTATTTATTTATTTCCTTAATACTATTGTGTAATATAAGTTGTGTCCAACTTAAATGAAAATTGGGTCCTTAGTAATATATTTAACGTGTGAAGTTTATTTGTGGCTCAAGGTTTATGTTTTCATTTCGTATCGTATCACAACGTATGGTTAAAACTTAGGTTAAAATAAATATACTTGCCCTTGTATAATGAATTTTATGCTCGTATAACTTCAAAAATTTTGAGGGGCAAAAATGGGAATTTTAAATGAACGGAAATTTAGGGTTTTACAGAAACCGTCATCACTTTCTTCGCAACATTGTTCAAAAAGGAAACATCTCAATCGAGAAAGTATCCTCAGAAGACAACATTGTCGATATCCTAACAAAACCCCTTAAGCGAGAACCATTTAATCTTCTTAGACTTGGATTAGGACTAATGGAACCAAATTTATAGTTAAAATCTTAGCTTAGTCCTTAGCTTAACCAAACACGACAAAACTGACCAAAACCCAAAACTGGTCCCAAGGAACCCTTCGACAACAAGGGCGGAACCAAATATTTAGTTCTGCCCCATCCGTGGGTTCCTGGGTTAGTTTTTGAATATAGTAAACGAACACTCATTTCTCATCCCTAAAACATACAAATAACTCAAACACGTCCCATAACACATCACTCTCAAAATTTAGGCATCTCATTCAACCAATTTGTGCTCCAATCAACACTGTAAGTTTCCTAACTACATTTACACTCCTGATCTGAGTCTAGGGCTTCTATTTCTTGCACAAAATCAAAACTTGGGGATTATGCATCTTTTTGATAAATCATGAAGTACATTTGTTAAATTACATAACTAATCATGTTTCCCTTAGTTAGGAATTGCATCTTGTAAGACATTATCATAATTTACTAAAAGCCCCATGTCAAATTTTTGTAAAAAGCTTCTCACAATTAGGACAAATAATTTTTCACATTGTTCATACAAATAAAAACGTTATGTTTAAAACATCATTTACATAATGTCTTTTGAATGCTAAAGGAAGTACATAACTAATATGTATTTTCGGGTACATTCAATCAAAGCTACATTGAATTAGGAGCGTTTGGGTTATCTCTCGTTTTGTTACAAAATTTGCTAAAAGAAATTATTTTTATGCATTAAAAGGAGTCGAGATAACCGCACCTCCACATTGTCCTTATATAGGCACATACTAGAACTTTATATCTAAATTATCATTAGTTTCGACTAAAGTATGTAATTTTTGTATCTAGGATCAATCATGCCTCCCGCAACCTTCTATGAACACAAAGGCACTCTAAAATACCTTCCCAAACATCACAAAACTAAGGGTCTTACTCCGACTCAAGTCAAAATCTTTAAGGCTCTAGAAAAACGTTATGTTCATGAGGGTAGAGCCATTGACCCATCCTTTCTAGAAAGAACCAATATTCGTCAAGAACTTGCAACCATTCACTTTGATGATCTCTTAGACATCAACGAACAAATTTGTCCTAGATTTATCTTAGTGTTTTATGCTAGTTTAGTCCTCACAACCAATGATTATGGTCTTATATCAATCCAATTCAAAATAAACCAAAATGACTTCAACATACCTCTCAATCAATTTGCGAAAGTCCTTGGAATTCCATGTGAAGGTACATGCCTTTACTCGGACAAATGGTCCCTATCAATCCTTGACTCTATTGTTGATCGTATGCCTCCATACGACACTCCTCTAGTTGCAAAAGAAATAATCCGAGAACATCTTTTCCTTCCTAGAACTTCAAACACAAGAATAACCCGCCAAGGTAATGAAGTCAACCGAGACCCATTTAGTATGGAACTCAATGAACTTAAGCCTCAATTCAAAAAATGGGAAGAAATCCTTGGGGCTAATGTCTTGTGTACCATAGGCAATCATGATCACATCAATGCTTGTCTCTGTTACATGCTTTATAGCTTGTCAACCCATCAACCTTTCAACTTAGCCTATTATGTTGCCAAAAGGATGGTGGACATACCTATGTTAGGAACCACCGCTCTTCCATACTGGATGTTTCTCACCCGTCTCTTTAGAGCCTTTGCACCCATTTCACCCAATGCTAGAGGGTTTTGTCCTGACTACTCCCTTGTTGATCACATATTTGTGCCATTGAGTGATAAGAGAGTAGCAAAAACTCAAGAAAAACGTCCTCATCCACCTACTTCCTCATCATCATCATCTATAAGCGAGGATGATGGACTTCCAAACTCTAGGCTTCCACCTCTTGACCACCTCCAACAACTCCCGGTCATTGAAAATCAATCGGAAGAATTCAAGCAAGCAAGAGGGATTTTCAAGTGCATTGGAAGATTCCTAACAAAGATGAACAAGAAATTGGATAGGCAATGAGAGGCTATATGAGCGTTTGGTACATTTTCTCCAAAACAATGATGTTTAATGTATTTTTCTTTTCGTAGGATGATAACTAAACCTTGAATGATTAAGTGAACTAACCTTGTCATGCAGGTAGATAACATATTGATGTTATCATTTTTCCATTTTTTTCACATTATTAGTGAAATTATTAGCCCTTGCTTGATCTATACCCTTACATGTGTTAATATTTGTTTTATTGTTATTTTCTAATCACAACTAATTAATTACATATGTTTTAGGAAAATTTATGGGATTTGAATGAGGTTCGGGGGTTCAAAAAAGGCCTTTGTTTACTTTTTTGGACTGGCGGATTTGGTTCCGTCCGTCCAAAATTTTGGTGCCGCCAAAATTTGCCTGACTAATCAGGTGGAACCAAATTTATGGTTCTGCCAGTGTTGTCGATTGTTCTGCCAAACAGCAGCTATAATTTTTAAATTTTCATTTAATCCCGCACTCTAGATCATTCATTCTTGTTATTAGGATACTTTTACTCATATTCCCTCATATTAAGATCATCTTAGCTAACTTAGACCAATAGGAAAACCATTTCCCACCAAAACTTGAAATTTCAAAAATCCACTCAAGTTACCTTTCTCCATAAAGCAAGGATCCCTAAATTTGGTTCCTTGCTATCCGTAGATCACTGACATCAAAGATCTTCCACTCATTACCATACATTAACTGCATATCCTTCCTCTTTCACTTAACTTAACCCCATTGGATTGACTTTGATGATTTGACAACCTTCTCTTCCACTTCCAAATCATTAGAAACCACCATTTTTGTATGGTTTAACATCAAATCCAAACACACTCTTCCATAAATCTTGATTTCTATAAATTAAAACCTCTAGGATGATCATTTCTCACACCTTCAACACCATTTCTTGTGAATTTCTACATATCTCAAGCATTTTTCACAATGACAAAATCAACTAACTCTTCATCACCCTCAATACCACCAAGAAGAACGGCTAGGATTAGTGTAAAACCTTGTTGTTTTGTCAATCTAAACTCATCCTCATTAGACTCCTCACCACTCAACATCTCATCTCCAATTGTTGGGAATTAAATGTTCTGAAGATTAGTATTGCTGGTTCATAAAGGAAAATACTCTAAGTGTCGATACTACTGCTAGTGTATTCAATACTACTGCTAGTGTTGGAGATACTACTGCTGGAAGATACTGCTGCTAAAAGATACTGTTGTTTGAGTATCTCATACTACTGCTGAGTGGATAACTATCGCGTATTCTACCGCTGAGTAGATAAGTATGAAAAAGGTATTTGTGTATAAAAGTCAAATATATACAGTAGATAATATCTTAGATATGTGTTCAGTCAACAAGTTGTAAACACAGAACATGTTGTATCTTAGCTACTGACACACACAAGCTAGCAAGTAGTCGAATACTCAAGTGTGCATGTGCTTAGATATTACATATATAGAGAGTTAGTCATAAGTTAGATAGTAACAGAGTTGACATAATACAATAGAAAATAGTTTTCTTTGTAATAGAGATTCAATGTTTTGTAACCCTAGTGATAGTGAAGATCACTCGTATTATTCTCAATAATATTGAATCGTTTGATGTTATACTTTCTGTGTTCCATTTCCAATAACCAATATCCTTCTAAGTGTGGTTAAGTAGATTCCGCATACTTAATCATATTCACTCAAAGTATCATATACACACGTTACAAAGGACTAACATCCTCATAGTGTATTTAAAACAATCCTCACAAGTGATAAAGGGTTGATTGATCCTCTCAATTGGTATCAGAGCCAGGCTGATATCTTTGATTTAGAAGAAGAAATGGAGATGGAGAATACCCAGTCTACAAACATTGCTGCTAAGTTACCTATGCTCAAACCGAATGAGTTTTAGATGTGGAGGCTAAGGATTGAACAATACTTCTTTGTTCAAGATTATGCTCTCTGGGATATTATTCTGTATGGTGATTCTTTTACACCAGGTCTTACAGAAATCATTGTTGAAGGCAAAACAGTTCAGACAAGGAACACTAGACCAGTTACCAATGATGAAAGGATACATAAGAGGAATGATCAAAAGGCAAGGAATTTGCTGCTTATGACCATTCCTGGTGAACAGATGTTATCTTTTAGCAAGTATCCTGATGCAAAAACTCTGTTTGAAGAGATATATGCATGGTTTGGTGGTAATGAAACTACCAAGAAGACTCAGAAGACATTGTTGAAACAAAGTTTTGAAAACTTTAGCTCAAACAGCAATGAATCTCTTGATAAGTTGTTCACAAGATTGCACAAGCTTGTCAGTCAGTTTGCTGTGTTGGGAGTTGAGATAGCTAAGGAAGATCTCAACATGAAGTTTTTAAGAAGTCTACCTGTAGAATTCAATACTCATGTGGTTGTCTGGATGAATAAGCCAGACATTGAAACCATGAAACTCAATGATTTGTACAACAATTTCAAAATTGTTGAACAAAGTCTGAAGAAGTCTGGAAGCTACAGTACTAGTTCTGGGAATGTGGCACTTATGTCATCTCCCAGCATTAGTAAGTCAGAAGAGGTAGATGATGCTGAAGATGTTTCTACTGCTAGCTTTGGTGTTTCTACTGCTAGTTCACAGAAGAATGTTGCTGGACTTGGAGATTCAACATTCTATGCATTCCTGACTAGTCAAACTAGTGGTTCTCCTCTAACTCATGAAGACGTTGAACAGGTGGATGATGATGATTTAGAAGAAATTGATATCAAGTGGCAGGTTGCTTTACTAAGCATGAGGGCTAAGAAATTTTGGCAGAGAACAGGAAAAGCAGATTACCATCAATGGTAATGAAACTGCTGGGTTTGATAAGATGAAAGTAGAGTGTTTCAATTTTCACAAGTTGGGACACTTTGCAAGAGAGTGCAGGAAGCCAAGAAAGCAGGATAATAGGAGCACATGGTATAAGCAAGACAAGAAGAAGGAAGTCACAGTGGAAGAGCCAAAGGCTATGCTAGCCATTGATGGTGTTAGCTATGATTGGAGCTTCATGGCTGATGAAGAGGAAGCACCAACAGAAACTGCAATGGTAGCAACTGAGATTGCATTGATGGCCTTTTCTGATTCAGAGGTAAATTCTAAAATCAGTTGTTCTGAATCTTGCTCTGCTCTTAAAGCATTTGAAATACTTAAAAATCAATTTGATGATCGACTGTTAGAGCTAAATCAAACAAGTTATAACTTATCTAATCATAAAAGAGGTTTAGCTGTTCTTGAAACACAAATTTTGCATTATAGAGGAAATGAATCTAAATTTAGTGATGACATAGCTGTGCTAAAAAGAGATTTATATTACAAAATAGATGAGATATCTATGCTCAGAGAAGAACTAGAAAAGATCAAAAAGGTAAATGCAAATGTCAATATAACAGTAGATACTCTAGCTCATGCCTCAGATGGAATCAATAAAATTTGGGAAGCTCAAGTTGTCAATAAAGCTAAGTCTGGTATAGGTTACAAGTCTATTCCTCCACCATACAGAGGTGTTCCTTCACCTCCAGGTATTAACCTAGCACACACAGGTTTAGATGAATTTCAAGAACCAAAATTTGAATATGGTTCTAAGTCTACTGAGAGTCCTAAAGAGGTTTTTGAGAGTGCAAGTAATGCTTCACTCCCTGAGGGCAAGGTGTCCTCTAGTAATAACTCAGATGGTCCAATTATTAAGGACTGGACATCTGATGATGATGAGGAAGATCAGGTTGTGGTTAAACCTGATGTTGTTAAGTTAGCAGGAATAAGTGTTCCTAAGGTGGTAAAAAATCATACTGTTAGGCCTAAAACACATGTTAAACAGTTAAGGTAAACAGTTAAATATGCTGAGTTGTATAGGTCTACAATAAGGTCTCATGTTCCTAGGGGAAACCAGGGGAACTGGAACAACTTAAAAACTCAGCAACTTGGTAATGATTTTGTAATGTTTAATAAAACATGTTATATATGTGGTAGTTTTGAACATCTGTATGCTAATTGTGATTACCATCAGGGAAGAAAGATGGTATATGGGAAAACTAAGGTTACTGGGAATACAAACTCAAGGGTAAATCAAAACAATGTTTCTAGAAAGACATATCCTATTGTAAACAGCACAATGAACCCCAGAACAAAAGTTTTGATCAAGTCTGGCACAAAATCAGTTTCTGCTGCTAGACCAATTCATACTACTAGAACAAAACCAACTGTTTCTTATGCCAAGAAAACAACAAGGTTTATACAAACAGCACAAAAAACAGTGAAAAAGCCCTTTAACCAGAAAAATCTTGTTCACAACATAAAATGGGTACCAAAAGTTCAAACAACTGAGCCAGCAGTTTCTACTGCTAGACCAAAAGTTTCTACTGCTAGGTTTGTGAACACCAAAAGGGCAAATGGGGACAATGCTGTTAAGGCCTCAGCATGTTGGGTTTGGAGACCAATTAAACCCAATAATGCATCAATTATTTTAAATAAATTTGATTACATTGATGCACGAGGCAGATCCAAGTCAGTAATGGCTTGGGTCCCCAAAGGAAACTAATATTCCTTATTTCATGTGTAGGAACATTCAAATGCTAAACAAGCAGATCAAGGATACTCAGTCAGTGGATGTTCAAGGCACATGACTGGTAACATGTCATACCTTTCAGAATTTACTCCTCTGGATGGAGGATATGTTAGCTTTGGAGGAGGTATTGGTGGCAAAATTTCTGGTAAAGGTACCATTAAGACTGGAAATTTAGACTTTGAAGATGTGTACTTTGTAAAAGAACTTAAGTATAATCTCTTTAGTGTCTCACAGATGTGTGACAAAAAGAACAAGGTTCTTTTTACTGACACTGAATGTCTTATCCTTTCTCCTAACTTTAAGATGCCTGATGAAAGTCAAGTACTTCTTAGAGTTCCTAGAAAAGGCAATTTATACAATGTTGATATGAAGAACATTGTTCCTAAAGAGAATCTTACTTGTTTGCTTGCAAAAGCCACATTGGATGAGTCAATGAAATGGCATAGGAGGCTTGGTCACATTAATTTCAAAACCATAAATAAAATTGTCAAAAATGGTTTGGTAAGAAGCTTGCCTCAGAAAAGATTTGAAAATGACCAAACATGCATTGCTTGTCTCAAAGGCAAACAACATAAAGCCACTTGTAAGCCCAAGATTTTTAACTCTATTGATCAATCATTGTTTATGCTTCATATGGACTTATTTGGACCTACTTCTGTGAGTAGTATTAAGCATAAGAGATTTTGTCTAGTTGTTACTGATGACTATAGCAGATTTACATTGGTTTTCTTTATAAGTTCTAAGGATGAGACTTCTAGCATTCTAAAGACATTCATTACTGAGATAGAAAACCTAGTAGACAAGAAAGTAAAAGTCATTAGATGTGATAATGGGACAGAGTTTAAGAATAGAGTTATGGATGATTTCTGTAAAGAAAAGGGTATTAGAAGAGAATTTAGTGTTGCTAGAACTCCTCAGCAGAATGGAGTTGCTGAGAGGAGAAATATGACACTCATAGAAGCTGCTAGAACCATGTTAGCTGACTCTAAGTTGCCTATCACTTTTTGGGCTGAAGCAGTTAATACTGCTTGCTATGTCCAGAACAGGGTTTTGGTTGTTAAGTCTCACAATAAGACATCTTATGAGCTTTTTAGAGGTAGAACTCCTGCAATAGGATTTCTTAGACCTTTTGGATGTCATGTGACAATTCTGAATACCTTAGACCATCTAGGAAAATTTGATGGTAAAGCAGATGAAGGATTCTTAGTTGGATATTCTCTTAATAGCAAAGCATTTAGAGTATACAACTTAAGAACTAGGAGAGTTGAGGAAAACCTGCATGTGGAATTTCTAGAAAACATATCCAATGTAGCAGGTGAAGGTCCAAAATGGCTATTTGATCTTGAGACACTAACCCAATCAATGAACTATGTGCCTGTTGTTGCAGAAAATAACGATTTTTCAGGTTCTGAAGATGGTGATGCAACAAATGAGGCAGGGTTAGGAAAAGAGAAAGATCAAGATTATGTGATGATGCCAATATGGACAAGTGTGGATTCAACTTCAATGAATAATGAACCTTCTTCTGATGAAAGAAGGGATTGAAGATGAAAACAAGGAAGATGGAACTAAGGAACAAGAAAATCAAGTTAGCAGTACAAATGATGTTTCTACTGCTGAGACAGAGCAAGATACTGCCAGGCCAAAATTTTCTACTGCTAGGCCAAATGTTTCTACTGCTGGCCCATCAGAACCACATGAAGCAGAATTCTCAGAAGATGAGGTGGATTTCAACAATCTTCCACCTGACTATCATGTTCTTTCTACACCACACACAAGGATTCACAAAGTCCACTCCCTAGACAATGTGATTGGTGATGTGCAATCAGGAGTGAAGACAAGGAAGCAACTTATGTCTTCAGACCAACAAGGGCATCTTGATGCTCTTTATGCATCAAAGCAGCATGAGTATGCAAACTCTTGCCTATTTGTATGTTTTCTCTCACAAGCAGAACCCAAGAATGTCCTAAAAGCCTTAGATGATTCAAGCTGGGTAGAAGCTATGCAAGAGGAGCTTCTCCAATTCAAGATTCAGAAGGTTTGGGTGCTAGTTGATTTACCCAAAGGTGTAAGGGTAATTGGCACTAAATGGGTTTTCAGGAACAAAAGGGATGAAAGGGGCATAGTGATAAGAAATAAGGCTAGACTCGTAGCCCAAGGGTACACACAAGAGGAAGGGATAGACTATGAAGAGGTTTTTGCTCCAGTAGCAAGAATTGAAGCCATTAGATTATTTTTGGCCTATGCTTCATTTATGGGCTTCACAATTTATCAAATGGATGTCAAGAGTGCTTTCTTATATGGTACTATTGAAGAGGAGGTGTATGTGTCACAACCTCCAGGTTTTATTGATCCAGAACATCCAAAAGGTGTACAAGGTAGTCAAGGCTCTTTATGGCCTTCATCAGGCACCAAGAGCATGGTATGAAACACTAGCTTCCTATTTGACAGAAAATGGATTCCATAGAGGGAAGATTGATCAGACATTATTCATCAAGAAGCACAAGAAGGCTCTTTTACTAGTTCAGGTGTATGTGGATGATATCATCTTTGGATCTACAAGGAAGGAGATGTGTTTAGAGTTTGAGAAGCTTATGCATAATAAGTTTCAGATGAGTTCCATATGGGAACTTACATTCTTTTTGGGTCTGCAAGTTAAGCAATCAAGTGAAGGCATTTTTATCAGCCAAGATAAATATGTAGCAGAGATTCTAAGGAAATTTCAATTTGCTGAGTCAAAAGTGGCAAGCACACCAATGGACTCTGAGAAGCCTCTTCTTAAAGATGTAGATGGAGAAAATGTGGATGTACACACATACAGATCCATGATAGGCACTTTGATGTATCTCACATCATTAAGACCTGATATCATGTTCTCTGTTTGTGCTTGTGCAAGATTTCAAGTAACTCCTAAGGTTTCTCATTTAACAGATGTTAAGAGGATCTTTAGATATCTCAAGGGTCAACCTAGGTTGGGACTATGGTATTGTTGGGAATTAAATATTCAAGAAGGTTAATATCGGGCTCTAATCCAAGAAATTCTCTAAGTGTAATTCTGCTGCTAGTGCATTATGGTTCCTGCTGTTAATGTTGTTCCTGCTGCTAGAACATTTCATCCTGCTGCTAGTGATAAATGATTCTGCTGCTAGGCTTAGCATTCTGCTGCTGTTGATCCTGCTGCTAATGATACTTGTTCCTGCTGCTAGTGATAACTCATTGCTGCCGTAAGTGAACATTCTGCTGCTAAGTGGATAAGATCGAAAAGATATTATTTGTATTTTGGTCAACAATATACAGTAGATAATATCTTACCCCATGTGCTTAGTTAACAAGTTGTGTACACAGATACATGTTGTATCTTATGTACTGACACTCAAAAGGATAAGTTAACAAAGTAAGTCGGCTAAGACTTTAAGCAATATGTAAAGATCTCTTGGACTATAAAAGAGATCTTAGTCGTGATATTAGTGTAGTAGTCAAGTGTTAGTCCATGCATATGTTATTGTAAGAACATATAACTGTTAGATAAGAACAAACACAAAAATATCACAAGTTAGAAAAACATAAGATTCAAGGTTGTAACCCTAGTGATATTTCAAGATCACTCGTATTATTATCTTTAATAATATTGAATCGTTTGGTGATAATCTTTATGTGTTCATTGCTAACTAACAAACATAACAATTCCATTTCCATAACATACACAACCTTCTAAGTTTGGTTGAGTGAATTCCGCGCACTTAATCATTTTAACACAACATATCATACACACAAAGTTACAAGGTTTAACCACCTTAATCGTGTGTCCAGGATCCTAGCACAATTGTGGAATCAAAATGATGTGATAATGCCAATATGGTCAAGTACAATTGTGGAATCAACTTCAACAGCAGATGAATCTTCTTCTAGTAAAGCTAAAGAAGGTGTTGAAGATGAAAGCAAAGAATATGGAACTCAGGAACAACAAAATGTTTCTGCTGATGATTCTGCTGCTAAGCTTACGGATTCTACTGTTCGGCCAACTGATTCTGCTGCTGGCCCTTCAGAAACAAAAGAAGCAGAATTCTCAGATAATGAGGTGGATTTCAACAATCTTCCATCAAATTATCAAGTTCCTTCTACTCCACAAACAAGAATTCACAAAGTCCATTCCCTGGAACATGTGATTGGAGATGTACAATCTGGTGTGAAGATAAGACATCAATTGATGACTTCAGACCAACAAGGGCTTCTTGATGCCCTTTATGCTTCAAAACAACATGAGCTTTCAAACTCTTACTTATTTGTATGTTTTCTCTCATAAGCTGAACCAAAGTCAATTCTGAAAGCCCTAGATGATTCAAGCTGGTTAGAGGCTATGCAAGAAGAGCTTCTTCAGTTCAAGATTCAGAAGGTATGGGTGCTAGTTGATTTAACTACAGGTGTGAAGGTAATTGGCACTAGATGGGTTTTTAAGAACAAAAGGGATGAAAGAGGAATAGTGATCAAGAACAAAGCTAGATTAGTAGCGCAAGGGTACACACAAGAAGAAGGAATAGACTATGATGAGGTTTATGCTCCTGTAGCAAGGATTGAGGCAATTAGGCTTTTCTTAGCTTATGCTTCATTTTTAGGCTTCACAGTCTACCAAATGGATGTCAAGAGTGCATTTTTATATGGTAAAATTGAAGAAGAGGTGTATGTTTCACAACCTCCAGGCTTCATTAACCCATTGCATCCAAATAAAGTGTACAGAGTAGTGAAAGCTCTATATGGCCTTCATCAGGCACCAAGAGCTTGGTATGCAACACTAGCTTCCTACTTATTAGAAAATTGATTTCAAAGAGGAAAGATTGATCAGACACTGTTCATCAAACAGCACAAGAAGGATCTTCTGTTAGTGCAGGTGTATGTGGATGACATTATCTTTGGATCTACTAGGAAAGATATGTGTTTAGAATTTGAGAAGCTTATGAAAGATAAGTTTCAGATGAGTTCCATGGGGGAACTTACATTCTTTTTGGGTTTGCAAGTTAAGCAATCATCTGAAGGCATATTTATTAGTCAAGACAAATATGTTGCAGAGATACTTAGAAAATTTCAATTTGCTGATTCAAAAATAGCAAGCACACCAATGGACGCTGAGAAACACCTTCTGAAAGATGAAGATGGAGAGAGTGTAGATGTACACACTTACAGATCTATGATAGGCTCTTTGTTGTACCTTACATCATCTAGACCTGATATCATGTTCCCTGTTTGTGTTTGTGCAAGATTTCAAGTAACTCCAAAGGTTTCTCATTTAACTGCAGTCAAGAGAATTTTTAGATATCTCAAAGGTCAACCAAGGTTGGGTATATGGTATTCTAGAGAATCTCCTTTTGACTTGGTAGCATATTGGGATAGTGATTATGCTGGTGCTAGCTTGGACAGAAAGTCAACAACTGGAGGATGTCAATTCCTTGGGTGTAGACTTGTCTCATGGCAGTGTAAGAAACAAACAAGTGTGGCAAATTCAACAACTGAAGCTGAATATATAGCTGCTTCAAGTTGCTCTAGTCAAGTTCTATGGCTTCAAAACCAACTCCTTGATTATGGGTACAATTTCTTAAACACTGTTATTCATATTGATAATAGTAGTACAATTTGTATTATTAAAAATCCAGTGCAACATTCTAAAACAAAACACATTGAAATTAGACATCACTTTATAAGAGACTGCAATGAGAAAAAGTTAATTCAAGTTCTTAAAATTGCTTCAGAACATAATTTTGCAGATCTGCTAACAAAAGCTTTTGATGTTTCAAGGTTTCAGTACTTGGTAGCAAGTATTGGAATGCTTAATCTTTAAATTTTCAATATGATGTGTTTTTGTAAATAAATTTTTGTTGTTGCTGCTGATTTATATGATACTGCTGTTATTACAAAAGTTTGTGCTTCTAGTACAAATTTTAAATTGTGTTATTCATACAGTTAGTCTTATGTTTATTCTAATGCAAGACAAGTACTTTGTACATTGTTCTTTTGGTTTTAGACTAACAATTTCAGGTATGAATATGTGAACACAAAGGATGTTTCAAGTGAAATGGAAATAGCAGAATTGAGATATTAGCTGCTGACCATAATAGGTTTATGATGGACTGAGTTTGGGAATTTAAAACTCCTTAAAACTACTTTCTTGAAATCTAGTTATGATATTTCACATTGAATTGATGACTTAGTTGATCAGATAGTAACTGATGCAACTCACTTTCTATCATTTTATACTTTTAAGTATAATGTGCAAGTCTGAGGACATCTGATAGAAAGAACAGCTAGTAAAAGTGAATCTAACAATTGTGTTAGAGGCAACAATTACTATGAGCTGGAAACCCTGTCAAGAAAGCTCTTTGAATGAGTTTATCTTTACACAGGTAGTTATCAAGATAACTGAAAAATATTGGTTCTCACACAACCAGAGGTTGCTTTAAACCGAAATGTTGATTAAGTGTCTGTTATACACTTGATCCCTTCAAAATGGTTGAAAGTAGTATGATTTTTCAATTCTAAAATCATGAACATACTACTAAGTCAAATGATTTCTTAAAAGGATTTTCAAGGATTCACAAAAACCATCCATTGATGGATCATGAATCGAAATGTCCACTGATTCACCTCTCATAGGAGTTAACACACCTAGAAGTGATGAGGGCAGTAACTTAAACTCTTAAGGAATTGATGGCTTCATGTACAACATTGTCTGACAACAAGTTCTAAATGCTGGATCAGATGATAAGGAAAGATATATTTTGGTACATAGTGAGATCTTCCAAACAAGGGGAGGAAACAAAAGTTATTTGCTTCAGGGGAGGTAACAATCTCAGGGGAGGAAATAATGGCCCAGAAAAAGGAAGATAATCCAATAAAAGGAAGGAGAAGACAAGAGCATACAAGATGATGAGGAGGTTGAAAATGACAAGAATAGAGCTTATTCTGGAGTATTATATATATTCAGAAGGGATGAAGCATTCCAAAGGAGAAAGTTCTATCTAGGTCAAACGAAGAAAAGTTTCAATTTCACTTCAAAGACATGCTGGTTAGATGATTTCACTTGTTGAAACAAGCATCCAAGATACACAGCATCATTGCCTCTTATAATTCCTCCATCCAAGGAAATTGCACCATCTTTTAGTCCAAGATTAGAGCAATGTGTTTTGATATTGTTAAAGTCAAAGAAGAGCGAAGTAGATGAATTACTGAGAAGATATTCAATCTTGAAGAACATAAGTGTTTGAAAGATCTTCAATCCAAGATTTAATTCAGAAACTTGTCTGAAATGGATTCACATGTTTAGGGGAGGATTGTTGGGAATTAAATATTCAAGAAGGTTAATATCAGGCTCTAATCTAAGAAATTCTCTAAGTGTAATTCTGCTGCTAGTGCATTATGGTTCCTGCTGTTAATGTTGTTCCTGCTGCTAGAACATTTCATCCTGCTGCTAGTGATAAATGATTCTGCTGCTAGGCTTAGCATTCTGCTGCTGTTGATCCTGCTGCTAATGATACTTGTTCCTGCTGCTAGCGATAACTCATTGCTGCCGATAGTGAACATTCTGCTGCTGAGTGGATAAGATCGAAAAGATATTATTTGTATTTTGGTCAACAATATACGGTAGATAATATCTTACCCCATGTGCTTAGTTAACAAGTTGTGTACACAGATACATGTTGTATCTTATGTACTGACACTCAAAAGGATAAGTTAACAAAGTAAGTCGGCTAAGACTTTAAGCAATATGTAAAGATCTCTTGGACTATAAAAGAGATCTTAGTCGTGATATTAGTGTAGTAGTCAAGTGTTAGTCCATGCATATGTTATTGTAAGAACATATAACTGTTAGATAAGAACAAACACAAAAACATCACAAGTTAGAAAAACATAAGATTCAAGGTTGTAACCCTAGTGATATTTCAAGATCACTCGTATTATTATCTTTAATAATATTGAATCGTTTGGTGATAATCTTTATGTGTTCATTGCTAACTAACAAACATAACAATTCCATTTCCATAACATACACAACCTTCTAAGTTTGGTTAAGTGAATTCCGCGCACTTAATCATTTTAACACAACATATCATACACACAAAGTTACAAGGTTTAACCACCTTAATCGTGTGTCCAGGATCCTAGCAGTATTCTAGGGAATCACCTTTTGACTTTGTAGCATATTCAGACAGTGATTATGCATGTGCAAGCTTGGATAGAAAGTCAACAACTGGAGGATGTCAATTCCTTGGATGTAGACTTATTTCATGGCAGTGTAAAAAGCAAACAATTGTGGCTACTTCAACAACTGAAGCTGAATATGTAGCTGCTGCAAGTTGCTGTGGTCAAGTACTTTGGCTTCAAAATCAACTTCTTGACTATCGGTATAATTTCATGAACACTGTCATATATATTGATAATAGTAGTACAATTTGCATAATTAAAAATCCAGTGCAACACTCTAAAACAAAACACATTGAAATTAGACATCATTTTATTAGAGACTGCAATGAGAAAAAGTTGATTCAAGTTGTTAAAATTGATTCTGATCACAACTTTGCAGATCTTCTCACAAAAGCTTTTGATGTTGGAAGGTTTCAATACTTGGTAGCAAGTATTGCGATGCTTAATCCTTAAAAATTTTAAACTATGTGGTTTTTGTATATAACTTAAGTTTGTACTGCTAGCATTGTAAATTGGTACTGTTATTGAAAAGTTTGTACTGCTGGTACAAATTTAGATTGTTTTGTTCATACTGTTAGTCATATGATAATGCTGCTATAAGACAAATGCTTTGCATTTTGTTTTCTTGGTTTTGGACTAACAATTTCAGGTATGAACATTTGAGCACAAAGGAAGTTTCAAGTGAAATGTATGAGCAGCAGAATAATGATACAAATTGCTGATATAATAGGTTCATGATGGGCACAGTTTAGGAATTCATTAACAAAGGTTTACCCCTAAGTTAATTGATTCTTTAAAACTTCTTTCTTGAAACTTGATTATGATGTTTCACATTGACTTGATGGCTCAGTTGGTCAGATAATAACTGACACAACTCACTTTCTATCATTTTATACTTTAATTGGTATAATTAGCAAGTCTAAGGACATCCGATAAAAAGAACAGCAAGCAAAAGTGAATCTAACACTTGTGTTAGAGGCAACAATTGCCACGAGTTGGAAACCCTGTCAAGAAAGCCCTTTGAATGGGTTTATCTGTACACAGGCAATTATTTATAACTGAAAACATTGGTTCTCACACAACCAGTGGTTAATTTAAACCAAAATCTTGATTAAGTGTCTGTTACTACACTTAATCCCTTCAAAATGGTTGTTAGCAGTATAGTTTTTCATTAAAATCAAGTTCATACTGCTAAGTCAAAAGTTTTTTTAAAACCTTTTGGATTCATAGTGGCTCAGAAACCCATCTAATGATGGATTATGAGTTATTGCACCATGATTCACCTCTCACAGGAGTTAACACACCTGTAAGTGATGAGGGCAGCAGAGTGAAATTTAAGGAATTGATGGATTTCTGTACAATATTGTCTGATAAGGTATCCAAATTGGAAGATAAACTTCTTCTATTTCATCAAAGGAGTCAAGTTCAGATAATGGTGAGAGATCTTCCAAATAGGGGAGGAAGATTAACCAAATGTTGGGCAGGAAGATTGCCCAAATTGATGAAAATATTGGGGAGGAAGATTATCAGAGGATGAAAGCCTGTGAATGTGTATGCTCAGAAACAGGGGAAGAAGTTTAAATTGATCAAACAGAAGAGAAAGATTGGGGAGGAAGATTGCCCAAATTGATCAAGACCCAGAAGTTTCTTTGGTTCAAGAAGTGCATGAGTCTAGTAAAAGCATCATCATTGCCAACATGTCTTATTATTCAGCCAATAATAAGAACAAACTTCAGTTTCAGTTGATGGATGCTGGAAATAAGCTCTTTCATCTCTCTTCTTCATGTTCGAACATCTTTGACTTAAAATGATAAAGCTCTGTCTCGAGATCATGTTGGAAACTTGGACAAGATTATGGAGTACTATATATATTCAGAAGGGATGAAGCAATTCAAATGGAGAAAGTTCTTTCTAAGTTCTTTCAGTTTCAATTTCAGTTCACTACGTTTGTTCATCACTTGCATGGCTTGCTGAGAGATGACTTGACTTCTTGGAGCAATTACAGGGAATATGATATCAGGATACAAGCATCCAAGATACACAGCACCATTGCCTCTTATAATTCCTCCATCCAAGGAAATTGCACCATCTTTTAGGCAATGCTTGGAGCATGAGCAAGGTACTGCTTGTGTTAAAGACAAAGAAAATGGCTGAAAGTGATTCACAGATGGTAGATGAGTTAGTCAGAAAGGTATTTAATCTTTCAGAACAGAGGAAAGCTCAGATCAAGAGTCTGACTATGTAGTGTTTGGAAGATCTTCATAATCCTCATTTAATTCAGAAGAAACTTGTTGATTTGGGATAAATCACAAGTTTAGGGGAGGATTGTTGGGAATTAAATGTTCTGAAGATTAGTACTGCTGGTTCATAAAGGAAAATACTCTAAGTGTCGATACTACTGCTAGTGTATTCAATACTACTACTAGTGTTGGAGATACTACTGCTGGAAGATACTGCTGCTAGAGTAAAAGATACTGCTGTTGGAGTGACTCATACTACTGCTGAGTGGATAACTATCGCGTATTCTACCGCTGAGTAGATAAGTATGAAAAAGGTATTTGTGTATAAAAGTCAAATATATACAGTAGATAATATCTTAGATATGTGTTCAGTCAACAAGTTGTAAACACAGAACATGTTGTATCTTAGCTACTGACACACACAAGCTAGCAAGTAGTCAAATACTCAAGTGTGCATGTGCTTAGATATTACATATATAGAGAGTTAGTCATAAGTTAGATAGTAACAGAGTTGACATAATACAATAGAAAATAGTTTTCTTTGTAATAGAGATTCAATGTTTTGTAACCTAGTGATATGAGATCACCGATATCTCATAATATTGATCGTTTGATGTTATACTTCTGTGTTCCATTCAATAACAATATCCTTCTAAGTGTGGTAAGTAGATCCGCATACTTAATCATATTCACTCAAAGTATCATATAAACACGTTACAAAGACTAACATCTCGTAGTGTATTTAAAACAATCCTTACAAGTGATAAAGGGTTGATTGATCCTCTCACCAATCCATGATGAAAACTTTCTTACTTTGTCTACTCCAACACCTTCACCTATCATCATAACAACTCCACCACCAACAAAGACACCAGTGGCCACCACACCACCTCCCGCACCATCTCAAATACCCAAATCACCATCACCCCCAAGATCTCCAAAACTTCAACCATTAGAATTGTTTGCTACACCACCGACCTCTCCACACCCATTTTTGGAAACTTTAGAAGACCTACCTCAAAGATCAACAAATCCACCACCATTACCATTTGATTGTGAACCATCACAACAACAACCCTTACTCTTCCACCCTATTTATAGGGAAATCCATGGTCCACTCTACGGAGACCATGTTCCACCACCTCAACAACCTCAACCTCAACCCTTCTCACCAACCTCAACACTTAGGGACATTGACGAGTCCATGTGGATTGATCCTCCACAAACTCAAGGTCAAATCAATGAGGAACTAGACCACCTCTATGCCTTTTCCAACATGGTGGATTCTCACCTCCATGAAGCCACGCAACTACAAGCCACCTTGCTTTCATCTATCATAGCTCCACCAAATCCCAACCACCAATCAACAAATGTTCCACCACCACCACCACCAACAAACGAACCTACTTTACCTCACCATGATTGCTCCATGTGTGAAAGAACCGCTCATCTTAGTCAAAGAACCAATATATTGGTTCATGAGCTCCAAAACGAGATGAGGTTCATTTTAAACCACATCCTCGAGCGTCTTAATGCTCTTTCCCATCCTCCTCAATAGATGATCACATTAGGAGCTTTACATCTTAGGATTTTTTTCTAAGTTATTTTTTCTATTCTAGGATTTTTATTTCTAAGTTATTTTTTCCTATGATTTTTTTTAAGTTATTTTTCTATTTATTCTTGCATTTCAACATCACCATTATTGTCCAATTTTGTGACTTTTGTCACAAAATATTTTACTAATGAATGATGTTTATTGACGTTTGTGTGTTGGTTGTGACTTCTTATTGTACATTATATCCATGGTTGGTTTGAACTATTTATCACTAACCTTTGTTTTGTAGCACTCAAAATTCATGCATCTTATACTTGGCACCCTAACTAGGGAGAGTATTGACGAAGGGGGAGCTAATCAAGCACTCAAAATCCATGCATCTTATACTTGGCACCCTAACTTGGGGGAGTATTGACCAAGGGCTTGCACTACATTCCGCTACGCTTTTATTCTTTTTATTTCGACAAAAAGGGGGAGAAAATATTAAACTCAAAACTCACACATTTTATACAATTTAAAATGTCTAAATTGATTTTAAAATTGTATAAAACTAGTTTAATCTATATTTTTAAAGACTTGCACTTTATTTATCTCATTGCTTAAAAATAAACTTTATATTTTGTCCTCAACAAAAAGGGGGAGATTATTAATACAAATATCGTCTAAAAAACGTTATTTATATTTTACAATCTTTGCTATATTTTATTAATGACAATCATAAACTTTATTTTTAGCAAAACATAAATATAGTCAAGTCTTTTAAATATATAGTCACAAGTTTTTCATAAACACAAAACATCACTTAACTAGCATATACATTTTACATATTCACTTTCATATACATTTTACAAGTTTACTTTCATATACATTTTAATCTAAAAATGGAAATGTATTATGACATCATGGCATGCATCACTTTGAAATCTTTAGGAGATTTTGAAGATCATTTGAAGATATCATGAATATCTTATTTAGATCCTTACTCAATGAATCCTTGGAAATATATGGAAATATCTTGGTTAGATTTGGTTAAGATTTGTGAAGATATACTGTCAGGTTCCCACAAAACCAAACAGGTACAAGGACGGATCCCTTTATTTGGATCCGTCCCATCCGTGGTTTGCCAAGGCGGTTTGCCTATAAATAGCAAGCCACACATTCATGTTTTCTCATCACTCATAAGCATAAACAACATCATACATTCTTTCATTCATATCTAACTCATTCATATTTCATATTTCATTGAGCTTCTTTGTAGCAAGAAGATCAAAGCATCACAAGCTTCAACAAAGCGCTGCCAGACTTGTTAGTTAGTCACTATGTGAATTGTTGTTGTTCACACATCATTGTTTGTACCAAACAATCATAAAACCTCTGTAGTGATCGGTTAGTATTTTAGTCCTTAAAATACATAGTGTGACGGGAGTGGTTATACCCTTGTAAAAGAACTTGGTATTTAGCTTTGTACCGGAAAAAGTGTAAGCGACGTTTATAAAGGTTTTCTCCGCCGAGAAGGGAGCTTATTGATTAGTGAAGAAAAACTCTCGAGTTAGAGACTCGGGGAGTGGAGTAGGGCAAGGAAAAGAGTCCTTGTAGACCGAACCACTATAAACAATCGTGTTGTGGTTTGATCGTTTCTTTCTTTACTTGCATATTAATTATTGTTTGTTATTTGCATTAGTTGAATTCACACTAAGTATTCAAAGCAAATAAATTTTAAAACGGTAAAACTATTCAACCCCCCTTCTAGTTTTCCACAAATCTCAATGGCGAATTTGGCTTTTTGTGATAAACATAACATGGTTGCATACTTGGAGAAAACAGAGGGAAGTCATGGGTTTCATCAGATATTGGATTTTCTCAATGCTAGCCACATCAGGTATGCTCTTACAGAGAATCCTACTGTCTATAGTTCTCTAATCAAACAGTTTTGGCACACTGCTAGTGTCAATACACTTGATAATGGAGAAAAAGAATTAACTGCTACAGTTGATGGCAAAACTATAACTATTACTGAGTCATCTGTTAGGAGACATCTCAAACTAGCAGATGATGATGGTATTAGTTCTTTGCCCAATACTGATATTTTTGAAACTCTTTCCAAGATGGGGTATATGTCAACTTCTGTTAAATTAACTTTTCAAAAAGGACACTTTGCCCCTCAATGGGGATTTCTCATTCATACCATCTTACACTGTTTAAGTCCAAAGAAAACTTCTTGGGAGCAATTCAGTAGCAATATTGCAACTGCTCTTATTTGTTTAGCCACAAACAGGACTTTTAACTTTTCAAAATTGATTTTTGATGGTATGGTAAAAAACTTGGATAGCAAATACAAAATTTTAATGTATCCAAGATTTATTCAACTGTTTTTGAATAAGCACAAGAATCTGCTTCTATCTCACAAAACTGTTTATAAAACTCCTAGCCTTACTCAAAAACTTTTTAGTAATATGAGGATAGCTTCTAAGGGTTATAATGGGATAGAAGTACCACTATTTTCAGAAATGCTTCTTTAGGATCACAACATTCAGGGTGAAGGATCAAAAATCCCAGTTGAGTCCCATCACACACCTACAAGTGCTCCATCAACCTCACCACCTCCAATTTCACAAACATATAGGAGATGAATCAGAAAGGAATCTGTGGTTCCTCAGCCCAGATCTCCTACTTTTACCCCTGTAGCAGATGAGGCTGTCTCTTTTGATAGAATGGTACAGGCTACCACTACTGTCTCTAGCTTAGATGCAGGACAGGGCAGTGGTAGCATTGATAAGACCCAAACCATGGCAAAATCTAATGAGTCAAGTTCTCATGAACTTGATTCAGGTGATGGAAAACCCAGCCACCTGGAAACAAGGGGGGGGCTCAGCTGATCCACCTCGGGTTGAGACTGAGTCTTACATGCCCCATGATTCACCTCTCTCAAGAATTAACACACTTGGAAGTGATGAGGGCAGTCTGCAATACAATGAATTAATGGTTATATGTACACAACTGTCAAATAGAGTTACTGGCTTGGAGAAAGAATTGAAGGAAACAAAGAAGCTCTATGGTGGTGCTTATACAAAGCTCATTCAGAAGGTAAAGAAGTTAGAGCAAAAGATCAAGTCCAGTACAACTAAAAGGAAGGCCAATATTGTGGAGTCTACTAATGATGACACTGATGATGATTTGGAGAATTCTTCCAAGTAGGGGAGGAAAATTGCTGACATTGATGAAGATCCAAACATCACTTTGGTTGAAGAAGATGCAGAAACTCAGGGGAGGTTTAATGATGCTGATATGGGTGATGTTGGTATGGGTGAAACAGATCTTGATGCTGCTAAAAAGGTTAGTACTGCTGAACCAGTTAGTACTGCTGGTGCATCAGTTAGTACTGCCAGTCCTAAAAGTACTGCTGAAGCATTGGTATATATTAGAAGAAGTGCAGCAAAAGATAAAGGAAAGGGCATTATGCAAGAGTCTGAGCAAACTAAAAAGGTCAAGAAGAGAGTACAAACTCATGTGAGTCTTGATGAAGATTTGGCTAAGAGATTTCATGAAAAAGAACATGAATAGATTCAAGCTGATGTATATTTAGCTCAGTAGATGTGTGAACATGAAAGGGCAACTATCAATGAAGAAGAAAGAGAGAATGCTCTTAATGATCTACTAGAAGTGATTAGAAAAAGTCAGAGTGCAAAGAAGGCTGTTGCAAGAAGGAATAAACCTCCAACTCAAGCAGAAAAGATGAAATATATGACTACTTACTTGAAGAACCGATATCATTATACTGCTAGTCAACTTGTAGGAAGGTCATATGAAGAAATTGAAGGTTTATACTTCAAAGCTTACAAGAAAGTCCAAGATTTTATTCCTATGGACACAGAAGAAGAAAGCAAAAGAGTTAAAAGAGCTGGAATATCATTGGAGTTAGAGTCTTCTAAAAAGTAAAAGATTACTGAAGAATTACCCACTGTTGAAGAACAAGAAGAAGAGTTGACTGAAAAAGATCTACAACAAATGATGATCATAGTCCCAAAAGAAGGAATGAATGTAGAAGCCATACAGACCAAATATCCTATCATAGATTGGGAGATTCAAGAAGATGGGTTGGTAAAGAGTTGGAAGATCATCAGGGTTGATAATCATGTTGAAGTATACCAACACTTTGATGATATGCTCAAGGGATTTGACAGAGATGATTTGGTGAAGCTATGGGATTTAGTTAAAGAAGAGTTCACATCAGCAGAACCAACAGATGATAAAGAAAGAATGCTCTGGCTTGAATTGAAAAGGATTTTTGAACCAGATGAAAGTGATAAATTATGGAAGTTTCAAGCCAGTAATCTAGGATTGCAATGGAGATTATATGATACATGTGGAGTTCACCATGTGTCTACAAAAGCTGGAACTGACATATACATGCTGGTGGAGAAAGAATACCCATTGTCAAGGGGTACTCTCACTGTGATGTTATCAGCAAAACTTACAGTGGATGAGCAGACTGAGATGGCAAAGGAACTACTAGGGAAGATCTTCATGCAGGCTGAAAAAAGATGAAGTATTTGGAAGAATCCTCTCAAGGTTAAAGGTTTAATTCAAGAAACTTGATGATTTGGAGGTAAATCACAAGTTTAGGGGAGGATTGTTGGGAATTAAATGACTTCACACTTTGTACTACCAAGCCAAAGTTAGAACTGCTGAAGATTACAACTAACAGTACTAACTAAGTTAGTACTGCTAGATTAAAAGTTAGTACTGCTAGTATTAACTTAAGACTGCTGATGAAGATTGGTACTGCTAATGTGATAAAGACGCATGAAGAGATATGTATAGAAGATATTCAGTGTATATCTTATATAGTTAGAAAGATACGTATATTCTATATGTTTAGAAGATTTGTAGTTATCTTGTAAAGGACTCCTTGGTGTATAAAAGGAGGTCCTAGGTTAAGTTGTTCGATATACATTTTGCTATAAGCTTCAAGGTTGTAAACCCTAGTACTACATAGAGTACTCATTATTGATTAATAATATTAAAGCGTTTTGGTTATATTGTTTGTTCATTCAAGTTCACTGTTACATTGCGTTTTTAATATTCTTCTAACTATTGAAGAGTAGATTCCGCATACTCTTTGATATTCACAAAGTTTCCAACAAAGTTGTTTTGGATTTATCCAAGGTAACTTAACCTTACAAGCTCAAGGAATCGATTTGTGTTTGGGATCAACAAAGCCTATCACTTATAAGGGATCTGAAGGAGCTGTTGGTTTGACTCAGTGGTTTGAGAAGGTGAAATCTGTGTTTTTGCAAAGTAACTATTCTGAGGATTGCAAGGTGAAGTATGCAACGGGTACACTTGTGGAGCATGCTTTGTCTTGGTGGAATTCTTATGCTCAGACTATAGGACTAGGGAATGCTTACACCACTCCGTGGAAAGAATTCAAAAGGGAAATGGTTAAGAAGTACTATACTCGTAGTGACGTGAAGAGGTTGGAGACCGAGTTTTACTATTTTGCTATGAAAGGATTTGACCTCGCGACTTATGTGCGTCGGTTCCAGGAATTGAAGGTTTTCTGTGCTCATATGGTTCCAAATAATAAGACACTACTAGAGAAGTTCATTGGAGGATTACCACCCAGTATCGAAGGGAATGTGACATCTTATAACTCTTAGACGATGGACGAGACCATTCGCGTAGCTCAGCGACTTTTGGATCAAGTGATCAAACATGGTACTGTTCAGAGAAGTAACAACACTGACAACAAGAGGAGGTGGGATGACAATAGAAGGAACACCAACTACAACAACCATAACAACCGCAACAACAATAGTAACCCTTACTACAACAGCAACAAAAACAACCAGTACCGTAACAACAGCCATTACCACCAGCAGAACAGAAGGCAGGAGACTGTTAAGGCTTATGTGGCTGCCCCAGCACAAGTTGGAGGGTATGCTGGGAGTCACCCATTTTGTGATAACTGTAAGCAGCATCACACTGGACCATGCACAACTAAGTGTCAGAATTGTCAGAAGGTTGGACATATTGCTAAGCACTGTAAGCAAAGGGTTGTAGCTACTGGGAGTAACCTACAGCCCGTGGTAACTTGTTTTAGACGTGGAGAGCGTGGTCACTACAAGAGTCATTGCCCTAAGAACAACGGAAAACGAGTGGAAGGCGCTCATGGGAGAGCATATGTGATGGACAATGGAGAGCAACAGCAAGATCCGAATGTGGTTACCGGTACGTTTCTACTCAACAATCAACGTGTTAAAGTTTTATTCGATTCTGGTGTTGATATGAGTTTTATATCTCCTACAATTTACCCACTACTTGGTATCACCCCATCCTCCCTAGACACTAGTTATAGCATCGAACTAGCTAATGGCAACCTAGTTTACACTTGCACCGTAATCCGAGACTGTACCCTAAACCTCCTAGATCACCTGTTTAGTATCGTCCTCATGCCTATTGAAATCGGAAGCTTCGACGTAGTGGTTGGTATGGATTGGCTGTCCAAGCATCAGGCGAGTATTGTTTGTGGTGAACGAGTTGGTCATATTCTTTTCAACGGTGAAACTTTAGTAGTCTGAGGTGATCGTTGTGGAACTCGTTTGAACATCATATCTTGTCTCAAGACTCTGAAATACATTGAGAAGGGATGTCATGAATTTCTAGCACATGTGGCTAAGAAAAAGTCAGTAGAGAAGCGACTTGAGGATGTTCTAATCGTGTGTGATTTTCCCGAAGCATTTCCCGAAGATTTACCTGGGCTTCCACCGGTTCGACAAGTGGAATTCCAAATCGACTTAGTGCCAGGAGCTGCACCCATGGCACGTGCACCTTATCGACTAGCACCGACAAAGATGCAAGAACTGTTTAATCAACTGCAAGAGTTGTTGGATAAAGGGTTTATTCGACCAAGTTCCTCGCCCTGTGGAGCACCATTTTTGTTCGTGAAGAAGAAGGATGGATCATTCAGGATGTGTGTTGATTATCGCGAACTGAACAAGCTAACAGTGAAGAACCGATACCCGTTACCCATAATCGACGACTTATTCGATCAGCTACAAGGATCCAGTTACAACTCCAAGACAGACTTACGATCGGGTTACCATCAACTTAGAGTTCGGGAAGAGGATATCCCCAAAATAGCGTTTAGAACTCGGTATGGCCACTATGAGTTTCGAGTAATGCCGTTTGGTTTGACAAACGCACCTGCTGTATTCATGGACCTCATGAACTGGGTGTGTAAACCATATCTGGAAAAGTTTGTTATAGTTTTCATCGACGACATCTTGATCTACTCCAAGAGTGAAGAAGAACACAAGCAGCATCTGACAATCATTCTAAGGCTAATCAAGGAAGATAAATTGTACGCGAAATTCTCTAAGTGTGAATTTTGGATTCGAACGGTACAATTCCTTGGACATGTAATTAACAGCAAAGGGTTACACGTAGATCCCGCAAAGATCGAAGCTATTGAGAACTGGCCAACACCCGCTAACTCTACAGAGATTCGCCAATTTCTAGGATTGGCTGGATACTATAGGAGATTCATCGAGCGATTCTCCAAGATAGCTAAACCATTAACCAAGTTAACCCACAAGGACAAGAAGTATGAATGGGGAAAGGAAGAAGAAGAAGCATTCCAAACCCTGAAGCAGAGACTTTGTAGTGCACCGATTCTAGCTTTACCAGATGGGGCTGAAGATTTCGTAGTATATTACGATGCATCACACCAAGGACTAGGAGCAGTTTTGATGCAACGAGGAAAGGTCATGGCGTATGCTTCCCGACAGCTTAAGACTCATGAGGAGAACTATACCACGCACGATTTAGAGTTAGGAGCTGTGGTTTTTGCACTTAAGATTTGGAGGCACTATCTTTATGGAACAAAGTGTACTGTCTTTACTGATCACAAGAGCCTTCAATATATTTTGGATCAAAAGGAGTTGAATATGAGGCAACGACGATGGCTAGAGCTGTTGAGTGACTATGATTGTGAGATTCGATACCACACGGGAAAAGCGAAACGGTTGAAGCCGCTACGAGTTCGAGCTTTAATTTTGACCATCAATTCAAACCTTCCCGCTCAGATTCTTAAAACGCAAGAAGAAGCGGTAAAACAAGAAGATCTCAAGAGTGAGAACCTATAAGGTATGATACAGAAGAAGTTCGTGAAACATTCAGACGGAACTTTATGTTTTGAAGGAAGGAGTTGGATACCACGTTTTGGAGGTTTACGAGACTTAATCATGCATGAGTCTCATAAGTCAAAATACTCTGTCCATCCAGGATCTAACAAGATGTACCACGATCTCAAGAAGTTATATTGGTGGCCGAACATGAAGGCTGACATTGCGGATTATGTCCGCAAATGTCTCACGTGCTCTAAAGTAAAGGTCGAGCATCGGAAACCGTCTGGTCTTCTACAACAACCTGAGATCCCCGTATGGAAATGGGAACGAATTACTATGGATTTCATCACTAAGCTTCCAAGAACTTCAACCGGTTTCGACGCCATTTGGGTTATAGTTGATCGACTAACCAAATCTGCACATTTTCTACCCATCAAAGAGAACTACAGTATGGATAAGCTGACTAAACACTATGTTAAGGAAGTAGTCTCAAGGCACGGCGCACCAATATGTATCATCTCTGATCGAGACAACAGATTCACTTCCAACTTTTAGCGATCACTTCAGGATGCCTTTGGTACAAACCTCGACATAAGTACCGCCTACCACCCACAGACCGATGGTCAGAGTGAAAGGAGCATACAGACCTTAGAAGACATGCTCCGAGCTTGTGTGATTGACTTTGGAAATGGGTGGGATACCCATTTTCCTCTGATTGAGTTTTCTTACAACAACAATTACCATGCGAGCATTAAGGCTGCACCGTTTGAAGCACTGTATGGTCGAAAGTGCCGATCACCTATTTGTTGAGCTGAAGTGGGAGAAGCCCAGCTCACTGGACCGGATATTGTTCGAGAGACGACCGAAAAGATCGTGCAAATCAGGAACCGATTGCAAGCCGCAAGAGACCGACAGAAGAGTTACGCAGATATGAGGCGTAAACCATTAGAGTTTCAAGTCGAAGACCGGGTTATGTTGAAAGTCTCGCCATGGAAGGGCGTGATACGGTTCGGTAAGCGAGGTAAGCTGAACCCAAGGTACATTGGACCATTCAATATTTTGAACAGGGTTGGTCCTGTAGCCTATAGACTTGAACTACCACCAGAGCTCAGTAGAGTACACCCTACGTTTCATGTGTCCAACCTGAAGAAGTGCTTTTCGAAAGAGCCACTCGTGATTCCACTCGACGAAATTCAGATTGATGAGCAACTGAACTGTATTGAGGAACCCGTCAAAATTATGGACCGTGAAGTCAAACAGCTAAAGCAGAGTCGTATCCCCATCGTGAAAGTCCGTTGGAATTCCAAGAGAGGACCCGAGTTCACCTGGGAGCGTGAAGACGAGTTTAAGCGCAAGTACCCTCACCTTTTCGCAACCGCAACTGGTAACACTAACTGAAATCCGGGACGGATTTCAAAATATGATGTAGGTGCTGTAATACCCGGTAACTTTCCAATCCTATTTTACTAGCTAAAACATTACTTTTGCATCCCCTTAGCATTTAAACTTTTTCTAAACTTATTTGAACTTGAGAAACAAAGGATACCTTGGTAAAATGTAAACGTTATCCCTTTATTAAGCCGGCACAACCTAGAATGCACAAAACAAATCGATTTACTAAATAAATTAACTCCAGGAAATTATATGTATTAATACTCGTTTTTATTAGAAAAATTATTTCGAACGTAATGGCGCAAGCCTCGTAATTTAAAACGACCATTTGCTATGTCAAATGGGTCCCACATTGTTATTTTTTTAAAAATTACTAGGTTACACAAACCACCCCCGCGCCCAATTTCTGCTGCCGCCCACTACACTTTCAATTGTCCACTTTTGGCCCTCCTTGGAGTATATAAACCCACCTAGGGTTTTCTCTCTCTCTCATTTGATACCACCACCACCGAAATCCCTATTCCGGCGCCGCACCCAACTTTCGGCCACCACCAAAAACTGCACCGCTGCATGGATCTCGAGTCCCACATCGTCTCTAGAGAAGATCAGAGCAAGAGGAAGACGTTTGGTCATGTTTTGAAGCCTTACCACCGCTCACCGCCATCACTACCACACCACCACCATTCACCGCCATCTTCCCCACTTCACCTTTTGCGTTTGGTATGCTCACGCGCCGCCCTTTTCACCATTTCTTTTATTTTGAAAACCCTATCGGTATAAACCTAAACCTTAATGATTTTCGAACTAAAACTAGTTAAAATCTTATGTTTTCTTGATAATAAGTGTGGATCTAATCTTTTGTCGCCTTTTGTTCGACTCGTCGCCGAGTCGTGTGACTCGTCCGAGTCAACTCACGAGTTGAGTTGACTCGGAGTGTTTATTTTTTGTTTTGTATTTATTTGTTTTGTTTAAGCTTATTTTTATCATTGTGTAGCTTGTTTGAGACTCGGTTTGGAGTTTGGATTGGATTTGGTCATGTGATGCGTTAGCCGAGGGTTTGGAGGCTCGTATAGGGTCGAGCCGTGACTCAAGGGAGTCACGGCCTAGTGTGGTTTGCCTTAGATCGAGTCCTTGATTGGTTTTTATTGCGATAATGGGTAAGCCAAGACTCAAGGCAGTCGCGGCTAAGGTGTTGGTTTGGTTTGTCGAGTGGTATATTGGATATGGTTATCGAGTAGAGTGAGCCGTGACACAAGGAGAGTCACGACTCATGGGTTTTGATGTTAGCTGAGCCCCCGTATGGCTTGGTTGTCGAGAGTGAGTCAAGTCGAGACTCATGGGAGTCTCGGTCGTGTCATGGTCTAGCTAAACGAGACCATAGTGTGTTTTGGTTATCGTATTTGTTGGTTAACGAGGTTAGAAAACCTCGTCGTATCCTTTCGTGTCGAGTCATGGCCGAGGTTAGGAAACCTCGAGAGTGTGTCGAGTTGGTTTTGGACTTGGATTGTTTTGTTGGGCCAAATGGGCTAGTAAGTCCATTAGAAGTCTAGTATTGGTAACTTTGGGCCCGTAAGCCCAAAGTGAGTCCATGGGTCATGTAAGTTAAGTATTGGGCCGAAGCCCAATACATTTGGTCTTTTGATTTATTGTTTGTTGTTATGATTTATTTTCTTTCCGTTACTAACTTATTTCATTTTTTTGTCAATTGGTGTTTCGGATGCTATTCGGGTAACTTGGGATATGATTTGGATTTGGATTGGACGTTATGATATAACCTATGCTTGGATGAGATTATTGGATTTGGACGTTAATGGATTTACGGTATTAGCCGATGGACTTATAGACGATTTTGTACTTGAGACGGAATAGTATGTTAGACTCGAAAGAGCTTAACATATTAGGACCCGAACGGACACAAAATGGTTGATAAACTTGACACTAATATACACGCGAATGATAACGACTAAATATATATATAACTTGTAAAATGTGATTAAAATTGGTTTATTCAAGAGTCGTGATGACTTGGAAATGTTACTAAAACGGACACGTCATGTCCAAATTTCTATAAAAACCTTTTCATTTATAACTAGTAAATATCTTAAAACCTTTTAAAGCTTATACACTTTCTTCCTAAATTATTGCGTTTTACCAACTATTTGGGTCATGGGTAAAACACCGAAACAACCTATTAATGTTTTCTTTCTCGTTCTTGATTTATTCTTGAGTAAATTACACAGATCGTCCCTGTGGTTTGTCCAAAATTACTGGTTTAGTCCCTCGAGTTTCAAAGTTGCGTGTATGGTCCCTCTGACAGCAAAAGAATAACACCTATGGTCCCTATCGCTAACTGACGTTATATATTCCGTTAGCAAGTTTCAACGTTAGTCCATTAACCAAACAAGCGTTTGCAACGTTAGTCCTTTTCATAAATGGCCATTTGCAACGTTTGCAACGTTAGTCATTTTTTGAAAAATATTCGAAAAATTTATAGAAATTCAAAAATTTTAAAAATTCAAAAAATTTAAAAATTCAAAAAAAATTATAAAAATTCGAAATTTTTTAAAAATTCGAAAAAACTTATAAAAATTCGAAAAATTTCTAAAAATTCGAAAAAATTTATAAAAATCCGAAATTTTTTTTTAAATTCGAAAAAACTTATAAAAATTCAAAAAATATATAAAAATTCAAAAAAATTTAAAAATTCCAAAAATTTATAAAAATTGGAAAAAATTTATAAAAATTCAAAAAATTTATAAAAATTCGAAAAATTTTTAAAAATTCGAAAAAACTTATAAAAATTCCAAAAATTTATAAAAATTCGAAAAAATTTATAAAAATTTGAAAGATTTATAAAAATTCAAAAAAATTTTAAAAATTCGTAAAAACTTATTAAAATTCGAAAAATTTATAAAAATTCAAAAAATTTTATAAATTCCAAAAATTTATAAAAATTCGAAAAAACTTATAAAAATTCGAAAAATTTTAAAAATTCGAAAAAATTTATAAAAATCCAAAACAATTTAAAAAATTCGAAAAAACTTTTAAAAATTCAAAAAATTTATAAAAATTCAAAAAAATATAAAAATTCCAAAAATTTATAAAAATTTAAAAAATTTAGAAAAAACTTATACATTCACACGTCCCCTAACGGTATTTCCATAGGCCAAAAGCGGTCCACGGTTGCTTTCATTTCTTTGGACTCGAAAACAAATATGACCACTTTTGTCAAAACGTATTGAGTAAAAAGGAAGGTCTCGTTTTTCTTATTTTAGGTAGGAGATAGGAACGTATCTTTCAAGGGAATAATGATATACACATGGGCTGGGATAGGGTTTTATTTGGTTAGAAGATGTAAAAGAGTTAAATAAATTATTATATGATCCATTGAAACAGGCGTATGAAATTAAAATGGAATATCGTATATCTTGGTTTAGGAATTAGAGATATTCATATCTTTTCCAAAAAGGAGGAAACGTGTGAGGTAAACGTGTGAGGTAATTTTTCGAATTTTTATAAATTTTTTGAGTTTTTATAAATTTTTTTGAA
Organism: Artemisia tridentata subsp. tridentata; assembly: GCA_021014915.2. NCBI lineage: Eukaryota > Viridiplantae > Streptophyta > Magnoliopsida > Asterales > Asteraceae > Artemisia > Artemisia tridentata. The sequence goes on from CP139506.1 coordinate 90,616,203, forward strand.
TTTTTATATATTTTTTGAATTTTTAAAATTTTTTGAATTTTTAAAAATTTTTGAATTTTTATAGATTTTTTGAATTTTTATAAGTTTTTTCGAATTTTTATAAATTTTTCGGATTTTTATAAATTTTTTCGAATTTTTAAAATCTTTTCGAATTTTTAAAAAATTTTCGAATTTTTATAAATTTTTTCGAGTTTTTATAAATTTTTTGAATTTTTAAATTTTTTTGAATTTTTATAAATTTTTATAAGTTTTTTCGAATTTTTAAAAATATTTCGAATTTTTATAATTTTTTTCAAATTTTTATAAATTTTTTGAATTTTTAAAATTTTTTGAATTTTTAAAATTTTTTCGAATTTTTATAAATTTTTTCGAATTTTTATAGATTTTTAAAATTTTTTGAATTTTTATAAATTTTTCGAATTTTTATAAGTTTTTTCGAATTTTTATAAATTTTTCGAATTTTTATAAATTTTTTCGAATTTTTATAATTTTTTTAAATTTTTATAAATTTTTTGAATTTTTATAAGTTTTTACGAATTTTTAAAAAAATTTCGGATTTTTATAATTTTTTTCAAATTTTTAAATTTTTTTGAATTTTTAGAAATATTTTGAATTTTTATAAGTTTTTTTCGAATTTTTAGAAAATTTTCGAATTTTTATAAGTTTTTTTCGAATTTTTAAAATTTTTTCGAATTTCTATAAATTTTTTGAAATTTTATAAATTTTTTCGAATTTTTATAAATTTTTTGAATTTTTAAAATTTTTTGAATTTTTATAAATTTTTCGAATTTTTATAAGTTTTTTCGAATTTTTATAAATTTTTCGAATATTTTTCAAAAAGGGACTAACGTTGCAAACGTTGCAAACGGCCATTAAGGAAAAGGACTAACGTTGCAAACGCTTGTTTGGTTAATGGACTAACGTTGAAACTTGCTAACGGAATATATAACGTCAGTTAGCGATAGGGACCATAGGTGTTATTCTTTTGCTGTCAGAGAGACCATACACGCAACTTTGAAACTCGAGGGACTAAACCAGTGATTTTGGACAAACCACAAGGACGATCCGTGTAATTTACTCTTTATTCTTTCTTTCTTAATTTTTATTTCTTCTTCTCTTCTTATCCTTCTATTTGTTTGTTTGTGTTTCGTCGACTATTATTATCTTAACTTTTCTTTATGATCCACACGAGTCATAAATATTTATTTCTTTTCATCGCCATTGAAAACTAAACCTTTTTATCTTAACACGAGTATTCAACGAACGTTACTTTATAAATCACTTTGAGGACTATTTCTGAAACATGTTATCTAATATTAGGTTGTGCTTTGTGCTGAAGTTTACTTGCCGTGCTATTCCATCTGATCATATTGTGATATCTTATTTCCTCTGCTGCTAAGGTGTGATTCATAGCCCCACTTTACTTTTAATTTGTTTTAAAAACCCATGGGGAGATACATGCTACTTACTTTTATGAACACAATTGTTTAAACGTATGCTTTTCCTGACTAAGATGATAATGCTAAGTATAACCCTTGCCACAAGCAAGTCCCTCGATCATGAACCATTAATCACTTGCAAGTGAGCGCGAATATAGTTTATAGGCCTATAGGAATGACTAACCCGTCATGTTGACCAAGGACGACAACATGTGATGTGCTATATTCGAGTTAACTAGATAGTTGGCAAGCTATCTACTTGGGGGCAAATTTTGTGAATATTATTATTGTGATTACATCAATGTTATTGATGTCGGTTAACGTTTTGCGTGTCATGAGCTTAGCAACTATACGACGCTTTGCCCGATATTTGTATATGTTACTTATATCTTCCAGACTTTGAAAATCTTGTGTTCAACTACTTTACTTTTAAACCTATGAATTTCACTCAACCTTTGTGTTGACTTTTTAGCATGTTTTATCTCAGGTAATTGATGCATACTGTATTGGCACTGGGAGTGGCATGAAGACTTTGGATGGCTATCTGTTTTCACTTTCTACTTTCTTATCTTTTATCATTCGAAAAACCTTTTAAGTTGTGTCTTATTATTCCGTTGTGCTTGACTTTTGAGAGATCTTTAGACTTTGATGTTTTTCTTAAAGTTCGAATGATATGTTTTAATAAAACGACTTGTTATGAGGTCGTTTTCTATGATTGTGATTATCCTACCCGAAAGTAATACCCCAAACTGTGTTTCCCTGCCATATTCCGAGTTGGGGGTGTTACAAATCGGGATCTTAAGATCATATTATAGTATCAATTTCATAATAGGCGTTGTAAAATTATGAAAATACAATTATCATGAAAATGTATGTCAAAATTATGATCATGAATTGTTTAATACAATTAGCCACTTGTTTTTCATATTCTACAAAACCTAATATATAAATTTGTAGTTTTATAATTTGTGGTTCGAGAAAAATAAAATAAAATCGATCGAGATCTTAAAATCCAATAGTCAAGATCGGGATCCTATTAAGATCCGATCTCGCAAAGATTCTAAGTAGTATCGGGATCATTTTTACTTTGTAATATCATCAAATCGTAAGATCATAAAATCAGGATCGGTATCTAGGCTATGTTTAGCGCGGAGCTTTTTGGGGCGATGAGCGGTGACCAATGAGCTTTTTTATTTTTATTGTTCGTTTGGCAAATGAGCGGTGGGCTTTGCTATTTTTTAGGAAAACTCATTTTTCCAATACTTCTTTAAGAAGCTGTAAGCTGTAGCTACTGCTCACGGCTACTGCTCACAGCTCACTGCTACTTTTACCAAACACGCCACTAAAATCAGGATCGGCAACTAAACAACAATTCTTCAAACTACTTAGAAGGTACATAATCAAAAGGGATATGACCGTCTAATTGTATCTGTCATACTTTGGTCACACGAAACTGTGTATTAGTCGCCAAAACCCTCCCTCAATAACCCATTGGGCTTCTAACAGCCTATGGGCCTAAATAAATTTCATAACCCAAACACCAAATGTGATTTTGTATATAATCCTCATCTTTAATGAAAACACAAGTAAATAATCATTCTCACGTCTTCTTGTTTGTTAAAATCAATACACAAACTTTTTAGAAAAATATATAAAAAGCTTCATAGACTGACACAAATTCTACAACATAAAAAAAAACAAAAAAAACAACTATTTTCTTCCACGCAATCTTTTTATTCAATTTTTGAAACAACTTCAATTTGCAAAATCCTTTGTGGGTTTTTCTGGGTTTTCAGTGATTAATCGATTCATGTAAAAAAAGTTTATAATTCCACTTTAAAATTCGTTGATTTTGTTGATTTATTCATCAAGAAAAGTGGTCTGTTTCTTGGGGTTTTCAATAGGTAATAATTTTTTGTTTTTTAGTGGTTTTTATGAATATGGTATGAATTATTTGCTTATTTGATTGGTACCCAGATGATAAAGTTTGAATATTTGATGTTGGTTTCGGTTTTTTAAGCTGATTTTGCCCTAATTTTGTTCAAGAATGTTGATTTTGATGTTGGATGATGTTTTTTTGTTGTAAAGATGTGGAGTTTATTTGTTTTTTTGGTTTTATAGATACTTGTAACTTATTGGGTATCGTGGGTTTTAGTGTGCTTTGGTTTTTGTTATTTGTAAAATTGCGGTGATTGGTAGTAGAACGAGGTTTATGTAAGTTATAGGAAGTGATTCGGAAGTAAGTTGTTGAGAATACTAATAACTTGTTGGGTATTGCGGATTTTAGTGTTGGAATACTAATAAGGAAGTACTTTAGGGTGCCCTTCCGTTTTTGACTTTTTTGTTGTTGTGAAATTGTGGTGATTGAGAGTGGAAACTAGGTTTTAGGTAGTTATAACAAGCGATTGGTAACTGTTTAGGTCAACAGAAATAGGACATGGATGTCGCAAGTAGGTTGTTAAGAATATTAGAGGCAAATGGTTTAGGGTATAATTTGTTTCCAAAAATGTAATAGGGCATAGATGTTAGAGAAACAGGTTAGTTTACTTAAGTAAACAATGTTGGAGATGTGGAATTAAGATTGATGAATGTGAAATTTGTTTCTTAAGTAAACAAGAAAGAAGTTTAAGAGGTGAAAATGTAGTAGGGCATCGATTCACTCTTCAATGTAGGTTGAATACTTGAATATAGAAAGCCACATAGGGAAATAGATTGAGGCAGAACCGTTAACCTTGTGAAAATGTACTACTTGAGTCCAAAACATGTGATTTGGTTCATAATGTTTTCACATGTTTTAGTAGGGCTTTTCTCAGGGTTGATGGCTCTTGGTTTTCTTCACGGCTATTCTATATCACTGTAAAAATGTTATTCGTTTCTCAAGTTTTGATTAGTACTAATGGGGCTGGTATATAGCTATTAGTTAAAAGCATCCTTCAAGAGTTAGTACCACTAATATAGGATACATATAGGATAGTTGTTAGATAACGCTATATATCTAAAATTTGTCTTGCTTGCTTTGTGGGATGGCATTTATTGGAACACAGAAGGAGGTACTAGTGTTGTTGCAACTTTTTAGTAAATCTTAGATCTGTAAAGAGATCCGTAAAGATTATAAAACACCAGGTACTGAATTTGAGGTTGATTTATAACAATTGCCATTTGGCCTCTATTTTCTGTGTTGCTTTTGCTTTCTCTTTTCTTTTCGAAACAATAAGTGAACTGTGTTGTGGATATCATTTAGCTTTCCCTTTTGGGAATAGATGAGAATATAAATTGAATAGCAATTGTAGTGCAAAAACTACATTTTCTGGATGCACAATAGGCAAGAAACCGTTTAAGAATCTTTATTATAAAGGTATCTATGTTCTGCTAACTCTTAGGATTTAGAGGATAAGGAAACTGAATCTTGAGATAAATGTCCACCCATCTCTAAACTTAAAGCACATTCTGGCTATCTAGAGTCGAAATGCTGATTATTGAGGTGAATGCAAATTTACCATATTCTTCCCTAATATAAAGCATTCAAGGCATAATACTCACATTGAAAGCGCACATTCAAACAACACTCTTATGGTTTTTACCTTTTTGGCTGTCTATATAAATCTAAAAGGTTGGTATTTAACTGTTGCATTATTCTTATATGATTTTTCGTTCTTTTCAGAATCTTGGGATAATTTAACTTTTTTGGGGGATGGACGACGTGCTCCTGCATATTTGTAATCTTATCTAAACAATGTTCGGTGGACAAAAAGGCGCCACAGCACTCCACAACTTGAAACAAAAATTGCTTGGCGAATCATCTTTTACAACATCAGTTCATGACACCCCCCCTGAAATTGAGCTGTCTGATTACCAACGTGCACCAAGTCCTGGTAGCGAAAGCCCTTCCGGTCTTCTCAATGGTGAAGGCCTGAAAGTTGAACCGATTACTGATTTAGATTTGTTCTTCGAACGACTTTATAGCTACTATTGTGAAAAGGGTCTATGGTGCATCATCATTAAATGGATTGTTGAACTTTGTAGCTTGGCTTTTACCATATGTTTCTCGGGTTTTTTCTTATTATTTGTTGATTGGAATGGTCTTCGAATGGCGAAATGTGGGATGGATGCAGTTGAGTCAGGGATAAAACCGTGTGATCTTGCGAAAGAGGCTCTTCATGAACATCCTTTAACACCATTGACGACTTTTAAAGTTGTTATTCTTGGTTATTTAGGGATCACTTTCGTTTATTGGATCTTTTGCTTCTTAAGGTTCTTTGTACAGTTGAAGGATACATTAGACATACGCCAATTCTACATTAACAGGTATTTATACAAGTGTATTGTGTTGTTACAATTTGTTTAATGGAGTTTTTTATATACTAATAGATAAATTCTTCTTTCTGCAAGTCTTGGTGTGACTGACAATGAGATGCAAACAATGCCATGGGCTTCGATTCTTGAGAAGGTTGTTCAAATTCAAGAATCTCAGCAGTTATGTGTGGTGAAGGATCTTTCAGCTCATGATATTGTTATGAGATTGATGAGGAAGGAAAATTACTTGATTGGAATGTTGAACAAAGGGGTGCTAGCCTTCCCTATCTCTTCGTGGGTCCCTGGTGCTGGTCCCACTGTCAAGAAAGGTCCTCATGGTACACGTTATTGTCTAATGTTAACGAAGACCCTTGAATGGACTTTAAATTGGTGCATATTGCATAGCATGTTTGATAGGTTTGTAATCTTTATCTCTCTCTCCCTAGTAAAGTATGAATCTTGATTATATCAAGTAAGAATTTCATTTGAAAAAATGTAGTTTTTAAAAGTCAGGAAAAAACTAAAAAAGTGATATTGGCTTGATATTTGTAGTTGTATGTACTAAAATGATATACATTTATTTTGCAGAAACTTTTGTATTAGGAAGGACTTCGTCAGTGATCGTGACACGTTAAAGAAAAGGCTAATGGTTGTTGGGATTGCCATGCTTCTCCTCTCTCCGTTTCTCGTTGTTTTTATGCTCGTGTATCTCTTTCTTAGACACGCCGAACAATTCTATAATCATCCTAGTACAGCTTCATCTCGACGATGGTCAAATCTTTCTAAATGGGTATTCCGGGAATTCAACGAGGTCATCTCTCTAATCTTTTTAGCGATATATTTGTCTTTGCTTTTGTATCTCATATGGGTTGAATAAAAAGATTTAGCCAAAACGGCAATGGGTCAAACGGGTTGAAAGTCGCCAACTTTAAATTAATTATTATATTTGCATATTCAGATTGTTATCGCAATAAGAGCAAATTGCATTAGTCGTCCCCATGGGTTGGTAAAAATAACAAAATGTTGGACCTCATTGATACCAGTTTTGACCCATTACCAAGAACCGCTTGACCGTCTATCTTACCACCTGTCTTTTTTATTTTCTGTTTTGTTTAGGTGGATCATTTGTTCAAGCACCGTATTAACAGCAGCATTACACATGCCTCAGATTATTTAAAGCAATTCCCATCACCTATTCTTTCAATCGTTGCAAAGTTTGTATCTTTTGTTTCTGGCGGCTTTGCTGCAATCTTGATCATCATTGCGTTTCTTGAGGAATCTTTACTCGAAGGCCATGTAATGTTTTCTTACATGTTATTGTAACGACCCAAACAGTCAAATGAACCCGCTTTCACTGAATCGTTGTCTTTATGCTTTGCAGATTTTCGGGCGTAATTTGTTTTGGTATGGAGCTGTGTTTGGAGCAATAACAGCCATCAGTCGAGCTCTTGTGTCAGATGAACTTTTGGTGCTAGATCCACATGGGACTATGACTGTTGTCGTGCAACAAACTCATTATATGCCCAAAAGATGGCGTGGGAAAGAGAACACTGAGTTTGTTCGAGTGGAGTTCGAAACTCTTTTTCAGGTACTTTTTTGCTAAAAAGGGCAACTTGACCCATTCACTTATAAACAAACGTCAGGTTTTTTTCTTTCTAAAACAGGTCAAACAAGTAGAAAGTCACCAAAGTGTAACGCTGAAAACTACTTAAAATAATTCTATGAAAAAGCTGAATTATTGATAATTTAGTCGCTGTAATCATATTTGACATAGTAGTTCATAAAAACTATTTTAATTACTGTGCAAAAATGTTTCACGTCAACTCGACACAATCCATATTGACATGTACAAGAGGGCCCGTTTGAATCCGTTACGCAATCTGTCCACCCTGACCACTTTACCACCCTAATTTTTGCCAAACTTTTATTTTTTTCCGCTTGAATGTTGCTGATGTGGCAATTATTTTGTAATGCAGTACACCGGAAAGATGTTGCTGGAGGAGATGGCTTCTATCTTCTTGACTCCGTTCTTGCTTATCTTTGTTGTACCAAAGGTAATGTTACATGTCTAAAATGACCCTTAAATGAAAATATATTAAATGTTTGAAAATGCTATTCAAACGATAATACCAGAGAATCTTGTGAACCCAAGTCAGTATTATGCTATTTTGTTACGGAACTAAAACTTTGTTAACGGTGCAGCGGGTTGATGATATTTTGGAGTTCATTGAGGAATATACTGTTGATGTTGAAGGTGTTGGTCATGTTTGCAGGTTTGTTTTTGCTTCAAGTTATAATTTATCCTCTTGCCGTATACTTTTTGTATCTTAAATCAAAATATACAAAATGTAACTTGATAATTATGTTTTTGCAGTTTTAGTTTATTCGACTTCCGAAAACATGGTAATAGCAAATATGCATCACCGCATAACTCATCACGTACTTATAGGAGTTCCCAGGGGAAAATGGAGAAGTCCTTCCTAAGGTATTTCCATGTCTATAAAGTTATTCTGACATCTCTTTATGTTATGAAAACTGTAACTTTGATTGGACATTTGTTGCATGCACGTGTTGTGACTTTACAATGGGTTGTTTTTGCATATAAGACCAACCTATGTTCTCATTTGTCCTGTTTTAGCCGTTATACATTTTGTGTCCCCTTTGGGTCAGTTTATAACCCATATACTTGAGATTTTTCTGTGAAACTTAACATTATATATAAATCTAACATTCCTACACATTAGTTTAACATTTAGATGCAAAAAAACATCAGTTTTGAAAGCCGGTTATTTTAAGGGTTCTTTTTGCTACAAAGCGACTCAAATGGGGCACAAACCCATCTTTTAATGACTCAGATTTACAAAAAAATAAATAAATAATACAATGAGTAAAACGTGATGCAAACTTTACCCTTTGTTAAATGTCTATAATACCTCGATTGGAAATGTTGTTTTTGCAGCTTTCAAAGTAGCTATCCATCATGGGAACCAAGCGCAGAGGGAAAGAAATTCCTGTCAACACTCAAGACATTCAAGGAACAAAAGTTTCAAGAGCAAGGTATAAGACCGGGTTACATGAGCCTGAACCGAATGCCACAATGGGCTCCAACATTACGAGGGCAAGGTGATCCAAATAGCTACTTTTCAAGAGACACAACCCCAAACATTTCACATAGTACTTATCAACTAGATTGTATGTGGCTTATTGATCCCGTTCACAAAAACCACCCATACATTCTCGACTGGTACTACACATCTGGTCACCATCATTACACAACAGTTAATCAACAAGACATCGAGTCAGGGCCTGTAGACAACCATGAGGAGAGTATGCCAAATATGTGGGACCCACCTGACTTGGGTCGAAACCAGATCCTATATGACGAGAATTGGGGAAGCTTTTTTGAAGACCGGGTTGAGAGTAATCTAGAAGCTTCCACTTCTGCTCCGTTGTTACGTGGAAGCGTGTTGCAACATCATGACTCGGGTAATGAGGGCCCAGGTCAGGCAGGTAGGAGCCACTGGTGGGCTAGGGATGGTGGCGGGGTGGGACCAGGACCTCAAACGAGCTTCCTTGAACCACCAAACTTTAATAGGGGGTGGGACCAGGACCTCAAACGAGCTTCCTTGAACCACCAAACTTTAATAGGGATGATTACAACGACTACCATGATAACTTCTCAGACCGAAGCTTTGAGAACAATAGTCAACAGTTTGGTCAGCCCTTTGACTGGAGGCAGTCAAACGGGTTATCTAGGACATTTTACATGGATGATACTGAAGGCGGGGGAAAATTTGATCTCCCTTTTGATGATATCTATGAAAGACATTCTGAAAGATCGCAAAAAACCGATGATGACATGTAGGAGCTCTTTGCATGTGTTAAAGATCATGAGTTTGAATCGTATTGTTTGTGGTTTGAGTTCGTGATCTTTTTTGTGAAGGCACTCGTGGACATTCTTTTGTTGTATATAAGTAAAGTCGATTAGGAAAATTAAAGTTGAAAAACGTTGGTTTGGAAGGTGAATAAAGGCAGTGTCACCTTGGAACTGAAATAATATAAAAATGAAACAAGTTAACCATTTATTTGTTTATTTCCTAGTAGCACACTCTTTGTGTTTAAAGTAATTTTTGTGATTCAAGTCATACTAGTTCAAGGAAGGCTCAGGTGATTCGGTCATGTAAAGAGGAGGCCTCAATCAGCAGCACCCGTAAGAAGAGTCGAAGCTTTAGTGGTGGACGGTGTGAGAAGGAGGGTAGACCTAAACTCAGATGGGAGGATGGACTTAAGCCTCGACATGAAGGAGCTGCTCTTGTCCGAGGACATGACCTCAGATAGGAAGGCGTGGAGGGATAAAATTAGGATTTGCGGGTAGCTTAGGCTATGTGTGTTGGGTTGTTTTGCCTTAGCTTTAGGCCTCGTGCGTTGTTTTGCTTTGCTTTGTTTGGTTGCTTTGCCTTAGCTTTAGGCCCCGTGCGTTGCCCTCTTTGCTTTGTCTGTTTTTGTGCCTTAGCTTATTGTGCCTCTGTTTGCCTGTTTTTCTTGGTTCTTTGCTTATTGTGCGCTTGTTTCTTCCCTGTTTTTGTGTTTGCTTGTTTTGCCTGCTCTGTGGCTTGCTTGTCGACTGCTATGCTTTTTCGGTTGCTCTCCTGCCTTTGCTCTCTCACGCGCACACATGCACTTGCCGGAGGTTTCTTTGGAAGCAGTCTCTCTACTCCCGGGTTTTTTTTTAAGTAGGATCTGTCTACATCCCACCTCCCCCATACCCTGCCCCGGCAGGATTGGGTTTTGTTGATAATTGTTGAAAAAAAAGTCATTCTAGTTCAACCGCAGGTAATTGTGTATTATATATCTTGTGTTGAATAATAATTTCCAGTAGTTTTAGATAAACAAGTTATTTAGTCACACATTCATATCAAGTAATCAGTTTCACTAAGTAATCTCACATTCATAAGCGTATAACTTATTAAAATACAACAAGTTAACCAATACCAAATGGGATTTAGGTTTTAAAATAAATAACATACTTTTCTTTATGTTTCATTATCATAGGTGTTCTTATATTCATTTCCTATATGCTACAGTACAAACTTTTATATTTTGTTATGATATTATATTTATTGCCGAAGTGTTGACACCTTAGAACTACCGGAATACACCTGACACGTCAATAATAAATATGATATCAAAACAAAAATTTAAAATTTCTAGCATATAATGGAACGAAAACAAGTATGCATATGATAAATAGAACATGCAAAAAATGAAAAAAATAATAAATATAAAAATGTAAATGAACTACCGGAATACACCTAACACGTCAACAATAAATATGATATCAAAACAAAAGTTTAAAATTTCTAGCATATAATGGAAAGGAAAATAAGTACACATATGATAAATAGAACATGCAAAAAAAGAAAAAAAAAAATAAATATAAAAATGTAAATGTTTGCAACAACGTACAACCACTTCTGCCATTTAGTGCAAAAGAAATTAGACATAAAATATAACACAATAAGCATAATTACTTTGACTATAATACCCTTACAAAAAAGAAAATCAAAGATATAGTTAAAGAAAAATGATTAATATGACTAGAAACATGTTTAATGGTACGTCTAAAAGTGTGTAACACTCGTGTAATAATATGTGAAAAAATGAACTCCTATGCTATAACCAACAACATATCAAGCAACATTTTAAACATCTTTTAAGTGGTGTTTGGTACGAGGGTACAATATTGAGGGAATGAGGGAATGAATTTGATTCCCAATATAATTGTTTTACTGATGGGTTAATTGTAAAATTGAGAATGAAACCCTTAAAAGTAGGCATATCTCATACCCACCAACGATGATTGGTTTGTAAACCTATAACCATTCTCATACTCATAGTGATTCCCATTTATAAACCAATTTGGTCTTTTCACTTATACATAAATTTACTTCATTTTCTTAATTCTTTTGCCCTTTTACTTTTCTCTTATTATCATATTAACCATCTAATTTATATAAAGAATATATTTACTTATAGCCCATTCTAACTTTTGATAAGAGTAGAATTGAATAGAAATCACAAAATAATTTATAAAAAACTAATAATAATAATAATAATTTAAAAATATAAGATTACAAACCATACATTTATTTTTGCCAACAATTTCACTTATTCTTTCCATCATCATCATTTTTTATTTTTTTTTTATTTATTTATTTTTTTTCCTCTTATATTTTATGATTTTTTTCCTTTTTATCATTGCTTATCTATATTCATCTTAACTTACGTTATGAAATCACTCTTATGTTAGTCATAGTATTAAGAGTAAACTGCAAAATACATTCCTGTGGTTTGCAATTTCTTACATCTTTCATCCCTGTCAGAAACAATTGGCACCTTACATCATTCGTTCGCCAAACGTTTAACATTATACATCCCTCGTTTATAATGAGGACTAACGGTGCAAATTATTTGTCCGTTATCTCTTAACAAGATAGAAAATATTACACTGTTAGCCTTCAGGACTAATGGTATTTGCACCGTTAGTCCTCTTTTTACGTTTTTAACAGTTTCTTGTACGTTTTGTCTGTTTTTTTTACGTTTTTATCCATTTTTTTGTAATTTTTATCTGTTTTTAATTACATTTTTTGTACGTTTTATCTGTTTTTGTCCCTTTTTTTTTACGTTTTCTCTGTTTTTTGTACGTTTTTATCAGTTTTTCACGTTTTATACATTTTTTGTACGTTTTATCAGTTTCTTTTACGTTTTATCCGTTGTTTGTACGTTTTATCACTTTTTTTTTACGTTTTATCAATTTTTTTACGTTTTACCCCTTTTTGTCCTTTTTTATACATTTTCTCCGTTTTTTGTATATTTTTATCAGTTTTTTTTTTAATTATTATTATTATTATTATTATTATTATTATTATTATTATTATTATTATTTTACGTTTTATTAGTTTTTTGTACGTTTTATCAGTTTTTTTTACGTTTTATCCGTTTTTTGTACGTTTTATCTGTTTTTTGTACATTTTAACCATTTTTCTGTACGTTTTATCCCCTTTTAATGTTTTATTCGTTTTTTTACCTTTTTATTACGGTTTAACCATTTTTTATACGTTTTTGTACGCTTTATTTATTTTTTGTACGTTTTATCCGTTTTTTTACGTTTTAACCATTTTTGTACAAATAAAACGTAAAAAAAAGCTAATGAAAATGTACAAAAAACGGATAAATAAAATATGTTATCCGTTTTTGTACGGTTTTGTACGGTTTTATCCCTTTTTGTACGGTTTTATCCATTTTTGTACGTTTTTACTATTTTGAATATTGCGGCGCAAACTATGTTTGATATGACTAGAAACATGTTTAATGGTACGTCTAAAAGTGTGTAACACTCGTGTAATAATATGTGAAAAAATGAACTCCAATGCTATAACCAACAACATATCAAGCAACATTTTAAACATCTTTGAAGTGGTGTTAGGTACGAGGGTACAATATTGAGGGAATGAGAGAATGAATTTGATTCCCAATATAACTATTTTACTGATGGGTTAATTGTAAAATTGAGAATGAAACCCTTAAAAGTAGGCATATCTCATACCCACCAACGATGATTGGTTTGTAAACCCATAACCATTCCCATACTCATAGTGATTCCCATTTATAAACCAACTTATACATAAATTTACTTCTTTTTCTTAATTCTTTTACCCTTTTACTTTTCTCTTATTATCATATTAACCATCTAATTTATAAAGAATATATTTACTTATAGCCCATTCTAACTTTTGATAAGATAGAATTGAATAGAAATCACAAAATAATTTATAAAAAACTAATAATAATAATAATAATTTAAAAATATAAGATTACAAACCATACATTTATTTTTGCCAACAATTTCACTTATTCTTTCCATCATCATCAATTTTTTTTTTCCTCTTATATTTTATGATTTTTTCCTTTTTATCATTGCTTATCTATATTTATCTTAATTTACGTTATGAAATCACTCTTATGTTAGTCATAGTATTAAGAGTAAACTGCAAAATACATTCCTGTGGTTTGCAATTTCTTACATCTTTCATCCCTGTCAGAAACAATTGGCACCTTACATCCTTCGTTAGCCAAACGTTTAACATTATACATCCCTCGTTTACAATGAGGACTAACGGTGCAAATTATTTGTCCATTATCTCTTAACAAGATAGAAAATATTACACCGTTAGCCTTCAGGACTAATGGTATTTGCATCGTTAGTCATCTTTTTACGTTTTTAACAGTTTCTTGTACGTTTTGTCTATTTTTTTACGTTTTTATCCATTTTTTTGTACGTTTTATCTGTTTTTATTTACATTTTTTGTACGTTTTATCTGTTTTTGTCCCTTTTTTTTTTTTTTTTTTTTTTTTTTTTTTTTTTTTTTATGTTTTTTTTTATCTCCGTTTTTATCAGTTTTTCACGTTTTATACATTTTTGTACGTTTTATCAGTTTCTTTTACGTTTTATCCGTTGTTTGTACGTTTTATCACTTTTTTTTACGTTTTATCCATTTTTTTACGTTTTACCCCTTTTTGTCCTTTTTTATACATTTTCTCCGTTTTTTGTATATTTTTATCAGTTATTATTATTATTATTATTATTATTATTATTATTATTATTATTATTATTATTATTATTATTATTATTATTATTATTATTTACGTTTTATTAGTTTTTTGTACGTTTTATCAGTTTTTTTTTACGTTTTATCCGTTTTTTGTACGTTTTATCTGTTTTTTGTACGTTTTAACCATTTTTCTGTACGTTTTATCCCCTTTTAATGTTTTATTCCGTTTTTTACGATTTTATCCGTTTTTTTACCTTTTTATTACGGTTTAACCATTTTTTGTACGTTTTTGTACGCTTTATTTATTTTTTGTACGTTTTATCCGTTTTTTTTTACGTTTTAACCATTTTTGTACAGATAAAACGTAAAAAAAAAAAAAAAAAAAAAAAAAACTAATGAAAACGTACAAAAAACAGATAAATAAAATATGTTATCCGTTTTTGTACGGTTTTATACGTTCTTGTACGGTTTTATCCCTTTTTGTACGGTTTTATCAATTTTTTGTACGTTTTTACTGTTTTTGTATGTTTTATCAGTTTTTTTTTTTTTTTTTTTTTTTTTTTTTTTTTTTTTATTTATGTTTTATCCGTTTTTGTACGGTTAAAACATAAAAAAAAAAAATGTACGTTTTACGTAAAAACTTAAAAAATGTTTTTTTACGGATAAAACGTATAAAAAATGGTTAAAACGTAAAAAAAGGGATAAAGCATACAAAAACGTACAAAAAACGTATAAAGCGTAAAAAGAACTCATAAAACGTACAAAAAATAGATAAAAGGTACGAGAAACTGTTAAAAACGTAAAAAGATGACTAACGGTGCAAATACCATTAGTCCTGAAGGCTAACGGTGTAATATTTTCTATCTCGTTAAGAGATAACAGAGAAATTATTTGCATCGTTAGTCCTTATTGTAAACGAGGGATGTATGATGTTAAACGTTTAGCTAACGAATGATGTAAGGTGCCAATTGTTTCTGACAGAGATGTAAGATGTCAGAAATTGCAAACCACATGGATGTATTTTGCAGTTTACTCTAGTATTAATTTAGTTATTAATTTATTTCTATTCTTACTATCTTTGCTATAGTATTGAAAATTCAGAATAGAACTTTCACTCCTCTATATTCGAAATATGCCTTTCTAAGAGCATTGCGATCTGCAGCTCAAATGGTCTCTTATGAAGTCTTTATTGGTCTGACTACCGGGGATATTCGTTTTACCTTGTCTGCACTTGTTTGTACACGAATACGTGAGTTATACCGAGTACCGAGTAAATTATAGACCACTTCAAATCTTCGTTTTCAAGAGGGATGATCATTTTAGTGTAAGTAGAATTCACATAAGTAGTTTAAGTAGCAGCGCATTACCACCCTTAAAACCCTAGGGGGAATCCTTTATTCTCAATCAAGATGCCTCAACTGCTCGATTTTTAAAGGTTATGTAAATTTACTGTTTCGCCTATTAGTTATGTTTTATTTAGGCCGTGAGCGCGAAAAGATTATTCTAATAGTAAACTATTTATTCAAATAAAACACAAGATTATATAAGAATTTGAAAGACTTAAATTAGGCAGTTTGAACAAGATTGACTGGATAGACACTATACACACATGAACGATTATAACTAAAAGAGTAAGCTACTAATGCATTTTAATGATAATAAGTAAAAGTATCAAACTATATCTAAGCAAGAATATCATCCCGGCGCAACGCACTGCCAACAAAAATACTCACTCCATCTCATAAAAAGTGTTCACCATATTATTTATGTTTATTCCAAACTAAGTGTTCAGTTTTTATATATAAACATTAATTATAGCTGATTTTTCTATTTTACTCTTTTAATCAAAACTTGTATTAATTACTCATTTTTAATTTTTATATTAGTTATGAAGGTAAAAATGATTTTTAATCAATTAAAATAACATTAATTATACATTTCATAATTTTTTATTTTTTGTTTGCCGAATACTTTTTTTTGAGACGGACGGATAGCTCCCAAAGTCAAAATCCAAGAAGGCCAAAATAGTCAAAACCATCACCTCCTTTTAACAAAATCGCTCACACTTGACACCACATTCACTAGGGTTTTACCACCATGAAAAAAGCTTCATTAACAACACTTGTTCACTTGAGAAAAACCCTAAAACTTAACCCAAAATCACACATACCCATATGCTCAAATCACAACTTCACACAAAACCCTTCAAAACCCACTTTCATTTCACAAAATCATGAGTACCCATCAAAACCCCATTCCCAAACACCCCCTAAAACCCAACCTTTTCTACATTTTTCATCAAACCCTTTTAGAAAGTTCACTACTTTAGTTGACCCAGAAAAACCCATTTCTCAGATTTCATCAAGACAGCAGAAAATCAATGAAAGATCTGAGCTTGTTGACGCTTTCGAAGAGGCGAAAACCGCGAGCGAAATGATTAAGGCGTTTGAGAAAATGGAGCATATTCTTGATGGGAATGAACTTGGGTTTGTTTTGTTGAAAATTGGGCTTAAACTTGATCAAGAAGGTGAGTCTCCTGATAAAGTTTATGAATTTGCTGATAAATGTTTGAAAATATTGGATTTGAACGAAAACGATAGCGTTAAGGATAATGAGTATTCGTTACCGCTTGCTATGTGTTTGCAATTGTTGGGTTCGGCGTGTTATAGTTTGAATAGGTTTAACGAGAGTTTAGGATACCTTAATCGCGCGAATAGGATATTGGGGAAGTTGGATGATGATGTTAACGAGGGGGTTGATGTTAAGCATGTGTTGCACGCGGTTCATTTGAATTTGGCGAATACTAAGAATGCGATGGGTAGGAGGGAAGATGCTATTGGGAATTTGAAAAAGTGTTTGGAGATTAAGGAAATGACGTTGGAGAAAAATAGTAGGGAGATTGGGAACGCGTATAGGGATATGGCGGAAGCGTATGTTGCGCTTTTGAACTTTGGTGAAGCGTTTCCGTATTGTGAAAAGGCTATGGAGATACATAAAGTGCAATTAGGTAGTAATTCGGTTGAAGTTGCACACTGTAGGCGTTTGTTAGGTGTTATTTACACGGGTTTGGAACAGCATGAAAAAGCGTTGGAACAAAATCAGTTGTCTCAGAAGGTTATGAAGAATTGGGGGCTTACGTCCGAACTGCTTAGAGCTGAGATTGATGCAGCGAATATGCAAATTGCGTTAGGGAAATTTGATGAGGCGATTAATACTTTGAAAGGTGTTGTTTTACAAACTGATAAAGAGAGTGAAGATCGTGCTATGATTTTTGTATCTATGGCGAAAGCATTGTGTAATCAAGATAAATTTTTGGAAGCTAAACGGTGTTTACAAATGGCGTGTGGGATTCTGGATAAGAAAGAAAAGTCATCACCGTCAGAAGTGTCGGAGGCGTATATGGAAATATCAATGCAGTATGAATCAATGAACGAATTCGAGACTGCAATATCTTTACTAAAGAAAACACTAATGATGCTTGAGAAGATACCAAATGAACAACATGCGGTTGGTAGTGCTTCGGCTAGAATTGGGTGGTTACTTTTGTTGACGGGTAAAGTGCAAGAATCAATACCTTATTTGGAAGATGCAACCGAAAGATTGACAGAAAATTTTGGTTCTAAGCATTTTGGAGTTGGGTATGTTTATAATAATTTGGGTGCCGCTTATCTTGAACTAGACAGGCCTCAGTCTGCAGCACAAGTGTTTGCATTGGCCAAGGATATAATGGACACTGCCCTCGGGCCTCATCATGTTGACTCAATTGAGGCGTGTCAAAATCTGTCAAAGGCATACAGCGCAATGAAAAGGTATGTAACTCATCTTCCTATGTTGATTTCCATTAATCGGATGTTCAAAAAAAAGGTAAAACTAATTAGACCATTTTTTAGGTAATCAAAACTTAGCAAACACTCAAAAAACAAAATTTATGATTATTGCAACTTGAAACACCGGAATAGATCCAAAGACCATCTCCAGCAGCTGTTTGTTTTATCTGATTATCTGAATATGATTACACAAAAACACAATACATAACACTTTCACATCGCACATTCAGTTTCTTAGAACTCGATTCTGTATCTTATCTGGTTCCTGTTCTGCAGCTATGCCCTTGCAATAAACTTCCAGGAGAAGGCCGTTGAAGCTTGGAGAGGACATGGGCCAAGTGCACAAGATGAACTCAAAGAAGCCCAACGCGTTCTTCATCAATTAAAGATGAAAGCTTGTGGTGAATCCGATGACACAAAAACATTGCCTTCAACTCATGGAAGGAGAAGAAGCTCAAACTCAAGCTCAAATGTTTCAGTTGAATAAAGTTTTTTAGGTAATGTAGTTTACATGAAAGTATTTTGAAGAAATTCTACTGCTTATTATTTCTTTTTTTTTTTTCATTTTGATGACCTTCTTATTGACCTTAGTCTATATAAGCTTACATGTGTTCCTTCATGGGCTGTAGTAAAGATAATTTGATGTATGAGTTCTAATTGAACATGGGGTGAATGCATATTTTGTGTTGCTGTTAGACTTTGCGGTTATGTGAGTAGAGAGATTATATATGCCTTTCTCAAGATCTTAAGATGCATATATTGCAATTTCCTTTATGAGGTTTATCCTGGGTCGTGTGGCATTTCAAATGGGTCAAATTAAACTTTTATAACCAAACGAAAAACTATGTCAATCGGGTTAAAATTCGTTCATAGCCTATTTTTAATGTATACCACACCAACTTCTATATTACACTCGTAGAGCTGTTATTTGTGTCTACCCGACCCAAATAAGGGTTAACCAGGTTTTCAGATAGGGAAAAATTTCCCCGAACCTGACTCTACGTGTTAAAGAGGCTTGGTTCAAACGAATAAAAACTATCATATGCGCCTTTAATCGAATAAAAAAAAAAATCTAACTGTGAGCAACTATAAAAGCTATAATGTTAAAAGAAAAAAAATAATAACTGTGAGCAACTATAACGGCAATATATGAAGAGAAAAAAAAATCTAAAAATCTCATTATGATTATTCAGGTAAACTGAAACAGTGAAACTCGAATACATTTTTTTTGGGTTGATGTATGCGGCATAACAGGCATTCTTGTGGTTGGTCCTGAACTTTTCTCTAGCCATCTCAAGATGTTGGTCAATGAGATTTGAACATGAGTTTTTTGCTTCGGGCCGCCTTCCATCCTAATAAGAATTTGAGTTGATTGGTTGACCTGAGTAAGTTTTTTAACCCATATCAACCCGACCCAAATAAGCTTATTCGAATTCGTCGATTTAATCTGGTTTGGTTGTTTTTTACTGCTTCCCCTTTTAGCCAATGAAAAAAATTGTGCCGCAGACTTAGGCCTCTTTAGTTTCATATAGCGCTCCCCTAGAGTATTAAAAACATACCCAACTTCAAAATGTTTAGAGCCAACCATTTCTTCAATCTTTCGGTTGCATCTTTTAACAAATTTGTTGTAATGTGACTCGTATTTTGGGGAGCGCAATGGGAAGGTACGTGACTCGTATTTGTATGTTTTAATCCGGTTTGGTTGTTTTTTAACCTGTATCATCCTGACCCAAATAAGCTTATTCGATTTCCGGTCGACTTAATCTGGTTTGGTTGTTTTTGAAAGTCGTCTATAATCTTTTTATGCATACCACCACCTCCTATATGGTTCTATATAAGTACTTCGATATTATTGTTTCTGTAAACATAATCAGCATAGTTTTTTCTGTAAACCCATATGACGTGTTACCCAACTTTCCGGACCTGCTCAGTGCTCATCCACTCTTGTCACTTCTATTGACGCCTTTTTCAAAAACGGTTAATGCATCTTATTTAGCCCTAATCTTGTTGATGCAATGATCTAAAAATGAACCATATTTTGGTATCCTTGGTTAATCCATGGGTTAAATGTGTAAAATTACTTAAACACCCATGATTATCTGTGTGAAAGGACCCATGAAAACGAACCCATGATTAACCATGACTTTGCAATGTCACCTTCCTTACCATTTCTTCATGTTTCAGCAATGACATTTTAACACACTCCCCAAACAGACACACCCCACATATCAGGGTATATTTGGTAACTCCAAGATAACATTAATCTATAGTTAGAAAAAGGGAACTTTTATTTATAAAGATGTGGCATGGATCTAGATGAGCTATGTCTTTATATGCAAAAAAGAAACTTGTAAGACCAGCAACTCTGTTAAAACATTCATGATCTAGAATACTTGGTCATTACTCAAAGTAGTCTTAGAGAA
>CP139506.1:90636896-90680008 GCA_021014915.2 Artemisia tridentata subsp. tridentata
TTCTTATATGAGATGAAGTAATACAAGGGGAAATAAATCTGGTCTATTTAAATCATTGCGAATATAAATGTTATGGCTATTGCTGAGTGTCATGGAAATAGGTAGCCTAAAATGATTGATAACTGAACTGCTATTACATTTTTGTAGCAGCTAAAATATACTGCTCTGAAATTGGTAGTGTGCTGGTACAAAAAACTTATGTATGCATGAATTGGAGTTATGGTGGTGTTTAGAGTTTGTATTGAATCAGATGGCTTTGTACCTTGTGGATGAAAGATTGAGGTTCTTGAATACAGTTTCTGTGTTAAGTTTGTCCTGGAGGGGCAGTTTAATGTGGATTATAGTGATTTCTTGTAACCTTGATGAGTAATCCACATAAGGAAAGTTTCCTGACTCAGAGTAGTGTTGGGGATAATGCTAGTTTAAACTGTATCTGCTAAGTTTGCAAGTTGTCAGGTGTTTGGGGTTTGAATTTGTATAGGTCCAGATCGCTTTGTATCTTGTGGATGAAATGCCTGGGCTACTTGAATCTTTCTTCTTTTGTTGAGTGGGTCGGGGACGGGCAACTTAATAATGGAATGGATGGTTTCGTGTAACTTGGTGAGTAGTCCAGATAAAGTAAGTATCCTGGTCCTAAGGTTTGTTTGATTGAGTTGCTGTTTATATAGATGCATATGTTAGATGTTATATAGTATATGTTACTTATTAAGTCTCTGGCCTATTTAACTAATGTTTATCTCGTGTTTTATTTCATAATAGATGGCTGGAGGAGGTACATTCAGAGCAAGCAGAGGTAAGGGTTCTCGTGGGGCAAAGAGTCGTTCATTGCAGACACGTACTCCACCAACGCCATCATCACCACCCACAATATTGTTACAACCTCAATGCCCTCTGCCATCAGTAACAACACCTCAACTCGTATCCCGAACACCCCACGAATCAGCAACAATACTTGAAGTTGGAGAAAGTTCTACCCATTCTGTTAACACAAGTGCAGGTTTGATCCTTTTATAAAAAAACTATTCTTTTTAGTAGCTTTATCTTAAATTAGCTGCATATATTTGTTTTTTTATAGATCAAGACTCACCTCAACAACGAAGAGGACCAAGGGGAGCATACCTGAACAAAAACATCCCAACAGTTGCGTCTGAACGGAAAGTGATACATATTTATGGTCTTAAGTAAGTATCATATATGTAATTGTTATTTTCATTCGGAGACACATGTAAATAGTTATCGTATGTGCTGCATTTTGTGTAGCTACTTGGAACCAGAGGTGCCAAGAATGATTTCTAAAGATTTCAAGGGAAACTTTTATGGGAAAGAAACCGAGTGGCACAAACTTGATAAAACTCTAGTCGAACACTTGTATAAATGCTTTCAGGTTGTCACATTTATTTAGACTTACTATCGTTAAATATCTTTAATTACTAAATTTGCATGTATAGTAAACATGTTTCATTTTAACTGTAGGATCGATATATGTATGACGAACCAGTAGATCCAAAATGGGCCAAGCATGTTTGGACAAAGAGGGCACAACGTCTTTGTTTAGGTACTTGGAACACTATTAGGGCCAAATGTAAGAAAGAGTCGGGCAGTGTGATCCCATCTGATTGGATAGAGTATTGTCCTGATAATATTGACCAAGAAGATTGGGAAGATATTCTGAAGTCTTGGATGAAACCAGAATGGCAGAAACATTCAAAAGTAGGAGCTGAAAATAGGAAGAAGGTGCCCGGAGTTGAAGCTGGTGCAAGCTCATATGTAAGACACACTGGAGGTTCTGCCAACTTCGGGATACTTCGTAAGATTATGGTATGAACATGTAATTTTTTAATAGTGGATGGGGTGGGTATGTGCTACCTGTTGCTGCTGCTAGTCCATTATACAATATATCTGTTACTGTTGTCCATTATGCAAAGTAGGAGCTGAAAATAGGGCCAGGGTTATGGGTCACTTTTAAAAATTCAAACCCGGCTCATAATATCAGTAGCATATGCCACTAGATTTATTTTTTGGCTATATGAATCAAGCCTTCTATTTATCTAATGTTATGTACATCGACACTAACTGACACTAACTGTTACTTTTGACATTTTGTAGAGGGATGAAACAGGGATAGACCCGACGGAAATTCAGCTTTTTGAAAGGGTGCATAAACTAAACAAAGGTAAAGGTGAATGGTGTGATGCAAGGGCAAAAAACGTTCATTCTAAGTATCATGACATAGTCAAAGAAAAGAATACATCTGAAGTGGAGATAAGTGATGAAGGGATTGCGACTGATGCTAATCCACCACTTCCTGCTCCTCTTCCATTCGATGCCCAGGCTTGGGTAAATGCGACTGGTGATCCACATAAAACTGTTTATGGATTTGGGCTTACTGAAGAAGCTGAAAACATACAAAAGCAGGTAAAACCATCTTCCACCAAGCAATCTACTTTTCATGCATCCACTTCATCCAACAATGAAAGCAACAGTGAATCTGAAATCGCTGAATTGAAGAGGGAAAATGCTAGTCTTAAAGCTAGAGAATCTGAAATTGCTGAATTGAAGAAGGAAAATGCTAGTCTTAAAGCTAGCGTTGGGCAAATCCTGAAGACATTAAACATGCAACAAGTTGAATTGCCATCTCAGGAGTAATTATCTAAGTCATCCATTTAACCCATTTTTGGTAATCATTACTAAACATTATGGTAGCTTATTTGTAATCTTTTGTTAATTCCTAACCATAGCTACCTGTATTTGATGGGTTATCATGGAAAGATCATAGACTAGCCAACTATGTATGGACGTATTAATTAGTACTTTGTGCAATTGACGTAGAACTTGAGTTAATTGTGAGGTTGTTTACATTTACTGCTTGTGGCGTGCACCATAAAATGATCGGCCGATATTAGCTTAGAAACGATTTATATTGTTGGTAAAATCCATTTTAGCAACAAGTCGAAAGCAATCTACTATCATTGCTAATTTTGAGAAATTACCAACAACTCTTGTTGATGCCAATTTGGAATTTTACCAACTGACAATAGTTTGTTGGTTTTATATTTACCAATGACTTTGGCATGTTTGTGAAATTTAGCAACAACAAAGATATTCGTTGGTAATTTACCAACGATCGAAGAAATGTGGTTGGTATTTTAAACTAGCGACAAGCCTTTTTCCCACAACCTTGGTTCGTTGGTAAAGTCGTTGGTAACAGCTTTTACCAACCATATTTGGGTGTTTACCAACGAATATCGGCCGTTGGTACTGGCATGATCTCTAGTAGTGTTCTTAGGGGATAATCTCCTTCGTGGTCATCCAAACGGCAACATACGCTTTCTAGATCGAGTGCTGATGGTGAATATTGTGGTGTTGCCAATGCTGTTGCTGAGACAGCATGGCTCCGTAATCTTCTTCGCGAGCTCCACACACCTTTATTCTCTGCCACTCTTGTCTATTGTGACAATTTTAGTGCTATTTATTTGACCGCCAATCCTGTTCAGCATCAACGGACCAAACACATTGCGATTGATATTCATTTTGTTCGTGATATGGTTGCTAAAGGTCAGGTTCGTGTTCTTCATGTGCCATCCCGTTATCAGTATGCGGACATTTTCATCAAAGGTTTGCCGTCTACGCTTTTTGAGCAGTTTCGTTCCAGTTTGAGTGTTCGGTCCTCTTCCGCTCAAACTGCGGGGGAGTGTTAGCCGTAATGTGATAACATTGTACACAAGGCAATTAGCTATACATTAGTGTTGATTAGCTTGATTAGCAATTTACCATATTTAGGCCATGTATTACTCTTATATGTACCCTTCCAATTGGGATGTAATCATCAACGAATAATATACTTTCTCATATTATCATTCACTCATAATTCTTACAGTAATGTGGCATACTGGCATTTATAGTTGAGTGAAACAGTTTCGTCAACTTGAAATTCGAAAATATTATGAAAAGGCTAAAAGGGTACCTGAAATTGGAATTTGTAGGGTACAACATTTGTGGTCTGAAATTGTGTGGAATCAATAGGTAAGAAAAATATTCTGTGATTTTTAAAAGGCTAGATACAAGAACGCCAATAAAAGTTTATTGATTTCTTTGAATTTGTAAAAAAAATATTGTCTCATGCGGGCCGCGCATCTATTTATATATAACACAGTATCCCACGAATACATGCAAACACACGCTTTTAAAAATATTTTATATGTTGGAAAGATATACCGGGACTCGGTTCAATGGTTATTCATATCATTTTGAATGTTACACAAGTAGTACCTCAACTAATTATTAGTATTCCACTATCTCCGAACTATTAGCAAGGTTCATAGAAAGGAAAAAAAGACGAGTTCTGATTGAATACCTCTTGTTCATTTTCACGATTGTGTTTATATCTGATTTAGTGAAATCATTAGGTTATGTTTGCGATTGTGATTAGAGCAGAAATTAAAGCAACATATGCTCGATTTAAGTGGTATAGTATAAGGTTGCGTTTAGTTGAAGGAAAAAAAATATGTTACGCATAAAATGTTTTTTAAAATAAAAAAAACTAAATATGTGTTCAAATGTTTATTCCGAAAATATTTTCCAAAATAATATCTTTAAAACCACAACCTTTTTGTACTTGCAATCCCCAAACATAACTGGAAGACCTCAAAACAAACTTAGGTGCTGTTTGTTTATTAAGAGGCTCTGGATCTGGATCTGAATCGCACATCTGAATCTGAATCTGATGCGTAAATGTCTGAATCTGAATCAAATAAGATTGTTTGTTTTCTGTAAAAACGACTGAACATTAGATATTGTATGTCTATGATAATAATGACAAAAGCCGATAAATATACACAACCGAAAACTTTTAACCCACTAATACACAAAAGAAAAAACTAATGCACCCTCTTATACACAACAAAAACCGCGAACATAAAAACATTGATATACTTTTATTAACTTTGCCCAACAATTGCATCCATAAACACATTGTATATTGATGCCGACTTACAAGCCAATACTATTGTTTCCTATTGTTTCCTTTTACTTTTCACTACTTGCTCCGAAAGCGGTACACCACTCATTACTGCCAACAAACCTTATCACCTCAAAAAATGAGAAAACATTGAACCCCCTTAAAAGCTAAAACTCTAAAAGCAGTACACCAATTGTTTACTTGTATAAGAACCAACTGAATAACCCATATAACTAAGGAACATCATATGTCTCTCAATTTCCGGCAACAGTTACAAATAAAGAAGAAGAAGAAGAAGAAAACATTGTTTTGTAATCTAAAACAATGTTTTCCGGCAACTGAATTGTAACACCCCAACCCGACAAGGGTAAAGATGTCACAATAATGGTTTCATATCAGAACAAACACAAGCATATGACATGAATAATACAATTGAATTTCAATGGTTACAATGGAAAATCTAAAGATACAAGGTTACAAATGAAAGATACAAAAATTTCTAAGTCTGAATAATGAATTCCTTCTAGTCATCTCTAGTCCAAAGTAGCTAGTAAGGTCTTCTAAGTCCAAGGTACTCTCCACTCATACCTAGCTTCCGAACTAAAACCTGCCGCGGAAAAAGAAACGCGGCTGAGCTTAAAAAGCCCAGTGAACAGATATAATGGTAACAAAGCAGTAATACAGAATAATGAACAGTAAATGAAGTACGAATCAGTTAGAGTTACGGCATAAGTAAATGGTAACAGTAATGAAAGGTAAAGGTCATAAGGTGCAGGAAAACAGAAATCCACTACGAGCCCAGTAACAAAAACAGTATCAGTATAATCATGTAACCATATAATCATATAGAGGGGAGACCTCTCAGTAACCAGTAATCATGAGGGGAGTCCTCAATCAGTAAATGGAGTGATCAGCTCCCAGTATGTGAAAGACGTGTATCGCACACACCATCAGTCACCAGTAATACAGTATATAACAGTAACAGTAACAGTAACAGTATACAGTAAAAATCTAGGATGCATCCATACGCCCCAGGTGGCCAAAGTCTGCCTCTACGTAATAAATCAGTAACAAATCAGGGACGGGACAGGTCATCACTCTCCTGCCCTAGAGTCATGCCATCGGTGCATCAATGACATGGACATGAAACCCTCATGCCTAGTTATGGCTCGTAGTCTCAAACTGTGGGTCAATGGTCAAGTATCAAATATCCAATATCCAGTTCGGTTTCATATTAAGTAGTTCAGGTCCAATTCCATTTCAGTTATATCAGTAAGTTCAATATCAAAAAGGTCAATATCAGTAGGTTCAATATCAGTAGGTTCAATATCAGAAAGGTCAATATCAGTAGGTTCAATATCAGAAAGGTCAATATCAGTAGGTTCAATATCAGTAGGTTCAGATCAATGGTTCATGGCAAAGGGTCAAAACGAAGGGATCATAGCAAAGGGTTCATAGCTAGGTTCAAATCAAATGGATCATATCAAAGGTTCACAATTCCAGAGAGAGGAACAAAGCAAGGTTCGCAAATCAAAGGGGAACATAGCAATGGCTTAGGGAATCCTATAACGAATCAGAATCAAAGATCAAAGTCATGAGAGAGACACCCTTACTGAGAAAGGGTAGAATATCTGTACCTTATTAGCAAGCAAAACAAGAGTAGCAAATACCGACAGGAAACCAAGTCACTCCTTCCTCGAACCTAAAGGAGTAGAAGACAGAATTACAAATGGTTCCTAATTATCTTTCCATTTTAAGTAACTTCTATTTTTAGCAGGTTTCCAAAATTAGTAAGTTTCCATTTCTAGAAAGTTTACTTATTTAGTAGGTTTCTATAATTAACAGGTTTCTATAATTAGAAAGATAAAATTAGGTTAAGTCATTAATTTAATAATATTATGGAAATAGGGTTTATTTTATCAAGTTATAAAGGTTTAGGGTTAAGTATAACAACTTTCCATATTTTAGGGTTTTAAGTGCAAATATATTAAAGATAAAGGTCGAAAATGCAATTATTACAAGCTATTATTTTTAACCCTCCCATATTTACTATTTTAATCCTTTAATTATAACAATTTACAAGTTAAACCCCTTAATTAAATTAAATTACAAACTAAACCCTATAATTAAATAAATTACAAATTAATCCTTACAATATTCATATTTACACATTAAGCCATTAATTATCAAAAATTACACAATTACCCATCAACTTAATATATGGTATGAATTACCCTTCAATTTTACATAATTACCAAACAAGTCCCTCTAATTATAAAATTTATAATTCGAATTACATATTTAAACAATTTACTCTTTAAACCTTTTTATTACAAATTTTACACATAGGACCCCCATATAATATTTTCTACGAATAGTCTCTGGTCTAAAATACATTACAAAAATAGTCCACAAGTTTTAGAATTTACAAAACAACCCCTTTTAATTTAATTATTAAATCGGTAAACACCAAAACATTTTAAACCCTAACCCTAATTGTCCAATCATTGTCCAATCATTATTACAAACTTAAAACATTAAATTTCATCCAATCATGACACCACAACTGTAACCCTAATTCAATTCGTTTAGGGTTTTTAATTTTTTTCTCTTTTTCCCTTAAATCCGATTAAAAACAAATAATTACCAAGCATGATTTAATCTTCAAAAATTACTGTGATCATTTTTTTGATGTTATATGATACTTATGGAACCCATGAAAAATATGTTCGATACCCAGAAAAATCGCATGAACCATTTAGAATTTATTTATGTTTTTAGGGTTTAAGTCTCATTAATTTTCATATGATCAATAGAGCATGCATGATTCAAATCTACTATTTTATATAAGTCATATATGATATAAAGAACACTAGAAAAATACCAGATGAATTTTATAATGATCGAATAGAGTGTAGGGATTTTGTACCTCTCGGCCTAATTAAATCGACACCAAACAATTACCAACGATCAAAAAAAGGATCCAGAAGCCTTAACACTATTTTTCCTAGCTTCCTTGGACTTAGATGAACACTAGTAAAATACTCCAAAGCCTCAGAAAAATCCGATCAAGAATAGAGAGATTTTTGTAGTTATCGTGTAGTTTTTAGGGTTTTATAATGTATAATATGGAAAAATTACACAAACCATGTATATAATGTGAGGAGGGGGGAGAATTCTGTTTTTAAGTGATTTGATATCCCAATTTACTGAAAATAAAATATCCTCCCTTTTAATTAGTATTTATCCTTTTATTTTAAATTTATTTTATATATATAACAAGTAATTTTAATATATATGTAAATTATGTAATAATTTAATTCGGCCCATGCAAACCTTTGTATGTGTTATATATATTTTTGTACCTTGTAAAATGTTAAAATGTTGCCACAAAAATTACCTTACTTCATATGTGGTTAATTTTCAAAGGTTTGGGATTTATTTGATGTTTTATGTGCTTATTAATTAAGTTTTTAAAGTTAATTGGGCAATTTGGTCATTTTGCATGTTTTGAAGTTTTAAGTATTACAACTTCTTCCCCTCTAAAAGAAAAATTTCGTCCTCAAAATTTGAAGTCGCGGGGTTAGACGAAGTCGTAGCAAATCGCAAAAGATCGTCACAAACATTCTCACGCCCGGGGAGGTTCTTCCAAAAAGGAAAGCTCATATGGAAATACAAACAAGATTTTAGATCAAATTAACTGTATCAACATTTATGGGATGTGTAGGGTTATGGTGGTAACTCGCCTGGCCTACAAAACATGCATAGTGAAAAATAAACAAATAAGGGCCATGCATCCAAAACCCTCGATAGACAGAGCTCCTAACTAGTAATATAACCTAACTAACAAGTAAGAATGGTGTTTATTGAATTGCTAACTTGATTATGCAATAACCTAAGTTTCTTGACCTTCTTGTCCTGCACGAAACGCCTTCTTCTTGTCTTGATGCTACATGAATACTTTAGGATTTCCTGGGGAGAATCACCACTTGGATTGTGTCATTTATCCACCAGTACTGCATAGGTAGAACTAGGGCTACAAATCTATGCAAGTTTAGAGAGTACGGATCGCGGGTTACTAGTTGACTAGAATTCGACTAGTAGTCGACTTTTGGGAGTCGATTTGGATTGGACAAAGGGATTTATCCCTTTTGTTCGACCAATCAACTAAAGGGAGAGGGATAGGGGGAGTTTATTTAACAATGATTCCTTTAAGAAGCTGTTGGTATTTATAGGATACCATGGAAGCTTCATAGCAGGATTAGGAAAACCTCTAATTAAGCATTAAGTGCATTAAGTGTGACAACTTGTCAAACTTAATCCATATAATACCCCATAGGGTATTCGGCCGAATCCCATAACGGTTAGGGTTTGGGATTTTTCCTTTCACATTTAATTATATCTTTCTCTCGATAAATATATACTTTGGTTGGTTACCGTTTTACCCCTATATGAAAATTCAACCATATTTTCATTTCTTCTTTAGTTCTATCTCTAACCATCACTCTTTTCTTGTTTCCGCTAGCGTGTTCTGTTTAGCGTGCGCCGGTGTGACCCTTCGACATTTCTGCGAAAGCTAGTCGTGAAAGACATTGTTCTTTGCACATAATCCTTTTAGGATGTTATTTATGTTAAAATGGGTAAATATATGAGAATTTTTTAGTTATGGTTATCGAAGGTAAACGGATATTGATTCAAATGTACATAATTTACTAAGATTTTGCTTCATTATAATTATTAGGTATTCACTCATTAATAAATTTAGATTCTCATTTTTAGTATCGAGAAGGTTTTACCAACACATTCGTTATGTATCAACTCTCTTGTCCCTAAATTCATCTCCACCCCAAACTCTAATTTTAAACACGCATCTGTGGTCATTTCATGATTGATAGATTGATTTGGTCGGTGGTCCAAAGGACTTCTGTTGTCCCCTGCATCTTTTCTTTAACTTTTATAGTTCTCCAGAAAGTTTCAAGCTTTTCTAGCAAGTTCAGGCATTTTCTTGTTAGGTTCGTGGTCTAGTCACTTCTTTCAGACAATATTAGAGATTCGAGTATGGTGACGTTGTTGGTCATCCAGTTCAGTTAGATCACTCTTTATTTATTTATTTATTTATTTTTTGATATAAGAGTAAAGATTTCATTCAATCACGAGACAAGAGTACATCGTTGGTCACTTAATCAAAAGTACAATTTGAGACTCTACCCTCTAAGACTATCTCTCGTCATTGCACCCTATTCCCCATGTAGATATGCTATGAGCAATCATGTTCCCCTCTCTTTTAACAAATGAACAATTACACGTACTAAAAGCTTGAGAAGTAACTAAGATTTGAGAAAACAAGCACGCTATTTGACGAAGAGTAGATCAATTGCGTAGTGCATTAACTAGGCACATGGAGTCTGATTCGAAAACTACATTCTGGAAGTTTCTACTTCGAGCATGTGTCATGGCCCACATGATAGCTTTGTCTTCGAATTCCAACGGAGAGGCCGCATAACATTCTACTTGAGCACATGATAATAAGCAATCCCCATTATGATTTCGAGAAACAAGCCCCAAATCTGCCCTACCCATTTCTTTTTGCCACGATGCATCACTATTAAATGTAACTTGTTCGAGTTGTGGTTTCACCCATACAGCTGAACCTCGTTCCTTTATTTCGTTGGATACTATTGCAAGCTCTTTTTTGCTAGCCACCTGGTATTCTAATAGTAGATGTTTTGCAACAACATCTACATGTCGCTGTCTTCCGTCAAGTTGGCCATGAGAATGCTCATTTTGTCTCGTCCATAAACCGCAAAGTATCATAATAAATATCTCCCAACTCGAAGGAATTTTTTCTAAAACACATGACATAAATTTTCCAAAGTGTCGGGTTCACTTTCTTCAAGCAGCCTATCAAGAGTACATCTGACGCACACCTCTATGGCAGCCAAGCACCTGTATAAAATGTGCATTACATCTTCCCCAATAAAGCTCACCACAATGTGTACAAATGGCTCAAATGGCTGATGATAAATTAAGCCTTCGAATCCGCATGTTTTCAATAGTTGGAACATAGTTATGCAAGGCTCGCCATATAAATAACTTGATTTTTTAGGCACATTTTCCTTCCAAATAGCGTACCACAACTTAATAGGGCCTTGTATATCATTTTGCTCAACTTTCTGCAATGTATCAAGAGCCAAAAAAATAGGTTGTTTTACATGAAAATTGTCCATGCGAGCTGTTTAACCAGTAAATAGTATTGGGTCTTGGTTAACTTACAAAGCAACATAATATTTTATTTGCTACATCATGTGGGAACAACGATACAAGCGGCTCCCTATTCCAATCATCACCAACATCATTTAATAAGTCGCGAACATAAACTACCTCACAATTATCTGGTTTAGGACCCAATCTTCTATGGTTTGCAAGCCAAAAATCCTCCCAAACATTGACAATACGACCATCACCTATATTACATTTACATCCATTATGAACCATTTCTTTCACAGCAAAAAAAAAACTACACCAAATGTAGCTTGGGCGATAGCCATCACTTGCATTAAAGAAGGTCGACTTTGAGAAATAACGAGCTTTCAAAACCCTTGCAGCTAATCTTGTTGGAGATGTGATCAAACGCCATACCTGTTTTGCTAGAAGACACTTGTTGAATTGACCCAAGTGACGGAAAGCAAGACCTCCACGAAACTTAGACACACACATATTCTCCCATGAACACCATCGAATGGGGTTTTCTTTGACACCATCATCCCACCAAAATAAATTAAGAGCCTTGTGAATCTCATCAATTAAGGTTTCAGGAAGTAGAAAAAGATTCATGACGTACAAAGCCATTGCTTGAGCTTTCCCTCCACTTGAAAGAGTTTTCTCCTTCCATCCTCCGAGCTTCTTTTTAATCTTATCAAGAATAGCTTGGAATACCACTTTCTTCGATATGCCGATGATGGATAGAAGACCCAAGTATTTAGTTTGATTCACAACTTCACGTACTTCCATGGACTCAAGAATATGGGTCTGAATAGATGGCTCAACATTGGCGCTAAAAGAGACTTCAAATTTATCATAATTTATAACCTGACCTGATTCCTGGCAGTATATTTCAAGAATACATTTTAGTTTGTGGTGTTCATCAATTGAAGCTCTAGTAAAGAATATTCCCAAGTGTAACTCCATGGATATGACCAAGTTTAACTGATTTCCTTATCATAGATGATAACACGTCAGCACACATTATAAATAAATAAGGTGAAACAGGATCTCCTTGGCGAACCCCTCTAGTCGGAGTCATATGACCTGAAACTTGCCCGTTAAGATTAAAAGTAATGGAAACCGAATATACACAAGCCATAATCAAGTTAATAAAGTGTGGTGGAAATTGAACGTATTAAATTAAAGACTACACGAATAAAAGGCCACTCAACTCTATCATAAGCTTTGCTCATATTGACCTTGAGTGCTAATTCTCCCTTTCCGTCGTTTTTCTTTTTTTTAAGCCAATGCAGAACTTCAAAAGATACATTGCATTATGAGTAATCACACGTTCTGAAACGAAAGCTAAGTGATTTGGACATAACTATGTGAACCAATACGTGTGAAGTAGATATCCGTGTGAACATATATTGCCGTCTACACAAACAGCAGACAGTTCAAAGACATCGAGTTCTACTGACTGCTAGGAGGCTAAGTATATTTCACGAGAGAATGTTCAAAGGGTAACACCTACGTATCCTATGAAAATATCAACTGCGAAACTCTTTACAACATCGAGTCATCGAAATTTGTTTCCTTTTATCAATTTCATTCATGTAGTGGATTGGTAGAAAATGTGGTCAAAGGTATTGAATGACAACTGATTTTCTCATAATGTATACTAATTTGAATTATGAATAAAATTAATTTATGGCTTTAATTTTATTTTATGAGACATTAGTAAAATTAATTTTGTTAATTAATTATGACCGTTTTTGTGAAGATCGTTTAAAACTCATCTAGGATCTATAATAACAAAGATTGTTGTTGCACAGTGGAATTTAAATAAAGACAATTGTTATTCACAAGGTTTACATACATATCAGCTCCGATTCTATTTGATCATGATTGAACGTGTTACCTAACTGTAACAAGGATCAAAGAAACTTTGATCTTAGGGCTTGAACGATCTCAAGTGGTGAGATCATTGATGTGTTCCTGAAACATGATTAAACACACACATAAACAATGTTTAGGGATCTCTTTATATATAGAGTCCATCTAGACTTACAAAGGAAACCAAATTGTGTTAGAAAATTAAATCTTTCCTAATCTTGATCTTTATCTTTTTCAGCAAGCTAGTCTTTTAGAACTGGTACAAAAAGTGGTACTTGTTACTCCAAAAATGTGTGACGATATGCATATAGTCACACACTTTTTTTTTGGTGTGTGTTACCAAAGATCGCGCCACCGTAGTTGTCCTACGGTGACATTGTTGAATTCGTGGCCTTTTTCATTGACAAAAACTGACCAAAACCCGAATATGTGTGACAAATTAAGCACAAGTTTTGTTGGATTAATCAGTATTAGTAACCGTAAACACTTTATTGTCACACGAATGGTTTTTGAGAGTAACTATTGTTCGTCCTTTGGCCACATAAATATATAATATACGTGACATTCGAGATGATTTATTCAAAGTAAATATGCATTTTGTGTGACTATTTCCCTTCCTGTGGCAACATGAATATATAATAAATGTGACGTTTGTGATTATTTAGTCACACAACGGGTGTTGGTTTTTCAGAGTTAGTCACATACAATTTAAAAAAAAGTGGCCAAAAGTGTTAATAAGTGTGACCATATGCTTTTTAAAATCAAGTAAAAGTGTATTTTGTGTGACTATTTTTCATCCAATGGCCACGTGAATTTTATGTTTGTGTGGCCTTTTGTAATATTTAGTCACACAAAGCATGTTTGTTTTGGGTATTTAGTCACATATAATTAAGCAAAAACTGGCCAAAAATGTTAATAAGTGTGACCATTTACTGTTTAAAGTGAAGAAATATGTATTTTGTGTGACTATTGATCATACAATGGCCACATGAATTTTATGTTTGTAGGGCATTTTGTAATATTTAGTCACACAAAGCATATTTTTTTTTTGGTATTTAGTCACATATAATTAAGCAAAAAGTGGCCAAAAGTGTTAATAAGTGTGACCATATGCTGTTTAAAGTGAAGAAATGTGTATTTTGTGTGACTATTGATCATCCAATGGCCACATGAATTTTATATTTGTGTGGCCTTTTGTAATATTTTGTCACACAATGCATATTTTTTTTTTGGTATTTAGTCACATACAATTAAGCAAAAAGTGGCCAAAAGTATTAATAAGTGTGACCATATGCTGTTTAAAGTGAAGAAACGTGTATTTTGTGTGACTATTGTTCATCCAATAGTCACATGAATTTTTAGTTTGTGTGGCATTTTGTAATATTTAGTCACACATCGAATTAAACAAAGAGTGACAAATAATGTTGATAAGCGTGACCATATTATGTGGGTGCTTCTTTTAGTCACACATAACAAATCAATAATTTGTGTCACTATATATATATATATATATATATATATATATATATATATATATATATATAAATAACAGAATTAAAAACTAAAAGTAATTTCAAATTGAATAAACTCGAATGTATATAACTGAACCAAATATACAATTGTAATGTCGTACATAATCAAATTCTCAACTACCATAATTTATAGACTTTTGACTCTTCTCCGTCCTAGCTTTCCTTTGCATGGTTTCACGAGAGACATAAATTTTGTGCTTCGATTGTAATTTTGGTCCAGAATTGTTGTCACTAATCTTTTGTATCGTAGTTGGTGGTGTAACATGTAGTAAACAAAAGACGCTTGTATTAAACATTGAATTAAATATGAAGAATTATATGTATGTAGGTTGGAAAAACACATGTATATACCTCCTCATCAAGAACAACTTGATCCTTTGGCCATGCAAAGAAACCACCTACGCCATCCTTAACTGTTTTTAACCCAATATTTCCTACGTCCGGTATGCATGCTGCATCCACTAATGATGAATCAATTGACACTTTGTAGCAATCATTTGGGAGTGCTTGGTTATTGTTACACCCCGTGCCCGCTTTGACCAAAAACATAAAACTTTACGCGGAAACGACCCAATTTTTACGGACATCATGTTACTCTTTTGACCATTTATAAAAATCCATAAACATTCCGACCATGAGACTATTATTAAATGAAAATAGACTCAATTACCTTCAAAACGCCGGGTGGCACGACCCCTGATGACTTACGGATTAAAAGATATGCTTTTTCAAAGATTGCCAAAAACTGTCGAAAACCATCCATCCGATCGGCATGCTCCTGCATCCGATTCGGATGGGCTGCAACCGATCGACAGAACCCTCCATCCGATTGGATGGAGGCTACTGACCTCTCGAAACTACTTCCAAGTCCCGTACTTGAAAACCCGACCTCCCGAACTCGATATTTCACCAAACCTTCCAGATTTACTTAATATATCATTGGGCTCATTTCCATACAAAAACATTTATCGTTTGACCCTCGGAATAGTACTTTACAAGTTGACGGGTTTTGCACCAAAACCCGTTTTGACCCATTTCAAGACATAAGACACATACGACTTCCACATCACCTCAAACTTAACCAAAATTATTAACTTAACATATTAAATCTGTTTCATGATTACTTGACCCGCTTACAACCCAAAATGGGTATTTTCACGCTTACGCCAAACACACCTTTAACTTTGACTATAACACATCAAACACACTTTGACACCCCGTTTAGCCACCAAAGCATTACAACGACCTTGACATACACTTTACAAATCATAAAAAGACTCTCGGGGGTACAACCTTGACTTGAGCTCGGTATTCTACCTAGCTTTACTTTCTTACTCAATCTTTATAACATTGCATGTATCCAAACCTTGATCCTTAATCCATGCCATAGCAACATACGTGAACCTGCAAAACATTGGACACTTAAACCGTAAGCACGAATGCTTAGTAAGTAACACGGGTATAACTTAACATTATACTTCATTCAACGCATTACACATTATACAACCATTAATCCAAAACAACATTAACATAATCACATACCTTGACCTCTTAAAGCCTTAACCTTCCTTATTCCTTATTCCACTCTTGACTAACCCTAACTAACCTTATATCCTCTTACACATAAATACCATAAACCTTAACACATTAAGCCACATAACACATAATGCATAGAAATCATTATAACTTTACATTATACCGGTTTACTTACCTTGAGTCCAAGCTAAGTCTAACAATAACATCATCACCATCATCTTCATCCTTTATCATCATCATCATCATCATCATCATCATCCTAGGTCATAATCACATAACATAATCATTTAACCCCATGACCAAATATTCGTAACAATGGTTCCTATAACCATTATCTTATCCCTAAACATCTTTAATCATCATATAATCATATGTTGATTATATGATGATCAATCCCATCATTAAATAACTTAAACAAGATTACTTACTTGTGGAGAGCGTCATAGTAGGCTTAACGCTTGGCAAGGAACACATCTCATCTTTCTCTTCATCATCAAAGCTTCATCCTTCCCTCCCTTTGTCCCTCTAATAACCGAACAAACAAACACACCCTAGAGAATGATGGAATTCTCTAGAGAATGGTAGATAAGATATTTATCTTATACAACTTTGGCCCTTTGGCATAATTGGTCCCTCTAGTCTTCTTCTTTCTATTTTAGACACATTAAACTTATAACATCATTTAGTATATTACAACTTTAGCCCCTTAGGTCTATTCCTTTCTATTTGTGCCACATAATACTTTCATAATTGTATAGAACATTCTTTGACTATCGGGTTTGAATACCACGTAACATTCATTGACTAACCAATCACATTAAGTCTAAGTCAATTTCATCTAAGGTGGGGCCTATTTGTGTCCGGGATACGGGTCTAACAATTCTACCCCCTTATTTAGATTTCGTCCCCGAAATCTCTCGTCTAAACTAACCTTAACTTAGCTCCATCTTCCCCCATTCTTATCACTTACAACATTAAACCATTCCGTTGCAACGATCTAAGTGATCTTGCAACACTAAGCACACCATAACACATTTCATACCCTTGGCTCATCCTACTTTTCGCTTAGTTTCTATAGCCATACGGCTTCTACTTTAATCATTATGTCATCCAAGAATATTTATTTTAACCAAAATATATCATTCAACCATATCTATTATTATTACACGACATTCAAACTCGTTCCATTCTAACTTTTCCGTCAAGGACTATACGTCACTCGAGCGAATCACACCAACCTTACCATCATTTCCACTTTTTATCATAGCCATCTCAGTATTCTGTTAACATTTCTACTATAATGCTTCGTTTATCTCTATTTCTTTCCAATAAATTCCATTCACTTTATGACCACCACGGTCAGTTCTCATATTACAACATGCCACAAGGCATACTTTAACTTCAACTTAAACTTTAACCCTTTTCAATTTACACATTAAACACTTAAATCTTAGGTTTCTCAAAACAACTCTTACCTTAAGTCGATATCCAACTCCCTATATCCCACCTATCTTATTCTCTTAGGACATTTAACTAATTCTAGG
The DNA here is from genome assembly GCA_021014915.2 of Artemisia tridentata subsp. tridentata. Classification (NCBI taxonomy): domain Eukaryota; kingdom Viridiplantae; phylum Streptophyta; class Magnoliopsida; order Asterales; family Asteraceae; genus Artemisia; species Artemisia tridentata. Next base: position 90,654,566 of record CP139506.1, read on the forward strand.
TTTCCATTTTCTAGCCTTTCCCTACTCATGCCATGTCGGGAACACATAAGCCCAATTATTTATACTTCCTTATTTACATGGAAAGGCGTCCCAATCGATGTAAATCAAGAAACATAAACTCATGGTTCGGAGATTCAAAATTTCTTTATTCAAATGAAAAGGCGTCCCAATCCATTTAAATAAAGAAACCATAAACCATCCTACTTATACACTTCCGACATAACACTCGCACTACTATTACATGCTTTAACTTTCAATCTTTCATTTTCATTTTACATTTCATTCATCATTTAAACTTTTCCATTTTCTAGCTAGGATCCATTTTACTTTAACATTTTCCCCGAAGGGACTATTACACATGCCAAGGATGTAGGCAATCTTTGCCAGTGAAAGCAATTCAATTTATCCCGAAGGATTTCTGTAACATTCACTTGCTAACTCGGGCTATAACACATCCCGTAGGATCACTATAACATATCCCGTAGGATTTCTGTAACAATCACTGTAACGTTTCCCGAGTTGCCTGTAACATCACACTGTAACAACACATTGGATCCAAGCTATTAACACTTTAACACACATCTTAATACATCCATTTTAATTTAATAATTACGGCAAGTTCATAGGGCATATGAAACCTGCTTATCATATTTACGCATTTATGTGTTTACTCATCTTACTATAACTTTCATCCTTTAACCCTCGCTAACCATTTCCACATCTTTACTATTACACTTTTAGTCTGCTCGATTTTACTTTCATTAAACCTTACGTAGGTTTATTCTATAACACACTCCTTAGCGTCTTTTATCCTTTATACACATTCTATAACATTAACACAATCTCGTCGTGTTTTACCATACCACATATCATCACATTCTTACTCATATACTTTAACTCATTTCATTTTTAGTTATTAGCATTTAAGACATATCATTCTCATCTCATCATTACATGCTATCATACTATATTTCATCATCTTATACCAACATACCTTATTCCCATTCTATAACTTTTATAATATTAGACACTTAATAACAATGTATCAATCAACTGTGCCATCATCTCATCATACTATAACACACTTCTCATCATTACACATTCATGCTTATTCATCGCATACTATAACTCACTATTAGCCCATCTCTAATACCACATTAACGGCCAACCATTAGCCACTAAATATAATGAGACCATATGTTGGTCATCAATATCACACGGTTTAAACATCATTACATTAACCATCTATAACTCCTTACTATAACGCAATTCTAATCTCACCTTTCTATAAGCATTCATATTTCTAATCGCTACTATAACACACATTCACATAATCACATAATAATCACCGACACTATCCAAAGTGTACGGTGATCCATTCACCTTAACACATCTAGTTCGCCATGGGCTTATATCACAAACACATCAATACTATAAAACATGTTCAACGCTTTTAACTTAAATTCATAAGACACATCACATAATACTTTCTATAACTTAGCTATTACATTTCCGTATTTCTTTAACTTATGTCTATTGCAACTAACATAATCGCAATACAATCACCGGCACCAACCGAGGTGCTCGGCCAACTAATCATTTAAGCACTTCAAGTCCCCCACGGACTTATACCTCATACTCATCAATACTATTACACACATCCATCTCTTATCATCATTAAGCTCATCTAACATAAAACATAATTCATCTCATACTTAATGATTACTTTCCGCATTACTAACACTTCCGTTCAATGCTTCTGCGAGTGGTTTAAGACTAGGTAACCTATAGTGGAAACCGAATTCACTGAAACCGAAGCTTTGATACCAATTTGTTACACCCCGTGCCTGCTTTGACCGAAAACTTAAAACTTTAAGCGAAAATGACCCATTTTTTACGGACATCCTATTAATCTTTTGACCATTTATAAAAATCCATACACATTCAGATATGAGACTATTTTTAAATGAAACTAGACTTAATTACCTTCGAAACGCCGGGTGGCACGACCCCTGAAGACTTACAGATTAAAAGATATGTTTTTCAAAGATTGCCGAAAACTGTCGTAAACCATCCATCCGATCGGCATGCTCCCGCATTCGATTCGGATGGGCTGCAACCGATCGGCAGAACTCTCCATCCGATCGGATGGAGGCTATTGACCTCCCGAAACCACTTCCAAGTCCCGTACCTGAAAACCCGACCTCCCGAACTCGATATTTGATCAAACCTTCCAGATTTACTTAATATATCATTGGGCTCATTTCCATACAAAAACATTTACCGTTTGACCCTCAGAATAGTACTTTACAAGTTAACGGGTTTTGCACCAAAACTCGTTTTGACCCATTTCATGACATAAGACACATACGACTTCCACATCACCTCAAACTTAAGCAAAATCATTAACTTAACATATTAAATCTGTTTCATGATTAGTTGACTCGCTTACAACCCAAAATGGGTATTTTCACACTTATGCCAAACACCCCTTTAACTTTGACTATAACACATCAAACACACTTTGACACCCCGTTTGGCCACCAAAGCATTACAACGACCTTGACATACACTTTATAAATCATAAAAAGACTCTCGGGGGTACAACCTTGACTTGAGCTCAGTATTCTACCTAGCTCTACTTTCTTACTCAATCCTTCTAACATTGCATGTATCCAAACCTTGATCTTTAATCCATGCCATAGCAACATACGTGAACCTACAAAACATTGGACACTTAAACCGTAAGCACGAATGCTTAGTAAGTAACACGGGTATAACTTAACATTATACTTCATTCAACGCATTACACATTATACAACCATTAATCCAAAACAAAATTAACATAATCACATACCTTGACCTCTTAAAGCCTTAACCTTCCTTATTCCTTATTCCACTTTTGACTAACCCTAACTAACCTTATATCCTCTTACACATAAATACCATAAACCTTAACACATTAAGCCACATAACACATAATGCATAGAAATCATTATAACTTTACATTATACCGGTTTACTTACCTTGAGTCCAAGCTAAGTCTAACAATAACATCATCACCATCATCTTCATCCTTTATCATCATCATCATCATCATCATCCTAGGTCATAATCACATAACATAATCATTTAACCCCATGACCAAATAACCTTAACAATGGTTCCTACAACCATTATCTTACCCCTAAACATCTCTAATCATCATATAATCATATCTTGATTATATGATGATCAATCCCATCATTAACTAACTTAAACAAGATTACTTACTTGTGGAGAGGATCATAGTAGGCTTAACCCTTGGCAAGGAACACATCTCATCTTCCTCTTCATCATCAAAGCTTCATCCTTCCCTCCCTTTGTCCCTCTAATAACCGGACCAACAAACACACCCTAGAGAATGATGGAATTCTCTAGAGAATGGTAGATAAGATATTTATCTTATACAACTTTGGCCCTTTGGCATAATTGGTCCCTCTAGTCTTCTTCTTTCTATTTTAGACACATTAAACTTATAACATCATTTAGTATATTACAACTTTAGCCCCTTAGGTTCATTCCTTTCTATTTGTGCCACATAATACTTCCATAATTGTATTGAACATTCTTTGACTATCAATTTGACTATCAGGTTTGACTACCACGTAACATTCATTGACAAACCAATCACATTAAGTCTTATTCAATTTCATCTAGGGTGGGGCCTATTTGTATCCGGGATACGGGTCTGACAGTTATGCATCATTTTTTTCCATGAGACTTGTATACGGTACCCAAAGCAACAATATTTGATTTATTTAAGTGCCACAGTTTGCACTTAAGTATCTAAAAAAAAAGAATTTTTGCATGTATATATCTGAAATTATTTATACAAAATAAAAACAAGAAACATGTTGAAATACATACTATTGGTAGTCCTTGTGTTGGAGACAAATTTCCTTGCGATTGGGAATCTGGAGACCCGTTTCGTCGTGACTTAGGCGTTTTCTTAGGTCTGACAGTTTTAACAGGTTCTTATATGTATATATAAAACACGGTACATTAGTCATGTATGTAAAATTCAAAAATCAAAGGGGGATGTTTTATTACTTACCATTGTTTCCATTACCATTTCTGAAGTTACAAGCCCATTAGACTTCTTCTGAATTTTTGCATCTTGAATACGTACACCAACACTTGACTGAGTTCCGTCCACCTCATAAGCCTTGCTATCTATATTATTAATGGCCATTGAAGTCACCCGCAATATAAATTAAGAAATACATTGAATCATCAGTTTATGTTCAGTGCCTGCTATCATTAGCATCAGTGGTGTTAGCATTATAAAATGAAATTTTTAATAACATAAAAAATGGCTTACATTTGAGGCTACTGGCAATTGAGATGACAATTTGAACTGCACCCCTTGTGCAGTCAACTGATTCATTAGTTGACTAAGCATTCCTTTTGTTTCTGTCATCTCATTGGACAATATCTTGACCAATACATCTTTTTCTGTCATCTCGGTGGACAATTTCTTGACCAATACATATTTTTGTTAACGCTCATGTCTCTCATTATCAAGTTGATTTTGAAGTAACTCAATTCTTTCATCAGTTGCTTGTCTGCTTCGAGGAAGATCAAAATACCCATTGTATGTAACTCCACTTCCCACTCTTGCATAACCTCCCTTTTCCTTACCAAACACAACTGTCATAACATCAGTGCCATCATCAAGATTCAAGGTTCCTTCTTTGATCTTGTCATCAACTTCTTTCTGCACAAAAAGTATGGGAAATGTTTGGATTAAAAGTGTTCTTGATGCTGTTAGAGTAACTGCTGCTCATATTTGTGTTAATGCTGCTCAGCTGGAGTTAGTGCTGCTCATGAACTTCAATGAAAAATATGCCAAGTGTTTACTATTGCTAGTACATAGTTAATGCTGCTAGTACACAGTTAATGCTACTGGTATACAAGTTACTACTACTAGTACAAAGTTAATTCTGCTGGTATATAAGAATAATAAAAGAATTTGCAGTCAAACTAGCAAGTTTATCTCCCATTGATCTAATCTCATCATTTGGATATTCTCCGTTTTTGTTTACCCTTATTTTCAACCACATTATACCACGCGGGGATTCTTCATCTGCTTCAATTTCTTTACTTTCGATCAAATAAGCATCAAATGCATACACATGTAAAGTTAAACCAAGATAAACGAAAATATGAGGATGCATACACATGTAAAGTTAAACCAAGATAATCGAAAATATGAGGGTTTTAAATGAAAATGTGCAAATTGTGCAATGTAAACATATTCATTTCTCAAACTCGTCTCTCAATTTGTAAAACAAACATTATGTAATTTTACCATTTTCTCTTTCACATAATCATATCCACCTCGTCCCATTTTATGTTGATAAATATTTTTTGAACGCGCCATTTTAGCTTTATCTGATTTCTCCTAAAAATACAAAATCATAAGGCGTTTAGATGCAATAATGCTGCAAACTCAAAATTATGTAATGATATATAGACTTGAATAAAGATGACTAATTAAAACCTTGTATGCATCGATGGTCGTGTAGTTTACAAACTCGACCCATTCTTCTGATTTCACAAATGCACTATACTTGGCCGGGAGTTCATTCAGTTTTGAAGGTGTATTTAGGTTAGGCAATATGTATTTTTCCTTGAGTTTCATTCTGAAATTCCTTAGCAGTAGACTAAGATGATGCATTACCAACCTTCTGACTGTTAAGTCAACATCAAAATATCGCTGCAAAGATTAACACAATGTTGTTAATTAGTTGCACATAATGTAAGTGCATAGATGAACTTATGTAGTAATGGGTTAAAAAATAGTATATATGTACCATGATTTCATCCTATAGTTTATCTCTTGATTCTTTATCCACCTTCTTCCAGGATAGAATCTTCAAACCTATGTGCTCACAAACCAGATCTCCTAAAAAACTCGAAAACAGTGCTCCGTGTAACACTGATACCCTATTCAACGCATCGAAGGTTACCTTGATCTTTATTCCACCAGGTTTGCCATATTCCATGTGAAACTTACATAGCCTGGTTATGCCCCTCTTAACTAGTTTTGGATCTGAAAGATTGGTTCTAGGCGCATCTTCATCATCAGAATACTTCTCGGATTCATATATTCTAAGTTACATCATTTTCATTATCAGAATTAACCAAAAGATCATGATTATCAGCTTCAAATTCCATGACTCTTGAGCAACAATGTGTAAATGAAAATGATTATGGCTTGGTGAGTAATGGTGATAGAAGTTTTGATTTTTCTATTTTGGTTGCAGTCTTTTTTTAGGAGAGAAAATAGGGTTTATGATGAATATGAGGGCTCTTATTTTTTGTAACTGTGATGAACTCAAATAAGTACATTTTATTATCATCATTCATCATATTTATTTGACTTGTTTTAGTATATTATATATGATAATCGATACATTAATGTTTACTTTAGTAATTCTCAGGTAAAAACAAGCATTATGTGAAACTTGGCGATTTTGGACTATTTATGGAGCAAAACAAGCGTGATGTCAAAAGTCTACTGAAATCCAGAAGATGCGCCGTATCTCACTCAACAGATATGACGCAATATCATACTTAGATGAATTCGAAGACCATTTCCTGACTTTGAAGAATGCGCCGCATGCAATTCTGTCATGCGCCGCATATGAAACTTTGGTCAAAGAAGAAGATCAAGCTCGTTCTACTCCAGATACGCCGCAATATACTTCTAACATACGGCGTATCACTATCAAGATTTCACCAGTTACAATCCAAGACAGCTAAAGTACATGCGCCGCATACAAAGATCAAGTTACGCCGCATCTGAAGACGGTGTACGAATATTCCAGAATATATTAATCTTGGACCCCACGCGAAGTTAAGTCAATGCGCCGCATCTATCAACTCAATGCGTCGCATCGAACCCTCAGACAAAAACTATAAATACCCCAAGGTCAGACGAATTTAAGAGACCTTTTGTATAACCCTAGAGCCGAATTCAGACGACCAAGCAGCACAAGACACACCTCGAACAAAGATACAAGAGCTGTAAGAAGGTCCTGCATGTATTCAATTCATTAAGTAGTTTTCTTTTATTGTTTTAGTATGCTTTAATTCATCAGGATTGATGGGCTTGTGTCATGTGACTACGGAAGATCATGCACTCCCCTTAATATTGCTTACCCATTAATTAAAGTTTATATGTTGATGTCTTTGGTGACTTTTGTTAGTGCATTGATAACCTCTGTGTCTAGCTGAGTCTTGCTAGGGTCGACATGCCCCTTCCTCGCCTATTTATTCTAGCGTCTCTAGAAAAGTAGGATAGACATAAGTAATCATTAAGGGTTTACTCGCCGATAAGATTAGAGCCAACGAGAAAGGTTTAATTATATACACTTCATATAAAACTAGCAATAAAACAAGTGACAAGCTATTTAATTATCAGGACAGGTCTTCTTATTGTCTCGAGTATCTATCTGTGTACGTGTGTGCTAATCGCTGATTCATGCTCATTAGTTTAGTTTTCTATTTAATTATAACCAAACTGTGCCAGTCTCTCAGGCTGAACCCCCTTGCGTTAGATTAGGTTTTATAACTAACTTAGGATATTAAAATACTGATTAGAATAACTAGATAATACGTTCCACTCTTAGTGATCGACACTCTGCTTGCCATTATATTCATACTGACCGGGTACACTGCTTGTTAAGTGTGTGTGTTATTGAGAAGTCGGCTAAATATAAATTTAAAACTTGAGTAGGCATTAATACTGCTAAACCGCAACGACACATCACACCCATCAAGTTTTTGGCGCTGTTGCCGGGGAGTGAATTGTTATTATCTGTTAATTTGATTAAGTATTTTAATTAGGTTTTTCTTTTTAGTTTCTTTTTAGATTCTAACCACTAACCCTGTTGTATATTAGATAGATTGCATTCATTGTATAATTTGCATATTTACTGTTTGTGGGTTTTTGTTTTCTGTAATTTTTGTTTCTTTTTGTTTGTTTTTATTTTTGTTTTTCTTTTTTCTGTATTTTTCTGCATTCTGCTGTCGTTGTATTGTGCTGATACAAATGATACGGCGGATCTGTTTTCACAGATACGGCGTATTGCGTTTAATTTTTATAAAATACAACGCGTTTAATAAATTCGAGTACGACGCATCTTTCCCCAAGATACGACGTATTCTGTTTTTAATAAGAAATTTTTCTAAACCCTAACGCCATACGACGCATCTGTTTTAACAGATACGGTGTATTTTCTATTTAAATTAAAAACAGTTTTTTGAATTATTAAACAGAAGCGACGCATCGATCTTTATCGATACGGCGCATCTACTAAATCAAAAATCTTGTTTTTTGAAACGTAACGAAAATACGGCGCATTAGCTTTTGTTAATACGACGCATTTAATTTTAATAAATATAATCGATTTTTGATAATTTAAACTTGATACGGCGCATTCTAATTCATAAGCGGTGTATCTGTTTTCTGAATAAAAGTCTGATTAAATTTTAACGTAATAAGATACGGCGTATCCAACTTTCTGGATACGGCGCATCGTTTGCAGATATCAGCAACTTTTATTTTTCGTATTCCGTTTTCGTTGTTAATTTTCTGATATCATACTTTCTTGAACATACCCTACTGATGCTTTTGTGATGATTTCAGGAAGTGCATGACCAGGAATTCAACTAAGAACTTGATTAAACCTTTCGAAGATCCTGAACGAGCCTTACATTCGCTTAAAAGGCTTTTCAACACAAAAAGCTTTGAAATTTCAAGTTCGTTCGAGCTTGATTACTTTTCTGAAGAGAAGGAGAAAGAAGAAACAGAAACAATGACGGAAAACACTACTATGGAGGAATACATGAACAAAACCCGTGCTGATTACAGTTCAGGAGTTGCTAGACCGAAGTTTGATGAAAAGTCAAAGTTTAAGTTGAAGGGTCAGTTTCTCAAGGAGCTAAGAGAAAATGCTTTCAGTGGAACAGAACATGAAGATGCTAATGAACATGTTGAAAAAGTCCTCGAGATTGCAGATTTGTTTACTACAGAAGGAATCTCTGACGATCAACTTATGCTAAGAATCTTTCCAATTTCGCTTAAAGGAGCTGCTAATAAGTGGCTAAGGAACGAACCTGCTAGTTCAATCACAACATGGGAAGATTTGAAGAGCAAATTCCTGAAAAGATATTGTCCACCTGCTAAAACTGCTAAAAAGATGGAGGCTATCAACAATTTCAAGCTAGAGCCTGATGAAACTCTTTATCAAGCTTGGGAACGATTTAAAGACTTATTGATGAAATGCCCTCAACATTATCTAAATCCAATGCAGGAGATAATATTGTTCTATCAAGGATTGGACGTGCCTACTAGACAAATCTTGGATGCTAAGGGAGCTGTGCCTCAAATGAGTGCAGCCGATGCTAGAAAAGCTATCCAAGAAGCTGCTGATCACTCTCAAAAATGGTACGACGGAACCTCTACTAGATCTAAGAGCAGCACTAATTTTGACGGGTTTGCTGCAATTCAAGCTCAATTGGATAAAATTAGTAGAGAGATGAAGAAGCGTGATGAGAAAGTTTATGCTGCCCAAGTTGGATGTGAAAAATGCGAAGGACCTCACTACACTAAAGATTGCCCTAAAATGAATGAAAGTGAGACTTTTGAAGAAGCATACTACACACAATTTCGACAACCATTCCAACCTTCAGGAAGATTTAGGGAAGCTGCTCCGGGATACTATCAAAAGAACAACTATATTCCCACTTATCAAGAAAGGAGGCAGACTTTGGATGACACTCTAAAGCAAATTATGGCCGATGCTGCTAAAAGACATGAAGAGAACACCGCTATGATCAAAGAAATCCGAGCCTCAACGGATACTATAACAAGAAATCAAGGAGCTTCGATCAAAGCATTGGAACAACAAATCGGACAAATGAGCAAGGTTCTTCAAGAAAGGGGATACGGAAGTTTACCTAGCTTAACTGAAACTAACCCAAGAGATCATATCAAGGCCATATGCACTACTGAAGAAGTCACGCCTAACATACCTTTTCCTAGAAGATTGATGAATGGTAATGATGCTACAAAGCCCGAATGTTTCTTTAATTCTTCAATCAGTTTAAGGAGGTTACTCAACGAGAAGGCAAAGATTGAAGAGGAGATCAAGGCTACAATGAAAGAAGAGAGCTCTGCAACCGACTTACGTGCCTTGCCTCATAAAGAAAAGGACCCAGGAAGTTTTACTTTACCTTGTTCAATTAATGACATATCTTTCAATAATGCATTAGCTGACTTAGGAGCTAGCGTTAGTGTTATGCCCCTTAAGACATTCACTACCCTAGGACTAGGAAAATTAGCACCAACTAAGCTGCTTATTGAATTGGCTGATAAAACGGTAAAATGACCTGAAGGGGTTGCTGAAAATGTGCTAGTTAAGATTGAGAAGTTTGTTTTCCCCGTAGTCTTTGTTATATTAGATATGCCCGAGGATTTTAAGATTCCTTTAATCCTTGGAAGACCTTTCTTGTCTACCGCCCATGCTAAGATTAATGTGTTTAAAAGAAAAATCTCATTAAAGGTAGGGAACAATAAACTAGTCTATAAGTGCCAAAATCCTGCTAAGAGCATAATTAGAGGCGTCTATGTGCTAGGATTAAGAGAACGTATGGACCTCGATCTAGAAGCTAGGCTTATGGGAGAAACCTTGGTAAATAATGAATCACTTGAGACCTATAGTGGAGACTACATTGAATTAAATGATCTTAATTTACCAATAGGAATCAATGATCAATTTATGGAGGATTTTGAACCCGAAATTGAAGAAGGAGAAATTATGGATGTACCTAGAATCAATATGATCAACACTAAGAATTATGATGAATTTTAAGGATATCCTAGTTTCTGTGATTATGGTAGAAAGATCCATGTAGATTGTGCTTATAATTTACAATTTCTTTGCATGATAGGATTTAAACAGGTTAGTGCCAACTTTTTCCCTATTTTACCAATTAATGTAATGTCAAAAGATTTCTATAATTCTATAATGAAAAATAAAATTGAGTATAGAGGGAAAAACGTAGTTGGAATATTCATGAATGTACCTATTTTTGTCGGGAATTTAACTATTGTTACAGATTTTACCGTGGTGGAAAACATGGATACTTATCATGATGTTGAGATGGGTGACGTGATCGTTGGGAAACCATTTTGTAAGGAGGTCGAAATTAACGCTAAAAGATTTGAAGGAAAGATCACCTTTAAAAGTGGAAGCAACGTTATCACTTACATGATGCCTCGTGCTCACCCAAGGTTTAAACATGCCCCTAACAAATTTTGTTACAAATTTACACCATTTCTTTTTGTAGATGAAAATGACGCTGAGGAAGGGATCAAGTATCCGTACCAAAAGATGAAAGGATTCTACAAAGGTGTCCTTGAATTGGGGCCGGAATATGTTCGTGACGAAGTAATTCGCAGCTACATCGTGCACGGACATGTGGGGATCAATAGAACAAAATAAGAAGCTGAACGTGAGTCTAACTTGAAGACTCTGGAATAAAGACAAGTGCTGACCGGGAGACAACCCGAAGGAAAATTTTTACTTTTCTGTTCTGTGTCAAGTCTGTCATACCAGCAGAAGATGCGGCGCATCTCCATCATGAGACGCGACGTATCACCTGCACTGGTCATATCTTATTTCATTTTCTGCATTTTTATTTTTGACTTTAAAACTTTCTGTCAGTTTATTTAATGCGGCGCATCCCTGGTTAAGGATGCGACGCATCTTTTATTCTGATTCGTATTTATTCCAGGCTCGATACGGCGTATCTTCTTCCATAAGATACGGCATATCGACTGACCTGATGATTTACAGTTTAATTTTTTAGGTTTTATTTTTACTAACTACTAATGTATTATGCAAGTTTGAACCTTCTTAACTCAGGTGTGTTAAAGTCTAAATGGTATTATAGATTCCTGCATTTTTATGGATACATCATTTATGAAGCTTAAACGTTCTCATCCACAAGAAAGTTGATTTTTGCTCTTATACGAATAATGGAGGATCATACCGAGCAAATCTCAGGGGAGTTTTTCTGTTCTAATTCTTTTATTTTCCAGTTTTTAAACTTTGACACAAACAACGAGGATGTTGTTTAACTTAAGTAGGGGGATGGAGAATTAGAACACTTACTTGTCCTAAACTTTTTCAAAATATGCTTAAAATGCGCTTAATAAATCAAAATTAAAATTTTTTTTAGCATGTTTTTGTTTAAAGTCTAAATTACATAACCGCACACATAACTCTATTCTTTCAAAAATATTAAAACTTTAGTGTGCCGGTGACTTGTAAACTTTAGAACTTGGCTTGTATACTATTCGAAACCACCATAATGAGTATTATCTATATAATTGGAGTGACTTGTCTAAATTGGTAAATTTCTAGGATTACACCCAAATAGCCTTTATATGTTATGTGATATTAACTAACTACACTGGTTAGTTAACCCCCGTATAAACCCTTTGTTTACTCTCACTTTTAGAGTAAGATACCCCTAGAAAAACCCTCAGAGCCATTCCTTTCGTTTCTTACACCTTTGTTATAATGTTTCGATACACCCTTACACCTTAGCCTACCCTGTAGATTAAAATCTGTGGTTAATTGCTTTAGGCAAAGTGTGTTTCCTTACATTACCTGTGTTCGCTTGCGTAATTCATTATCTTTGGTTAGGTCGGGAAATTGCACAATGCAATTGGTATGAAAGTAAATATTGTATAACTTTTAGTTTATTTTTCGTGTGTTTGCTACTTTCACTATTACAGTTATTTCTGAAAGTATGAAGAGTATGGAAAAATTATCCGGAAAAATAGTGATAGAAAAGTTGTGAAATTTTACACATATATGTTGATGTCAAAAAAAAAAAAAAAAAAATCGAAAAAAAAAATAGAAAAGAAAAAGAAAAAGGAAAAGTTGGAAGTTTGTTTTAACCAACTTATGTATAGTTTTGTATTAAGTGGGAGATATCACCACTATTTGTTGTTGTATATTATATTTATGGATTGAATGGGAGTTGGCCGTTATGGGAACGCCAACTAAGGTTATTCTTTGATTGAGATTTTGTTGAGTATAATTCGTGTCTACCTAAAGCGTGTGTTTCAAGTGTTAAAGCGTGAGTTATTCAATGATATGAGTCTTATTCATGGGATGGTTGAGAAAGTGATTAACCACACTTAGGATTTTAATTTATCTGTTTTGTTTATTTTTCATTTTACACCAATTTGTATCCCAAATATTATCCATACCCTATATCATTCTTCATCCAAACCTTTGATTTATTGAGATTAGGGATTTGAGCAATCTTAAGTATCGTAGTCGTGGATTTGGCAATGTATTTATGATTTTGTCGCCCTTTTTGATATAATATTATTGGTGAAGATTACTTGGTCCTATCTTTAGCCCATTCGAGTTAAGGAATTGAGCAATTGCAAGTATCGTGGTCGTGGATTCGATCATGTATTTGTAATTTTGTCTCCTTTTCTGGAATATGAGATCGATAGAGATTAAAAAGGATGATCAACCCTTAACCAACAAACCCTTTTTACCGCTTTAGACTTGTTACTCCTTGGCTTTAGTGGGGGAGATTCGTATACTTGCCAAGCCTATGATAGAATATTCGTCACGACTAAGCAACTAAACGATTTAGAATTGTTTTACATTAAAAATTATTTTGGTTTCTACTTCGTTAAGTGTTTGGTTATGTGATTATGACAAAACGAATACGTGCTTAAATATAAAAATAAATACTAATATCTTTTAGGATACATTTTCATATGATTAATTCTAAGGTTTACTTGGGGACAAGTAAAGTTCAAGTGGGGGGATATTTGATGAACTCAAATAAGTACATTTTATTATCATCATTTATCCTATTTATTTGACTTGTTTTATTATATTATATATGAGAATCGATACATTAATGTTTACTTTAGTAATTCTCAGGTAAAAACAAGCATTATGTGAAACTTGGCGATTTTGGACTAATTATGGAGCAAAACAAGCGAGATGTCAAAAGTCTACTGAAATCCAGAAGATGCGCCGTATCTCACTCAACAGATACGACGCAATATCATACTTAGATGAATTCAAAGACCATTGCCTGAGTTTGAAGAATGCGCCGCATGCAATTCTGTCATGCGCCGTATATGAAACTTTGGTCAAAGAAGAAGATCAAGCTCGTTCTACTCCAGATATGCCGCAATATACTTCTAACATACGGCGTATCACTATCAAGATTTCACCAGTTACAATCCAAGACAGCTAAAGTACATGCGCCGCATACAAAGATCAAGTTACGCCGCATCTGAAGACGGTGTACGAATATTCCAGAATATATTAATCTTGGACCCCACGCGAAGTTAAGTCAATGCGCCGCATCTATCAACTCAATGCGCCGCATCGACCCCTCAGACAGAAACTATAAATACCCCAAGGTCAGGCGAATTTAAGAGACCTTTTGTATAACCCTAGAGCCGAATTCAGACGACCAAGCAGCACAAGACACACCTCGAACAAAGATACAAGAGCTGTAAGAAGGTCCTGCATGTATTCAATTCATTAAGTAGTTTTGTTTTATTGTTTTAGTACGCTTTAATTCATCACGATTGATGGGCTTGTGTCATGTGACTACGGAAGATCATGCACTCCCCTTAATATTGCTTTCCCATTAATTAAAGTTTATATGTTGATGTCTTTGGTGACTTTTATTAGTGTATTGATAACCTCTGTGTCTAGCTGAGTCTTGCTTGGGTCGCCATGCCCCTTCCTCGCCTATTTATTCTAGCGTCTCTAGAAAAGTAGGATAGACATAAGTAATCATTAAGGGTTTACTCGCCGATAAGATTAGAGCCAATGAGAAAGGTTTAATTATATACACTTCATATAAAACTAGCAATAAAACAAGTGACAAGCTATTTAATTATCAGGACAGGTCTTCTTATTGTCTCGAGTATCTATCTGTGTACGTGTGTGCTAATCGCTGATTCGTGCTCATTAGTTTAGTTTTCTATTTAATTATAACCAAACTGTGCCAGTCTCTCAGGCTGAACCCCCTTGCGTTAGATTAGGTTGTATAACTAACTTAGGATATTAAAATACTGATTAGAATAACTAGATAATACGTTCCACTCTTAGTGATCGACACTCTGCTTACCATTATATTCATACTGACCGGGTACACTGCTCGTTAAGTGTGTATGTTATTGATAAGTCGGCTAAATATAAATATAAAACTTGAGTAGGCATTAATACTGCTAAACCGCAATGACACATCACGCCCATCAAACTGCTATGCATTTAATTAGGTGATTTAAAAAATTTTGGCTCTAAATTCTTTTAAATTAACAATTTAATTATTTAAAAAAAAAAATTCATTTTATGAAAAACTGCAATTTGGCTCCAGAACTGCATTTTTTTCTCCAAAGGTATGCAACTTTAGCCATAAACACATAACAACTTTAGTATACCTTGTATGAAATGATTTTGAATTTGGACCTATCTGACTTTGCCTTTGAACCTGTTAAAGCATAAATTTGAATACATTAAAAATTCACACAGCTTTACATTCAACAATAAACTTCAAGTTCACACAGATCATGGACACAAATGTAGCCCATTTCAAAATCTTATATCATTATCTTAATCTCAAATCATGAACCAATATCTTGAACCAAGATCATGAACACAAACTGCATATCAAATCAAGAACTCAAATTTACACAATTACACCAAGATCATTAACAGAAACTGATACCATTTAACACAAACTGCTACTATTAAATCATAAACCAACATGAAATCAAGAACATAAACTGATACCATTAAATCAATATGTGCAATCATCAAATCAACAAAAAAAAACTGCTACCATTAAATTTAACCGTGCAATCATCACATCAAGAACACAAATTGCTACCATTTAACAAACCAAAATACTACCATTAAAGTTTTAAAATAGATCCAGTTAAGCTACTAATTACCAGTTATTGTACCATTAATAATTACATTCATCCAAATTTCAGAACTACTACTACCATATTAAAGTATCAAATACCATGCTTACGAATCACAAAAGCTGTTAATGGAGATCCTAAACCCCTAAACCATCTTCCTCTTGCCTTTCCCATGGCTGCTAGAAGGTGCTCCGAAACCTACAGGATTCTTCTTACATGGCAGTCCCAAGACGATATCCTGAGTAAATTTCTTTTTGTTAGCCTTTTCAACTGGTATTTGAACTTGTACAGGGAAAGCCAGGATAGGAGCTTGAGATGGGAGTTCCTCTAGAGGTTCAATGGCTTGGTAAGGTTCCACTTCCTCAGTATCAGTACTTGAATCATCAAATATGTATTTAGAGCTTGATGAATTTTGATGTAAGGAATGTTACTCTGGATAATACCAAGCAAGGAGGCCAGGAAAGATGTTGGAAGCAGCATCATTTGATTCTGAACTGCTTGAATCAGAAGAAATTGGTATGACATCTACAAATAACAATTGTTAGATTAGTTTTATTGATTCAAATGTTAAACTATATCACAATAAAAAAACCTTTTGATGGTTTACCATTGTAGAAGAATCCATTGTGTTCTCATATTTGGTCCTCTTTTGTGGTATCCCAAACAATGAAGCAATGTTGCACAAACTAGGCTGCATTTCAAGTCAAGTCTCAATTGTATCTCTCAGTGTACTCACAAACATTGGACCTCTCAGGGTACTCATAAACAGTTCAAAAGCCTGTATTTGTAGTCTCAATGGACATCTCAGTGTACTCTAATAGGCTGCATTTGGTCCTGTTTGTGTACTCTCATAGGCTGCATTACGACTTCTCAGGGCACTTACAAAATAGGCTGCATTTGAACTTTCAATGACGCCTAATCACAAACTAGGCTGACTTTTGTAGTCTCATTGGTGGCCAAGCATAAACAAGTCTATTAGGTACGCTCATTACTGGCTAATCACAAACTAGGCACATTCCAATCCTCTCATTGATTTAGACCTCTCAGTGTACTCACAAACAGGCAACAAAAAATACTCAAACACAAAACACTTAATTAGGCATGAAAGAATGGTTCTAGGCACATTACTGGCAACACAAATAAGGTTCTAGGCACATTACTAGGCACATTCCAACTACTTTATAAACATTTGGGTTAAAGACACAAGAATCATTATGTATACAAAAATCAGAGTATGGAAAACAAAAAAACAGACCATATATTAGACTAGCATAACAACCATTATAAAATACAAAACAACCCCATTTTACATTAGAATCGGTAACAACCCCAAACATCACCATTTATAGATCAAAAGGCTGTTACTAATCATTGTATAATGAATCATCAACTAATATGTGAAAACATTAAAAAACATACCTTTTTTTTTAATCTGGATTCATTGTTTGCATGTGACTTTTGAAGTTGTGGTTAGGTTTGATTATAACTGACGTGGCGAGAGTTGTAAAATAATGAAAAAAAAAACACGGCTAACGGTGCTGACGTGCTAGTGAAAACCGGCTATAGCCGGTAACTAGGGATGGCAACGGTTCGGGTTCGGGGCTGGTTTTAGTGTACCCGTACCAGCCCCATATCCCGCCAGATACCCGATTAATATTATCCATCGATTTTTCGGGTTTCCCCGCGGGTATTAGTTATCCCTAATTGAATATTATATGGACAAAATTGGCGGTATTAAGATTAAGTCACACTAAAATCCACCGACAAAACAAAAGAAAATACTCTAATATATTCAAAATTTTTAAAAGTTAAAGAAAATGAATATCGTATCAAACGATTTAACGCAACGTATCACAACGCAACGTACACAGCACGACCTAATAATATAAAAACTTGTCTCAAAATAATATTCAGCAAAAAAATCAAATGCGCAAGAGTTTTCAAAAGTTAATCATTCTCACTTCCAAAAATAATCTCGTTTTAGCCTTTTAAAAGGGTTTGGTATCATCATTCCTGTAACGGTAGAGAACACGGACTCACGAGTACTCACGTCAAAAAAAACGAATAACCAAATAGTCGAGAAGAGTATTGATGAGAACTCGAGTCGAGACGAGATGACGAAAAGAAGTCAATGAGATAACTAACAACAAACATTTCAAATAAGATGAGTCGATTGGTAATCGTCGGTATTTTCCCATAATCCCATTTATTAGTACACGGTATACTTGTTTTATGATTTAAAACAAGTTTGGACTTATGAAAAAAATAATCTTTGGAATTAACAAAATTTCGCCATGACTCTTTCATTTATCGAACGTTTCCAAGTCAAAGGACTTTATTGAAAATCAATTTCCCGAGTAATTTATGTAACGAGTATTTATATATATTATTGTTCGTTTATACATTATTTTCATATTGTTCGTCCGTTGTGAATAGAATACATTAAATTCATTACGAGTCTAATGTACTATATTCGATTCATATCCAATAGTCCAAAATGTCCAAAGTCCAACAATAGTCCAAGTCAAAGTTTATATTCCAAGTCCGGTGTAGCAAAATCCCAAAGTAATTCGACTACCAATCGATCATCAAGTCAAGCTCATACTACTGTAAAAGTCAAAGGCCTAAACGATTAAGCTAAAAGCTTAATTAGGTATCCGGATGAATTATTGGATCCTTATCGGATTTGTCAACCCGATAAGTCCAATAATTCCTTCGTATCGCTTATTAATCCAAAGCCAAAACCTACACATCGTGAGTAAAAGATAAATCATAAGGATGGGTCACACGCTAATAAATTCCTGCAACACATTTACCGGGCCCTTATTGAGTTCGTCAACCCAATAAGTCCAATAACTATGTCAGTCGGGTCTATTAACGCTAAACCAATCCGTAACTCAAACAATAACCAAACGAATAATCCAATAAATCCAAATATGGTAGTCTACGGGTAGCATGTCTCGAATAGTCCAATAGCTATCGTGTGTTCTGTTTTTATCTCAAATGTCTCACGTATACTTCTAATTTTCTTACTTTGTTATTAACCAAATTTAATAACAAATATCTTTACAACTTTTAATTTAACATTTTTCTTTTATTTCTTTCTTTTATTTTGTCCAAGTCGAGTCAATATCAAGTCGCAACAAACGAGTTACTATTTCATTTCAAGTCACGGTCAAACATTTATTCTCTCGGGTCAATAATAATGAACCCAATCCCAAATCATTCCAAACATTCCATCGGTTTCATTTTGTCGAGTCAAACCATAATGAACAAGTCAATTAGTCTCACAATTCCAAATCAACTACGCTAGTAATATCACAATATCGGCAAGCCAAGGTTGCACCATGACCATGGGGTCTCGGTTAAAGTTTGACGCTGCCAAATATCACAAACAAAATCCAAACCATACCAAACGGACCAAGGTTTATACCAAATCCAATACAATCAAACCGGACCAAAGTCAATCACACACCAAACACAAACCAAATCAGACGAATATTATTCCGACATCAAACTATCACCAAATCGGACCAAATCCAAGACAAATATTGACTTTGGAAGTTTATTATTCACAAAGCATGAGATACAACTAGTTGTTGCATCAACTCATTGTACATGGCATACAACATAAGGCATAAGACTATGAAGCGTCTAATGCCACTTGTGGTTGACTTGGTATGTCAAGACTTGGTAAATGGAAAGTGGAGACTATTTTGTACAACTGCTTCCACTCTTCCTTATCTTTAGGATGAAGTTTAACATCTAATCTTAATTGGTTTTTTTGTCTTTTAACATTTTACTTTTGGCGCCTTTGGTCCCTTTTCCCGCCTAAAGTCTTGGGAACCAATCATCTACCTCTCCAGCCTATTTATACCTCTCGATACTATACTAAAGAACACACACAAACACATATATCCCTTTCAAAGAAAACTTCAACAATGTGCTGCATAGAATTTCTTTCTTTGTTCACCAAAATCAGCCAGCATCTTTGATCTTTCTTCAATGGTGAGAGATGCATGCTCTTCTTGCATAAGTCTCTGAGCTAGCTTCTAATCAGCATCAGACTGTGCTCTCTCATCATCCCACTCTTGAAGTTCTTTGATAAGTGCAATACTGGCCTCTTCTTCTCTTTGCCTTCTTTCAGCCAATATTCTTTCATTTTCAGTATCATATTCTCTTTGATCTCTTTCTGCTATTTCTGCATCCAATAGCATTTGCTTCATCTTTGAAAGAGGTTTTTCTAGTCCTACCATAATGCTTTTGCCCTTGTCTTTGGTTGGTGGTTGTTGTGATCGAATTGTTGTTGTAGTCTTACTTGGCTTTTGAATGGTAACACCTTTAGCTTTAGGTCTTGTGACTTCTTTTGGCTTGATTGGTGACTTCTTTTATTCAGTTAGAAATTGAGCCATAGTAAGCTCATCATCGTAAATAGTTGTTGCAGCATTAGTTTCAGTTTCCTTCCTAGCAGTACTAACATGTGGCTCAACAACACTAAGTTTTTCACTGGCAGCACTAATTGGTACATTGACAGCAGAAACCTCAACACTAGCAGTAGAAACCACTTCAGCAGTATTAACTTGTTCTGTTTCTTGCATCAATTTAGCTACTTCAACTACCTTCTCAACAACACTTAGTCCTTCATTTATTCCCTCACCAACATTTTCTGCATCATTTAATCCAGCATCAATGGCAACAACATTCCCTTCTTTATCATGAACTACATAGTCATTCTCTTCCATGTCATCAACATTAACCTTAATTTTTGCACCAAAAGTAATTGTTTGTAAACATCGAATTAAAACAACCATGAAATAAGTCAACCATTCTTGGACTTCCTCTTCAAACTTGTAGAGGCAACTTCTGGAGCATACAATGCAGCGTAAAAATGAAAGATAGAAACAAGCTACAGATAAGCTGCTAAAAATAAAATAAGCAAATAAGCTCAAAACAGATAGTCTGTAATAGGAATACAAAAGAAGGTATAATCGAAAAAGCCACAAGGCGGAGATGGTTGAGGTATTGTTGTTGTGAAGGGGAGGTCACAGGTTCGATACATGTGGCTTCCTTTTTGGTATTTCCCTCCCTAAAATTTAAAAAAAGCCCCCCCCCCCATATTTTTTTCAGCAAATTTCACCATCTCCATTTCCACCCAAGTTTCTCATGTTTCTTACCAATCACCAGTCACCAATCACAACCACCAGTCACCATTCACCAGTCATGTCACAGCCACCAGTCACCATCCACCATTCTCCAGTCACCAATCACAGCCACCAGTCATCGGTCCGGCCATCAACAACGGAAGGAGGTTCATTTAGATCTAAATTAGGTACTTTTTTGAATTAGGAAATCATTATTTTTTTTGGTGCAATGGTGAAATTATATTATTCTCGAAATTGTTTTTACAATTATAAAGATAACAGATTTAAAACACCATAAACATAACAGTTTTAAAAACACTGTTACATTCATTACCCAAAACACTCCTTAAAACTACCATAAACATAACAGTTTTAAAAACACTGTTACATTGATCCAGCACAACAAATTCTGCCCAGACAGATTCCAATTAGTATGTACTTGATGTTTGTGATCAAAGGGAATTTTGAGTACCACTACACTGCCTACTGTCCATTGTAATTATACACAAATGCTTTGATGCTTGTATTGGTTTAATTTGTGACTTGTAGGATATGTACGTTACCATTTGACCTCAACAATAGAATGGACAAGTCTTGGATGAGAACTAGTAGGACCAACAAACAATATATTGATGGAGTAGAAGCATTTATTAAGTATGTAGTACACAACTTGCAGAAGATGAGGAACATCGACCCACGAGGTAATAAACAATAGCTTAAGATGCCATGTTTGTGTACCACATGTTTAAACTACACAGAGCATAAAGTGGAGGAAGTGCAGTTCCATTTATTCAAATACGGGATTGATCTAAGCTACACAAAATTGGATAAACATAGAGAAAAGGATGAGCAAGCAACAGCTGCCCAAATACCTGTTAATGATACAACAGAGTGTGTTGACGAAACGGATTTCGACATGGATTTTGATTCAAAAATTCCAACTGATGGCCCAACAACAGTAGAAATGGTTAATGCTACAAAATAAAGTTTTGATGAGGCTGACCTTGCCAAGTTTCAAGAACTATTATTAGACGCGGAGAAGCGACTTTACAAAGGATGTCCTGACTTCACAAATTTGTTCGCAATAGTTAAACTACTCAACTTGAAGGGTAAGTATGGAGCTTCTGATAAGTTCTTTACAGAATTACTAGGATCGTTAAAAAAGATGCTACCTGCTGGTAACAAAATGGTTGAAAAAACTTATCAGGCCAAAAAACTAATGAGAATGATGGTATCAGGATACAAAAAGATACATGTATGTAGCAACAACTGCATTCTTTACTGGAAGGATAACAAGGAGTTGACTGTTTGTCCAACTTGTGGGATATCAAGATGGAAGGTGGATAATAAGACACATAAAGTGTACGAAAACATTCCGGAAAAGGTAGTGTGGTACTTTCCAATTATACCAAGACTACAACGACTCTTTAAGTTAGAAAGTATTTTAGAAGATCTAAGATGGCACGCAACAAGGAGGATAACAGATGGTGTTTTACGTCACCTCGCAGATTCACAGGCATGGCGTACCATAGATGAAAAATTCCACGAAATTGCTAAAGATCCGAGAAATCTACGGCTAGGAATATCGGCTGATGGGGTTGGCGTCAACTCAGGAACTAGGCATCACAGTGTATGGCCAGTTTTATCTGTCATATACAACCTTCCTCCATGGTTGTGTATGAAAAGAAAGTTTATCATGCTTTCGGTATTAATATTGGGATACCCGGGAAATGATATCGATGTATTTTTAGAACCGTTGGTTGATGATCTGCATACCTTATTCGAGACAGGGGTTGATACATATGATGCTTCCACAAAAGAAAACTTTAATCTGCGTGCCATTGTGTTATGGACGATAAATGATTACCCTGCACTTGGTACATTATGTGGCTGCCCATACAGTGGATTCAAAGGTTGTGTAGTATGTGAGAAAGATACACACTGTGTTAGACTTTATGCCTCATCCAAGCAAAGTTATGCTGGACACAGACGATATCTACCATACAACTATCCGTTCAGAAGACAAAAGAAGGTGTTTAATGGACAAGAAGAATTTCAGCATGCTCCAAAGCCATTGACCGGGGAACAAGTATACAACGGGGTACAACATATTGAAAATAAGTGGGGAAAAGGAAAATGAACAAACAATAAAACCTCTAAAAACCAAGAAGATACAAGAGGCAAAGGTGGGAAGATTAAAAAGAAGAAAATGAAAACAACAGAAAAAGAGGGTAGTTCAAGCCTAGTAAATGAAGCATATTGGAAGAAATTCAACATTTGGTATCGAAAGCTAAGGTATTGGAGGCATAATTCAGTTCCACATTGTATTGACTTCATGCATGTAGAAAAGAATGTTGGTGAGAGTCTAGTCGAAACTTTGTTGAATGTTCCTGGAAAGACAAAAGATGGAATGAATGTTCGATTGGATCTGGAAGAATTGGGGATGAAACAAGAGTTGTTCGCTAGGAAAGAAGCAGACAAAACAACACTACCTCCAGCAGGTTACACATTAACGATGCTGAAAAAGACATCTTTTGTGAAACGTTATCCAACATCAGGGTACCACTAGGATATTGTTCAAATTTATCTAGTTTGGTCAGCCTAAATGATATGAAGCTCATTGGCCTTAAATCGCATGACTATCACATGCTAATGCAAGAGTTTTTGCCCATTGCTATACGTTCAATCATGCACCCACCCACACGATATGCTATTATCAGGTTTTGCTTTTTCTTTAAATCTATATGTAGGAAAGAAATCAGCTTGCAAGAACTAGATAAGATGCAAGAAGAACTTGTTGTGAAACTGTGCCTACTCGAGAAATTTAGGTTGAGAGAGAGTTACCAATATCCAAAGATAGTGTATCAGAAACTGTGAGGTGGATATCATTTGGACCACGCACCAGCATAATGAAATATGAGGCATATAACATCAATGGGCATACATTTCTTAGAAAAAGTAATGATGGCATAGTTTACCAGAACAGTGGGGCTAGTGTTGAGGCAGTAGATCTTCACATATCCACAGAAGTTGCAACCACAAGAAAAGCATTTTATTATGGGTTTTTACAAGAGATATGGGTACTAGATTACTGTTTCAGGAAAATTCCTCTTTTCAAATGTGATTGGGTTAATCAAAAAACTGGTGAGGTCAAACACGATAATCTTGGTTATACATTGGTAGACTTGAATAGTTTAGGCCATAAGGGTGATCCGTTCATATTAGCCTCACAAGCACGACAGGTGTTTTATGTGAAAGTCCAGATAGAAAAAAAATTGTCTATTGTCTTTAAAACACCTACCAAGAATTACAAAGATACATATGACGAAATCGATGAGGAATTTAGTACAGTCATTCACGAGCGCAATGATAACATATTGCCACGTGTAAATCAACGTAACTTGGATAATGAATCACGAAATGACTACTATCGAATCGACTGTGAAGGTATTGTTATACGAAAATCCAAGTGAAGAATGTCATGCTCAAGTTGTCACACTCTCTTTAAGGATTTATGTTTGTCAACAAAACCTATTTAAGCTTTTGTTTTGCTGCAAATACTCTTTTAAAGGATTTCATTTTATCTATTAACTGTTTAGTTCATACTTGTATTTATACATTAGCATTCGTACAGTATCTAATGTGAAAACAAAACTCAGAACTCATAAACTAGGTGACACTGTCATTATTTAACACATTCAAATGACTAATACAACGACCTTGCAGAATCATTGCGGATACTACTAAATGCGATTCCAGATTAAACAAAACTATAGGTACTAACAGCATTAACTGCGTACTAGCAGTATTAACTATGTACTAGCAGTAGTAAACACTTGGCATATTTTTTATTGAAGTTCCTAAGCAGCACTAGCTACAGCTGAGCAGCATTAACACAAATATGAGCAGCAATTGAAAATGGTTTATTAATAGATATGGCAATCAAAAGAATACTGATTAAATGGCAATCACAACAGTAAAAAAACCAGCATAATGTATAAAATGAAGAAAATTTAAGATTCCCATAGAATCTAAATTTCCATTCCAATTAACCATCCATTACATATTCATTTCAAGTGAATAGAACTACAAAAGATGCTTAGATTGACAGTAAGTTAGAGATTAGTACTAAATAAACCTGGGCATACTACACGCCCATATATATAGCCAACCAGCTCCAACTAGCTTCATCAGCAAAAAACACAAACATAATGCATAAAAACCGAAACCCTACATATTGTAGTCTTCTTCACACAA